>JAMZAV010001711.1:0-129444 GCA_024449915.1 Sweltsa coloradensis
TTTTTTTACATTTTTGGGCCCCGGTCCCCCCAAAGATACCCCTTAAATAAAAAAAATAAATAAAAAAATTTTTATTTACGACTAAACCCACTCAGTTATATAACTGTTTTTTCAGGGGGGGATTTTAAATCAAAGCGCCAAAAGCAACCCCTTTCAGGCCCCGAGAAATCGCGATGAGCGGTAACCACCAAATCGATATTTTTAAAGGAATATACATCATGGTAGGACAGTGCGAACCCCCCGCGGATAAACGCCAGAATCAAAAAGGCCGTTTCAGAAAAAACTCTGAAATTTATTATGTGTTTTTCGTTGCTAGGAGGCTCCAAAGCACCGTTACAAACCCTAAGAAAAGAAACTGATAAAACCCAAATCAAAATTTAAAAACTTCTGACTTTAGCGGGAATCGAACCCGGGCCCTTTTGCATTGAGAAGGGGCAGAAAACCGCTAAACAACAAGACCAACGCACTAGAAATAAGCACTAGATATTTATAATGGTTAAGAACATGTTGTAATTTCAAGCTTGTATACAAATTATTTACGCCTGAGTATATTACGCGTTTTGATTTTGCTAAGAACGGCCCTCCAAAGTCACCGTTTACAAACTCCTAAGACAAGAACTGATAGACTTAAGTTCAAATCAGAAGTTAAAAAACTTCTGACTTTAGCGGGAATCGAACCCTGGCCCTTCTGACATTGGAGCAGATCGCTAACAACAAGACCAACGCACTAGCATAAGCACTTGATATTTATATGGGTTAAAGAGCATTTTTAATTTAAAGCTTTGTCAAATTACAACGCTAAGTAATTACGCTTTTTTGATTTTGATTTTGATTTTGATTTTCCCCGGTCCCAATTCCCCGGGTTTTTGTTATATGAGGTACATCTAAGTGGGCCCAAGTTTCAAGTTTCTAAGATGAACCGTTTTCTCGGTATAGCGTATTATTCATAAGAGAAACGGAATTACCTACTTTTGATAATTTTTTGTTTTTTTTTCCGGTACCCGTTAACCAATTTTGCTTTCCATATTTCCAAAATTTGATAAAGAATGAGAGATATCAAATGTATTCCACGTTTAAACATCTCAGTTGTAGCGTTTTCTTTGAATGATTCATTTCTTAAAGTTCAGATATGTTTTTTGTCATTTTTGGGCCCATGGTCATCCCAAATTTTAGCCCCTTGTGTTTTGGACGCAAGATATTTATATGGTTAATAGCATGTTAAATTTCAAGTTTGTACAAATTACCCGACGCGTTTTGATTATCATCTAAATTTTGATTTCTCCGGTCCCTGTTACCCGATTTTGGTTTTGAAAGCAAAAGGCACTGCGACTGAAATACACGTAAGTGTGGTCCAAGTTTCATAGTTCTAAGATTTACCGTTTTCTCTGTAGGCTAAAGAACTCTCCGCGGAGAACTCCTAGCCAACCCACCCACCCACCCACCCACCAGCTTTAAGGAATTTGACGATGTTGAGAGCCTTTTTTAACACAGAACGGGTTGTCGATCGGTTGATTTTTTTTTTTGTATGTCATGGACCACATACCAGGTCATATACCGAGTTTCAAGATTGTAACTCTTTCGGGGCGGCGTGTGCAGATAGCTGAAAACCCCCCAACTCTGGTAGGTGTATATAGGGCCGGAGTTCGGTGTCGCCTAGCAGCCGCATTCGCTTGTCTGCCGGCGACGACCGTCGCCCTAGATAATAGCAGAATGTTTCAAATGAATGTCTTGCGCACGAAATTTAATCTCTCCCTATCATATGAATAACTTCCACAATATAATAAGGCGACAAAACTGTCTAAAGTTTCTCATTTCAAGTAATTAATAAAAAAACTTAATCACACATAAATAATTTTATATTATTTTCATTTCGCGTAACTTTTATTTATATAATTTTATTTTATTAACTCAGAGAACAGCAATATGAATGATCGAACACACGACATAACCGTGGTTAGAATTGTCCCAGAGCACATGGATATGCAAATCCTAAAAGCCGATTCAAGAGAAAGAGTCCACCTCGCCAACATCAGCTAGTAAGAGCGGAGTATATTAAATCTCGAAACTAGAGGCGAGCTCTGGCAATCTTTGTCGGAGATACTTCCCCTTTCCCTTTACGACCTCCCCGACAACGATGACAACGAAACAACGAACGATGACAAAGACGGTGACACTGTGATTTGAGAACCCCCCCCTTTCTTTCCCATACCCATGGCAGGTTCAGACCTGAATGGGCTCCTCCTCCACATATTCTAAAAGCTGAAGTGGCGCATTATAAACTAACGGTTGGCTAGCTCTTAAAACCAAATTTTCAAATTATGAAACTACTCTGATTTGTGAGGTTCCGGTTCCAAATCGCGTCTGGACCGACAATCCTGACTGAAGTTTTTCCCTGAGATTTTCCACAGTCGGTTATGGGAATGCAAGCGATTAAGTCCTCTTAAACAGCCCTCGGACATCCCTTCACAATTATTGTCCTATCCGTAATATACCTAGAGACACCGAAAGAAGGGCACTCATTGGAGTCATTGCACCACGGGCTTTTTTGCAATTCGTTGATATTTTTTCATCCATATAGCTGTGGTTGTTGTTTCGTCAGATGTTTGTACTTTTGTAAATAATGTCAGCCCGTCGAATTAAAGTGAAACTTTTCGAAATATTGCTACATGATAAAAATTATTTATCAAACCTAAGAGCAGTGTTTAGTTCGATCAATTGCTAAATAATATTGGTATAGATTCTCCCTTGAACTAAAAGCGAGCTCTAGCAATTGACGTCGAGGACCCTTTCCCTCTACTTGACGACCATCCAGACAACGACGACAATGACAATACGAACGATGACATAGACGATGACGACCGCGACGTAAGAACCCCCCTTTCCTCCCCCTACCTGTGGCATTTTCTGATCAGCATTACACCCTCCTCCCAGTATCTCCTTGGGAAAAGTGGCTCATCATAAACTTACTGTTGACGAGCCCCTAAAACCAAATTAAAAAAAAAAAAAAACATAAAACTCACTATTCTATGCATTTTAAAAACACATTAACAAGTTCCGTTATTCCAATAAATAAGACAGGTGTATGAACTACAATGTAATGTATAACCATGGACTTAGAAACGTAACTGGCGTTATATCCATGGTAAAGCAAACCACAATCAAGGTGTGCTAATAACGCTGTGAGATAAGGGCAGGGCGGAATAAGTATAAAACAAGATTATCGCAACTCTTTAAACTATCCACGTGGCCGTGACTGTCAAGTATCGTGTTGTTTACGTTGTGAACGAAGGCGGTGAGTCCAACAAGCCGATGCCAGTGTTGCTTATGTTTCTGTCATAAGTTGAAGGTTTGGTGTTGATTGAGCACTCGTATTTGTGCGGAGGATTTTTAATTATCAATTTTGTATTGAAACCAGGGAATCTACAGAGCTCGTGTCTTATACATTATAAGTCTCGTCGCACAGAGAATCATTGGACGTGGCTCTGTGAACCAGCCTAGGACCCGGGAGAAGATATCCAGCATCGCTCTGCCCAGCAACCGAGGTGTCTACAACCATCTTAGTTGGCGTGTGCGTCTTGTTACAAGAAATAACTCAGATTAAGTAGAGACTCGTGACTGTGTCGTGGTTTGAGCACAACATACCCTCCCCCTACCCGTGGCTGGTTCTGACCAGCATGGGATTATCCTCCCTATTAGGCCAGGTCTATTATGACCTGACGGTTGACGTGCCCTTATTCCAGCGAAACAAAAAACTTAAAAATTTGGGTTTTGGCAAATTTATTTTTTCGTCCTCAACCTGGGGCTTATTTATCTTTTGGTTCACTTATACACATAAAAATGTGCGTTCCGAAATTACATAAAAAAAACAAACAACAAATTTATAGGATTTTCAGAAAAGGTACAGCCGAGTACGACTGTAAACGTTGAAACATTAAATATATATTAATTTACTTGAAAAACACAATTAAAATAAATAGAGAAAACATTATCAAACAATATATTGCCCGGGCTGAGATCCGTCCAACAGAATTGCTCTGCTAATCTTAACAGGCGAGGAAAGATGTAATGTCCATCTCTCAAACATCAGCCAGCAATCAGGCGATTACTACCTAAAACGAGAGGCGAGCTCTGGCCTCTGGCATTTTCATGGCTGGTTGTGACAGCATGGGAATTTTACTCCCACATCCCTCTAGGGGAACAATTAAACCAAAAGATAAAACAAATGTAGATTTAGATCCTATTGTGAGATAATAACGAACTCACAACAAATACATTCTATTACTTACAATATCACTGCGGCTCTGTTGACCTCACGGTTGAAGCGCCTTGAAGCCCTCGTGCTACCTTGTCTGTATGTAGGGTTGTAGGCCCTACTGCTCGAGCAGTCATATTAAACTGCTGCATTAAACTAACGTAATGTTTGCGTAGGTGTGACCGAGAATATCACTGCGGCTCTGTTGACCTCACGGTTGAAGCGCCTTGAAGCCCTCGTGCTACCTTGTCTGTATGTAGGGTTGTAGGCCCCACTGCTCGAGCAGTCATATTAAACTGCTGCATTAAACTAACGTAATGTTTGCGTAGGTGTGACCGTTGTTCGGTACAAATAAGTTTCATCCAGTGTAGCTAAATGTATTTGATGTTAACAAAATTTAATTCACATCAAACATATTTTTCTTTTGCTATTACTGTCACGACCATCATTTTCTTTTCTTTTATTAACTTACAAAACAATTAAATCATCAGACACATCATAAACACATTTCATTAACCCATCGGCTTTCTCGCCGGTCGAATCGACGGGCTGTTTAAAATGCGCGCCGATTTACCTGGCCATCGGATCGACGGGCTGGAACAGCAAGGGAACAGCGCGCTACATTATCGGTCGTTGTATGAGAATGGTTCGTCCAATCACCAAGAGGTCGCGCTCAATGTACTCTACGCACTTCGCTGCATCCAACGATGTGTTTGGCTCGTCACTCGGTCAAGTTTTAGCCTGTCTATGCTTGAAGGAAAGATTATGTTTGCATTCGTCGGTGGTATGGCGGCGCGCGCGCTATGGCGGCTACAGCTTATTGCAATATTTTGACGGATATGAAGAAGATGAGGGGTGTGATATTTTGACACCAAGAAAAATTCGAAGGAAAGTTCATACACCTAGACATTTATTTAGGCTACATTTGAGTTTTTATTTCAAGTAAATCGGGTTATTTTTGTTGGAGCAGTGAATTTTTTGCTGAGGTGCGCTCCGCAACCCCATTTCGTAAAAAATAAATGGATTTGAGGGGCCAGGCGCAGCGATTTTTAATGGTAAGCCGATGGGTTAACTGTCAATATCACAGGAGGCGCAATATGACCTAACCAGTTAAAGCGCCCTAGTTTCTCACGCCTTTATAACTGGTCTTCCACGAATGATCCCCTAGGTTAGAGGCAGAGGCGGATTTATACTTATTGTGGCCCTGCGCGCAGCCTGGTTTGGGAGCCCTATTTCAGTGGCGGATCTAGGACATTATCATGTGGGAGCAGAGCCCTCCATAATTAGCGCGGCTGGCGAAAATGTTTATAATCAGTTTTAAGAGTGCATTTAGTGCGTTTAAAAAAGGTGGTGGTCTGAATGCAATACCGAAACAATGTAGTATGTGTGCGTCAATTGATGTTGTCGTCATCTAGAGCTTATAATCCACAGCAAGAGCATACATGGAACACATATAAACGATTGATTTTATTTTTAATTTTGCAAAGCAGACACTTTCACAGACAGACTGATAATTTCTGACAATAAAATGGAAAGGTGTTATTTTACTGTGTGTTTTAAATGTATTCTTCATATGGCATACCACATATAAGGTACATTGTTATACCCAGCCACCCGGGGCCCTGCTCCTGCGCGCACTGCGAGTAGGCTTCCTATAAATCCGCCTCTGGTTAGAGTGGAACATTATGACCTAACGGTTTATGCGCCCCTAAACTTAACGAATCACCAAAATATTATGGGTCATTTAGTTCTATGTGTTAGCAATCATCAGTTTTACTTAAGCCATTTTAGAGTATCGAAATCTAATTGGATTATACATTCTTATAATCAACTATATTTATTCAGATTTCGTAATCCTGATAAACAACAATCACGACCATTAGAAACCCGTGGCTTCATAGTTCACAACTGAACTATACGAGAGTTTGAGATGACGTCACACAGACTGTCATGGCCGACTGGTGGGTGAACATTACAATGACGCAATCTGATATAACAACAATCACGACCATTAGAAACCCGTGGCTTCATAGTTCACAACTGAACTATACGAGAGTTTGAGATGACGTCACACAGACTGTCATGGCCGACTGGTGGGTGAACATTACATCGGCGCATTCAAAACACATTAATGTTTTAAGAGTGATTTTTACTGGAGATTACTCAAAGCTGCATAACTTTTATCAGACAAATCGAATATATATTCTTATATATAATATTAACGTGTTAGCAAAGAAACATAGGAAATGGAAGCTCTCTTTTGTTTACAAACAATCTGTGTAAACCCTGTAAAAGAAGGTGGCAGCTGGTAACTTTAAACGCTTTTGAAGTAGACCTACCATTTCGTGGATGACGAAACGTATTTCAATATTACTGTAAGAATCTTAGCTATCCAAAGTGGTGACATATTGTAACGTTCACATTATTCGATCAGTGTAGGCGATGAAAAATACGTGATTTCTTCTTATCCGCTATCGTAGCCATGTTAATATTGCATTCTTTGCCCACCAGGCGCAAAAAGCTAGTAAATACTGCGACGCCATGGCTTCCTGAATCTCCCGTATTTGATTAGGTCAACTTGCGTAGAAATCTTGACAACTTCCGTCAACAAGGCGGTGAAGGAAACATTGTTGAAACATTATGCACTGTCAATTGTTTTCTTTTGTTCTTGGACGAGAAAGACGTGCGTGGTCTTGTGAATTGTACTTTTTGTAAAAGATAGTGACAAATTCTGACTATTTAATTATGTCTTACAGCAAGAATGAAAACTGAGGTTCTATTATTCACTTGGTTCGAAGATTTACTCGGTCGAAAGTGTTGGCTTGGTGGCAGTGGCATTTTCGTATGTCGTCATTCTGTTATCAACGCCTGGCCCAACATAATTTAGCCCAGAGCATGGCTCTAATGATCATAATATACAAGAAAAGTTGAAATTTCACCTCGCAAACATCAGCTTTTATGAAGGGGAGCTCTGGCCATCCCCCTACCCGTGGCTGGTTCTGTCAAACTTGGACTTGTTCTCCCCATATCCGATGGGCTAGAGTGGCAGATTATATAAACCGCTATCGCTTGACGAGCCCTTTAACAAAATAATACGCCAGTTAGTGCCACCCTTTCCTTACCCTAGCTACCTATAAGACTGGTTCTGTCCAGCATGGGATGTTTTCCCCACATTCCCTAGAACCCGTCTAGGCCCGTGGTAGAGTTTGGCTCAGAGCACAGCTTTGGTAATCTTAAAAGGCGATTCATGAGATAAAGTCCACCTTACATTCATCAGCTGGAATGAATAGGGGAAGATTTTACTCCTTGAAACTAGAGTCTGTGTCCGGGGTAGAATTGGCCCATTGCATGGCTCGGCTTATCGTAAAACGCGATTCAAGAAAAAAAGACCACTTCTCGAACATCAGCTTGTATGTAAGAATGCATTTTTCTCCACGAAACTAGAGAGGAGATCTGGAAAACGTCGTTGGGGACACATCCTCGCTTCCTTGACGACCTTTCGACGACAATGACAATGACACAACAAAATATCACGAAGACTATGACGACCATGACGTAAGAACCCCCCTTACTCCTCCTTCCCGTGGCTGTTTCAGACCAACCTGGGCCCCTCCTCCCCATATCCATTTGGCAAGAGTAGTGCATTATGGCCTTATGGTTGACTCGCCCTTAACATAATGAATCTTAAAGTGCATAGTATCTATCATTTTTTCTTCTTTTATAAACTTAGAAAATAATATAATCATCAAATAAACCATAAACAAAGGTCATTTACTTACAATATCACAGTCAACGCAATTTGACCCAACCAAATAAAGCACACTAGTTCCTCACTTGGTTCATAGAAACAGCTCGCAAAATATAGTCAGCTCTCTACCTTGGGTCTGTTTATCCCCACAGTTCTAAGTATTAACGTTTTACCTGCCTTAACAACCATACAATTTAAAAAACTTAGTTTCTCTAGTTCTTCTACCCTGTCTTGGCCCGGGGCCGTGGCGTAATTTAAAAAAATCATAGGTTCAAAGGCATAGGCCCCCCGGTCAAAAATTATCAAGAGACCCATTGGTGTCACCCAAATATAATAATGGATATTCGTTTCCTACGTGGGTAAAGTATACATGATTTTTGTACAACGGGGTCAGAGACCAACAAAAAACAAGCGTGCGGGGGAGACACCGTATTGGTCCGGGCACTCTGGGATCCGTGCGGGCTACGGGCTGGGGTCGGGTGCTTAGCTCAGGGCGTCGTGCGGGGCCCGGCGGGCAAATTTTTGGATAATAGCTGACCTTCCCCCGTTAGCTACCCGGCGTAAGCCTGTAAAGCCCGTGAATGTATTTCTTCGTTTCCGCCCAACCATTAACCGTACGGACCCATGAAACCATTCCCTTGACTGCCCAGGCGCTCCCCGGCCGTAGCCAGTACATGCCCCCCGTGAATGTATTTCTTTGTTCCCCCCGCAGGCATTACCCGGACGGGCCCATGCAATGTAACTGTTCCATTAGCTCCCCCTGCACACTAACCAGACACAATGAATTAGTTCTTGTTTAACAACTCGTTGGTGTATTCCTCTACAAAAATTTTTAGTGAGCGTAGCGAGTGAAGCGAAGATTCCATATCACTACACTGGGGGAAAAAAAAATCCGGAATGTTTAGTTTTTTTTTTTTTTTTTTTTGTTTTTTTTGGCTGTTTGTTAACACGATTCCGGCTAAACCGATACTCCAATTGTGATGAAATTTTTTTTGGTGGTCTTTGAAATCTTTTGAACTTAGACCTGCCAACGTTTTTTAGCTCAATCGAAAAATTATTTCTTATGGAAAATCGCAATTTTACGATTTTTTTTTCGATTTTAACAATTTCTTCGACTTGTAACACCCTTCATGGTTTTATTCGATTGAAATATTTTTTTAAACTGAACCTTTTTTTTATTAAATTTGATATTTCGTGTGAAATTTGAGCACAATAAAAAAATTATTTTCTCATAATTATTGCAATTTTAAGATTTTTTATTTTTTATTTTTTTTGACTTATAAAAAGTACATACTTTATCTGAATGTAATAATTTTTTCACAGAACCTTAATTTTATAAATTAATATATTCGTGTGAAATTTTGAACGTAATCGAAAAAATTATGAAAATCGCAAGTTTACTCTTTTTTCGTTTTTAAACAATTACGCTCAACCAACAACGCACCTAAAAAAGCGTTTTGCGAAGCTTCCTGGTAATTATCATTGCTTACAATAAATGGCTTTTGGCCGCTTTCATTTTTTCTGTAATATATTTTTTTTTTTTTTAGAAAATGAAACACTGTATACTATAACCTTTTTACCAACTGAAAACAAAAAGATATGAACATCTCTAATAAATTCATATAATTTTGGTTGCATAAACCAATAGAATAAGTACGTTATCTTATGGACGTATCATTCAGCATCGCATCGAAACAGCATATATTTTATTTATGCATATGTACCCGCCTCGGCCTATATAAACTACAGGAACAAAATTTCGAACATGCGCTTCAAAACAGAAACGGCTTGGAATAGCATCATAATTTAGAGCACTCCATTTAAAAAATAAACTGTGTATGCGCCAGTGTTCTTATTAGTTAGTTCTAGTTTTGTATTTTCCGTTTCATTGTCTATGCATCATTCTGTCTTGTTTTTCACCCTGTGGTTTCCCCTCTTTCCCCTACTTTAACCAGTTTTCGTTTCTGTTCTTCCCCTTGACTTTGCGTCAGTCTGTGGTTCGTTGTCTGCCTACCTCCGTAGGACACAGTTCGTCCTCTCGCCTGCTCAGAGAGCACCTCCAAACCCTGTCCGTCTCACAGTCTCAAGTCTCCAAACAGTAACAGTCTCATTCACAAATACAAGTTTCAAAGTGTTACGCTCCTGTGCTACAAGCCTTGTTGTTCTCCGTCGCTGCGCTCTTCTACGCCTGTCTTGGGAGTTTGTTCTCGTCCTGTGTTGTCCTGGCTCAACATCTTGCGCAGGCATTTATTCTTTTTCTTATTCTTCCTAACTCGAGTTCTTTAACCCCTTTTTCTATCTCCTGCGGTGGGCACTCCCCAACTTAGCCCACTGCGCCGCCCACTTACTGGCTACGTTATCTCAAGCCATACAACAATCTGGGTAAGTTTTACTTCGTTCATTATTTCTAAAATTTACAGTCCACTATTTTTCTACCTCAGGCCTCGGCCTTAAACATTTTGGTCCATCCGAGCCGAATTATTCTTATCATTGAAGACATTTCGGTCATCTCGAGCAAGATTTTAAACCCAAATTTTTCTCTCGGTTATTCGCGTTTGCTCTGTGTTTTTTCACCTCGAATGCCCAGTTCATTGCCTCTTGTGTCTCTCTCGTGTATTCTCTTCACCTCGTGTGTATTTTGTCTCCTGTTATTACCCATTCGGAATCTGGGTTCGTGCCCATCTCTGGGTACTTGTCGATACTTTTCGATCGAGTGCACACTCGTATTGTTTCCTAAATCACTCTCGCTGGTTTTATAAATGTATTTTTGCATTATACCTGTCGTTCGTTGCCTGTCTCGTGTTACATTCCATGTCACATTCTCTCTCTCGTTCGCTCACGCGTCGTATAATAAACTGGTCATACTGTTTAGTCTTTTCTCGCTCGATTTTTCTGTACTTCGAATTGTTATTACTTGTTATTTTTTCCGCAATGGAAGCTAAAATTCTGAACAAAAAACGTCTCGTATCAACGCCAGAATGTCTAGGGCCAGTGTACAACGTCCTATGACTCATTCGCTAATCTATACTCCTGGTGATGTGTTTCTGTCAGGCCTCGTTTTGAAAAGTTATCGACCCGGGAAAACGAACTTCCAAGATTTCATCAGTCTTCAAGACCTGAACGCAAAACTCATTGTCCGACGACCCCCATAGATACTGAGCAAGCTCAAGCAAGCTTTGAAACTATTCTGTTCGGCGCTCAGTCTCGTTATCTCTCTGCAGAAAAATTAAGTCAGGAACAAGCTAGGGTTGAACCTACGGTCGCCAAAGCTCTTATTACGTTGCCTACGATCGAAATCCCTACTTTCTCAGGTGAATTGCTAATTGGACAGAATATTACTCGCTCTTCACATCTCTCATCGATGAGAACCAATCTCTAAATAATGTTCAAAAGTTTCATTATTTAAAACCTCGCTGTCTGATACTGCTTCGCCACGATATCGGGATTTCAAATCTCGAACGATAGTTACCCGCTAGCTTTCAAAGCTCTTTTTCTCTCGCTATCAAAACAATCGCTTGTTAGCTAGCCTCTATGTTCAGAAGATTTTAGAATTTACGCCTCTAAAATCTGCATCTCATGAAAAGCCTTCAAACTTTCCTCAGCGTGCATCGTAACTCCGTGATGTTTTTAAAAAGCTTTGAATTTTTTGCCCAAACTTAGGCGATTTTTTGTTGCTCTCTTTGACTTTGTCAAACCTTTGGACCCGTCAACTCGCAAAGCTTTTGAAAATAAGCACTCATCGCACGCTACACCGACGTACAGCTCTGTCATAGAGTTCATCGAGGAACAGTCCGAACTATGGGCTGTGCGCAGTTAGTAACAATCGACCAATCTTGTCAATCTTCTCCATTCAATAGGATTAATTCACTGCTCGCGGCTAAAGAAGCCACACCTCCCGCCGCCTCGTGGCGTGTTCGTGCTGATATCTCACGCTCTAGTGTCAAGCAGCAGTCCTGCTGTCCGGGTTTGTAAACAAGCTCATTCTATTTATCAGTGCGAAAGTTTTCGGAAGCAATCCCTCGGATGACAAGTACCACACGCTGCAATGCTTGCGGCGTTTTTTTAAAACTGCATGGGCTCGCACATGAAGTCTCAGTGCACTTCAAAGAGCACTTGCTCTACATGTGGGAGAAATCGCCATCATTCGTTGTTGCATTCGTCGACAGTCTCCATTTCTCATGGCAACTCTCAAGTCGATACCTCCCTCTCTCAAGAAGTGCATTCCCCTTCTCAGGACGCTGGTGTCTCGTCCCAAGTTTTCATGCCACCTTCGTGATACTCGCCCTAGTCAGCAGACAGTGCTGTTTGGGGACCGTACGCGCGTTGATAAGCGACTCTCATGGACGCTTTCAAAACCCCTTTCCCAGCGGTGGTGGACCCTGGCTCGCAGGTTTCGGCCATCACTCGTTCCCTGGTCCATAAGCTAGGCCTGAAAGTTTAAAACCTAGCCGCGCCGAACTCTCGGGAATAGGTCTCGCAGCCTCACAGGTATGCGGCAATGTGCAATGCACCATTGCATCGCGCCTCGTTCCTGAGAAAGGACTTCACGTTCAAGCTCTCGTCCTCCCGACCATAGCCAATCACCTCCCGACCTGTCACATTTCTCGCGAAGTTTCGAAACGTTTCGTGGCATGACCCTTGCTGATACTAATTTTCATGTACCCGATCAAGTCGATTTCTTGATTGGTGCCGACTCTACCCAGAGATCCTGAATAGGTCCCGGTGACCACGTTTCCCAGGCGGTAGTCCGTCGGCCCCTCACACCTGTTTTGGGTGGGTAGTCTTAGGACCAAGTCGTTCTGTCGAACCGTCTTCCGATTTTCCTGTCTCTCGTTCGCTTGCTTTCCCCAATCTTGAGCGCAACCTGCGCCTCTTTTGGGAGACGAAAGAAGTTTCCCGCCCTCCGGAAGTAGATCCCGAGATCAGCTGTGTGAGCGTCATTTTCTTGATTCCCACACTCGCGACACTAGTGACGTTTATTCTGTAGCTCTCCCTTTCAAGCCATCATGTTTCTCCTCTCGGGCGCAAATCGCGAAGCCGCACTACGAAAACTATCTTAGTTTGAAGCGACGATTGCAATGCAACCCCGAGCATGATGAAGGGTTATCGGAAGTTCATGCAAGAATATGAACAACTGCAAAAATATGCAGCCCGCCTCTACTCCCTTTGAGTTACATCATTCCTCTTCATTGCGTCCCCAAGCTCCCCTAGCTCCAGTACGAAACTGCGAGTTGTGTTCACGCCTCCTCTCCCGACGAGAAGGGCGTTTCTCTCAATCCCCGCCTCTCCTGAGCGAACCAAGCTTCAAACGTGAGCTCTCCAGTGTTTATCACTACCTTCCGTAATCACAGCTTCAGGGTCCCTCCCCGCTTTTTCCCGTGATTGTAATTCTCGGCGCATTTGTCGGGTTTCTGTGACGCCTCAAGAAACCCTACCCTTCTTTGCTGTATCTGCACACGCAGACCATCCCCTCTCCCTCTCACTTTAGTCTCCCTGCGCGCGAAGAGCAAGGTTGCTCCGTCAAACCCATTAACCATTCCTAAGCTGGAGCTTCAGCTGCACTCCTCCTCACTAGGTTGCTCCGCGTTACTCTGCCCTCGCTGGGGCCCTCTTTAAACTCACCTCGGTACATCCTCTTTACTGACTCGCAGATCGTCCTCTCGTGGCTTTTACTCCTCCTCATCGCCTCAAGACTTTCGTTGCGAATCGCGTAGTGGGAAATCCATGAGGCACTTTCACCCAGTGACTGGGCCATGTACCTTCCGAGGAAAACCCCGCCGACTGCGCCTCTCGTGGCTTAACCCCAGCTCAGCTTCTTGAGCATCCGTTATGGCTTTTCTGGGCCGGAGTTCCTACACCATGCTCCTGTTCACTGGCGGAGATCCTCGCCCTCGTTTGGACTGTAGCTATGAGCTGCCCGAGCTGAAACCGCAGGCAGTCACTCTTATCGCTCATGTCGATGCTCCCGACACTCTGTTAGTGAACTTTCAAAAGTTTTCTACACTCCTCAAAGCTCAACGGGTGTTTGCCTGGGTGTTTCGTTTCTCTCGGGCTCCTTTTAGCGAAACACTTTAAGGTCTCACCTCCCACTGGCACGGTGGGACCCCAGGAATTAAAGGATCTCTGGACCTCTTCGTTAAAATCAAATCAGCAGCATTATTATGCTAAAGAGATCCGCCAGCTTGCTCAGGATCATCAAGTATCTGCCAGGCTCGCATCTCTAAGCCTTTCCTGGACCCCTCTGGGTTTTCAGGGTGGGCGGGACGTTTGCGTCATTCTTCTCTCAGTGAAGAAACGCGCCATCCTCTCCTCCTTTTCCCAAGGAGGCCCACTTGTTCGGCTTAATTTGTGATTCTTATCACAAGTCCTCGTGCATTCCGGTCCTAGAACAGTTCAGGTTTGATACAACAGCGCTATTGGATTGTTCTCTGCGTGGGTTGCTTCGGGCAACGTATACATCAGTGTCTCACTTGCCACAAGTTTCGCAAATTAAGCCCCTCCAGCCTCAGGATGGGGTGTTTCCTGCAATCCCGCTGCACAGTTCTCGAGTCTTTCTCATGTCGGAAACAGACTTCGCCCGGACCTTTCATGGTAAAATCCAGCATGCGTCGGAACGCACCTCTCACCAAAGGGTATCTCTGCGTTTTCGTATGCATGGCCACGAAAGCAGTCCATCTCGAAATGGTCTCAGAGCTGTCCACGGAAGCTTTCCTGGCTTGTCCCTTGACCGATTTCTTTCTCGGAGAGGCCTACCCTCAGACATTTTTCTGATTGCGGTCGTAACTACGTAGGAGCAGCTAGGCAGCTCCGTGAACTTTACGATTTTCTTTCGCCATCCGAAAATTCCCGTCTCCAGCGCACTTGCCTCTCGTCAATCCATTGGCATTTTTAACCCCCCTTATGCCCCTAATTTTGGCGGCCTCTGGGAGGCAGTAGTTAAATCTGCCAAAGCTCCCGCTCTTTTCCGGCCTCATTGGAGACACATCCCTCACTCATGAGGAGTATGCCACTTTATTTTGCTCGCATTTAGGCCGGTGCTCAATAGCCGTCCTCTATGTGCCCACTCCCGGTGACCTGCTGAAGGTATCAATTATCTTAGTCCTGGTCACTTTCTAATCGGTGCTCCCCTTCTTTCTCCCCCTGAACGTCTCCTGGACGACAACGTCAAAGCCCTTGGCTCATTGGCATAGTGTTCGACCCGCTTCACCAGACCTTCTGGAAACCGCCCGGTCGAACGAATATCTGCATACGCTAATGCAGCGTATTAAGGTGGGTTCGTGGAAGCTCCACGCTGAAGGTAGGAGACGTGGTTTTTTTTCTTTTCGCCCTCACTAGTCCCTTTTCTTGGCCGATCGGGCGTGTGGAAAAATCTCTTCCCCGGGGTGATGGTGTTCCCGCGTCGCCTCAATACGTTCGTGGCGTCCGGTTTTTCATACCAGAAACCCGTCAATAAACTGGTAAGGCTTCCTTCTGCTTAACTGCGAAGAGAGCTTCTCGTATCGTTTCTTTTGTTTGTTTTTTTGTTTTGGGTTTTCGTATTAGTTTTAGAAAAATGGTTTTCGTTCATTTTTGGTGGGCGGTATGTATGCGCCAGGTGTTCTTATTAGTTAGTTCTAGTTTTGTATTTTCCGCTTCATTTTCTATGCATCATTCTGTCTTGTTGTTTCACCCTGTGTTTCCCCTCTTTCCCCTACTTAACCAGTTTTTCGTTATCTGTTCTTGCCCTGACTTTGCGTCAGTCCCGTGGTTCGTTGTCTGCCTACCTCCGTAGGACACAGTTCGTCTCTCGCCTGTCTCAGAGAGCACCTCAAACCCTGTCAGTCCCCCAGTCTCAAGTTCTCCAAACAGTAAACATCTCATTCACAAATACAAGTTTCAAAGTGTTACGCTCCTGTGCTTACAAGCCTTGTTGTTCTCCGTCGCTGCGCTCTTCTACGCCTTCTTCGAGTTGTTCTCGTCTGTGTTGTCCTGGCCCCAACATTTTTGCGCAGGCATTTATTCTTCTTCTTATCTTCCTAACTCGAGTTCTTTAATCCCTTTTCTATCTCCTGCGGTGGGGACTCCCAACTTTAGCCCACTGCGCCGCCCACTTACTGGCTACGTTTCTCAACCCCATACAAAATCTGGGTATTTTTTACTTCGATCATTATTCAAAAATTTACAGCCACTATTTTCTCCTCGGGCCCTGGGCCTTAAACAAACGTATACCATTTGTGAAATATTTTGAACCTATTCAAACCTCCAAAAAGAAAAAGGCATACTGAGGGCCCCCCAGAGCAAGCGCACAATTGGATGACGTAGCGAGCGAAGCGAAGATTCCATTTCACTACACTGGAAAAAAAAATCCGGAATGTTTGTTTTCTTTTTTTCTTTTTTTTTGTTGAGTTAGACGATTCCGGCAAAACCGATTCCCCAATTGCGATAAAAATTTTCTGGGACCTTCGAAATCTCTAAATTTTAGAACTGCCCTTTTTTTGGCTCAATCGAAAAAAATTTATTTCTTTGAATTCGCAAATTTTTCGATTTTTTCTATTTTTTAAAATTCCTCGACTTTTAAAAACCTACATGCTTTTCCCATTGTAATGATTTTTTTTTTTCAGAACCTTAATTTTAGAATTTTTTTATTGTGTGAAATAAGAGCGCAACAGAAAATTATACCATGATAAAGGAAATTTTACGACTTTTTTTTTTTTATTTTTTTAAATTTTTTCGACTTAAACATCTATAGCTTTATCCGCTGTTATAATTTTTTTCAGAAACTTTAATTTTTTGAATTAATATAATGGGCCCTAATTAGCGTAATTGAAAAAAATTATTTCTTATGAAAAAACGCAATTTTATGTTTTTACGGGGCCCCAAAAAGCGTAATTGAAAAATTATTTTTTTATGAAAATCGCAATTTTATGCTTTTTTTCGTTTTTTAAACAAAATTTCGCTCATCCAACAAAGACCTAAAAAAACGTTGCGAAGCTTCCTAGTTACTACAATTCAGTCAATCGATTGCTGTTGATCATAGGTTTTATTCCCTCCTACACAAGTTCTTCCGTGGCCCAATGGGTTAAAAGGCTTGGCTTACAGATGGAGAGGCGCGCTGCTGGATCGAGTTCGAGACACTTCACTTGAAATTTTATAACCCTTGCAATTTTTATGTGTTAAATATCCCCTACGGCAATCGACTGATGTCACAGCTTGAGACAATATAGCTATATAAAATGAATTTTTTCAATCAAATTTTTATTTAAGGTTTTACATTTACTCACAGATCGCGCTACGGATGCTACGTTAGAATTGTAAAGGGACGGGAAGGCGGGGGACCGCCGGGGACCTGGGGCGTGGCCCGGGTGAGGTGTAGGGTTTAAGGGCCGGGGAAACCGGCCGGGCATAAAGGGGTTTATAAACAACGGGGACCACGGGGCTATGGCCGGGGGCACTATGGTAGCCCGTGCGGTCCCCGTCACGGCCGAGGGGACACTCCTAGGCGGGACCCGTACGGGCAGCCCCCCGGGGGCCCCTTTTAGGGAAAACCCCGAGGGGCACCGGCCGGGAATACATTTTTGGTTTGCTGGGGGGGGGACCCCCCCCCCTCAAGCCGTGTGTCCAGCGCACGAGCGCGGGGGAAATGAGGCTAAGCACGTATTTATAATATGTTTTTGTGGGACTGGTGTGACGATTGTGATTGCAAAAAAAATTATTTTATGTTCTGTGACTTGACTTGGGGGTATTCTTATTTTGTACCAACGTGCATGCAGGCGTATAAAATGCAGGTGTAAGTGTAGTCTTTCAGAATAAAACAATATTAAAATCAAACACATCATAACTTATTTCATTAAAATTTCAATATCACAGGCGGGGCAAAAAGTAAAATTTTTAAGCGCCCCCCTAGTTTCTCACTCGTCGAATGACCGAATTCCCTAGAATTGTTTTTAGGGGCAATAATCCTTACAGTATAATAACAAAAAGTATAATCATAAAACAATTATTTTATTTTATTATTTTTATTATTTTTTTGCAACAGGCAATGAGCCCACAGTGCAAATTTTAAATTTGGGAAGGGAGGGGGGGAAACCCCGGGGACCGGCACATAGCCAACTCCCCCGAAAAGTACCAGGGGACCAACGGCTTACTCCCATTTGAAAGGACGGTGTAATTTGAAAAACAAAAAGGTTCCCCACTAACCCGGACTGCCGAGCAACGGCGCCAAGGAGAACAAAGCGCACACAAGTTTACGCCCCCTTAGTCTGCTCTAGCCAGCGATATCTTTGTTTTTTCGGGCAGAGCGGCGACCCCACTCGACCCCCCCCACCCGATGTCGCTTAACTTTCAGTGTTCGAGGGGAACTGGTTGAACGCCGCGGCAAAAATCGCTGGTTTGTCATCGAGGTGTCGGTATATAAATGGGAGAAAAAGGGGAAAAATACCGTATTTTTTTGTTAAATTTTACAAACGTTTTAGACTAAATGCAATTTTTATGACTAAATCCCCTTCTTTAAAGGGATCGTTATGATTTTTTTCAAATCACCTATACGGCCAAAGCAAAAAAGTATCAATCTCAACAGTATAAGCTATTTTTATACTTCACAAATCATACATCACACTTTATTTTTCACTTTATTTCATACTTATTTCATTTTTTTTATAATCGTTTCTAATTTACTTATTTTAAATGTAATTTGTATAATGAAAATTTTTAATTTTGTTATTTTGTTGTTAAGTCAACCTTTAAAAAAGGCAGAGCTTGTTTAAAAAAAGATGTACTTTAGAAGTAAAATCTGAAACGTATTTGAAAAAGAACTAAAAACAGGTTTCATAGCTAAACTATAAACAAATAATGAATGTAGTTACTTTACTTAAAAATGCATAGTCTATTGAACGGTTTATATATAAAAATTGTAAACTTTAGAAACAGCAGTTCAGATATTAAGTTACTTTGTAACCAAGAATAGAACCCCCGTCTGGGCCCTGGGGTTAAATTGCCCAAAAGCATGGGCTTTCAAATCGTAAAAGGCAACAAAAAAAAAATCCATTCGCAAACATCGATGTATAAAAGGGGGAGAAAAATTACTCCCCAAAACAAAGGGGCGAGCTCTGGCAATCATCGTCGGGGAAAACTTTCCATTTTCCTTGATGACCTCCCCGACGACGATGACAATCCCACAAGGAAACGATGCAAAGACGATAAAACCGACAACGTGACAACCCCCCTTTCCACCAAAAACCCGAGGCTTTCTGATCAGCAATGGGCCATTCTTCCTTAAATTCCTCCCCCAAGGTTAGAGTGGTGCATGATACCAAAGGGGGTTGACGTGCCTTAACCAAAAAAAAAAAAAAAAAACTACGCGAAAACAAAAAACAATTTATCAGTAGCCTCCGCCAGTATTTCTTTTAAAGTTCTTTTTCCAAATTTTTTGATAAATTTGATTCAAATCATACAGTTTAATTTTTTTTTGTTAAATGAAAATTTTATGCCTCTCATTTTCTTTTCCATATAAATTAGAAAAAAAATACTAAACACACCATGTAAAATCATTTCATTAACTTTCAATGTCACAGGCGGCGGAATATGACCTAACCGGTTTGAAGCCTGTTCAACGCATCTTGGAATTCATTCGATCATACACATTTATTTTTTTTGTTAAATAATAATTTTTATATTTCTAATTTTTTTTTTCTTTTATAAATTTGAATAAATATCAAAAAACACACGAAAAATCATTACATTAACGTTCAATTTCAAAAGGGGGGAAAAAAACACCAAACCAGTTAAGCTCCCTAGTTTTTCACGACGTCGTAAGAGTTCGTGCGAGGATGGTTATTTTTTTTACATTTTTTTTATTTTAAAAGATGACAATCGCATCGGGGGAAAATAAAATATTCCCTACCAGTGTCCGATCTGTCTAGGAGGGTCTTTCCCCCCCCACACTCCAGGCAAGGGGTGCCCGAATAAAAAACCTTTTAAGGGTTTTTATAAAGCCCCAAAATAAACGAGAAAAAGGAATTTTAAATTTCAAAAAAAAACTTTGGGGTTTAAAAAACTAAAAATTTAAAAATATATTAAATCTCAATACCCAAAGCCGCCCCCGCCCTTTTTGACCTCCCCCGGTTGAACCCCCTTTATAGTTTCCCTTTGTAATCCACTTACGCATTCAGCGCAGTTGAGAAAGTCGTGTCGGGGCCACCCACATCCCCCACGGGCGACCCCCCCGGGCGACGACAACGCCCAAATGACAGCTCAAAACCGTTTGGACACGACGGTGACAAAACTCGTTTTGAAACCCTCCTTTTTCCCCCTTTTCCTTTCCCCCGGGGGTGGTTCTAAAATAGCATGAATTTACCCCCATATTTTCCTGGGGGGCTAGAGTAAAACAAATTATGTCCTAACGATTAAAAGCCCCTTAATCCATAAAAAACCCCAAAAAATAAAATTTATTAAAAAACGACATTGTTTGCTCTCTGCTGAAAAACGGTTGACAAAACCTTTTAAACCCAAATGAAATAAAAACCAAAAAAACATCTCTTAAACTCATCTGGGGAAAAAACCGCGTCCCTGCTGGGTCATTACTTTCCCTTTTTTTGGCGACGCAATAGCCAGCCATCCTGGGGCATAATGTACAAATTTAATTGCCAGCCCTGTGGGGGCGGGGAAAGGGGAAAAGGGCCAGTTTTTTTTTTAAAACATGATTTTACCGGGTTGTCCCCACTCCACCCCCCAAAATTTACCGGGGGTTGAGTCTTCCTCATATATCAAAAATTTTTTGGGCGCATTATAAACCAAACCCAATTTTACGGCTTTTATTCAAAATAAAAAAAAACTCCCCTAGTCATGTTTTACGGGTTTACCATCACGGGTTTTTAAATTTAAAATAATTATAACCTACCCATTTACCTTTTAAATAAATTTTTAAAAAATTTGTTTCTCTTAAATTTTTATTTCTTGTAAACCCTTGGAGGCAATAATAAAAAAATTCCCTACGTCTGGGTCCGGGTAAAAATTTTGGGCCCGGGGAGATAATGTGCTTTTTTGTAAAAAAGCGTGTGAAAATGACACAACAAACGATGAAAAAAACAAATGACAACCGCGACGTGGAAACCCCCCTTCCTCTCCTTACCCGGGCTGGTTTGGCCAGCAGGGGCCCCTCCCCCCCCTTTATTCCCGGGTTTGAGAATGGGGGCATTTTGACCAAGGGGTTGACGCGCCCTTTAAATCCAAAAAAAAACCAAAAATCGGGGTTTTTTCGTCAATAAAAAAAATTTTGGGCCATCTAAAAAAACCCCGTGAAAAAAAATTTTCAACGGGGCCCGAAATCTCTTTTTGAAATAAAAAAACACAAAAAGTTTTTTTTAATTTTCTTTCGTCCGAAAAATAAAATTGCGAGCTTTTGGCATGAGAAAATTTCCACAAGTTTTCAAGCAAAAAATTTGGTTACTCTTAAAAACAAACAAATCCACTTGGGCCCCCGGAACTTGCAAGAACTGTTTGGGTTTACGTTGGAACAAAGGGCCCGGTGATTTTCCAAAAAACCCCATCCCAAAGGTTCCCCTTTTGTTTCTTTTTAGGACTTCACTTCGGGGCTTGGTTTGTTCATAGGGACTTTTCGCTTTTATAGAACGGGTCACTTTATTTATAAATAATTTTTGTATTCAAATCAGGGAATCTAAAAAGTTTTCGTGCTCTTATAACATTATAAGTCTCGTCGCACGGGAGAATCATTGGACGTGGCTTTGTGAACCAGCCTGGGGGACCCGGGGGGGGAAAGATGCCCAAGCATCGCCCCTCCCCAGAAAAACCGAGGTGTCAAACAACCATCTTAGTTGACGTGTGGGGTCTTGATACAAAATAACTCTGATTGTACAGAGCTCGTTTCTTATACATTATAAGCCCGTCCCCACAGAGAATCTTTGGGGACGGGGTTTCTGTGAACCAGCCTAGGCCCGGGGAAATATCCAGCATCCCCTCGCCCAGAAACCGAGGGGGGTCTAAAACCCTTTCTTATTTGGGCGTTTTGCTTTCTTGATCCCAAAAAAATCAGTTTTGTACAGACCCTTCGTTTTTCATTTTAACACTATAAGTCTCGCCCCCGCACAGAAAATATTTTGGACTTGGCTCTGTAAACCCCAGCTATGCCCCGGGAGAAGATATCCAGCATCGCTCTGCCCACAACCAGGGTTTTCCTACAACCATTTTAGTTGGCGTGGGGTTCTTGATACAAGAAAAACTCGTTTGGGAAGTGCAACTCGTGCCCTTTGCCCGGGGTTTTTAAAGCAAAAACATCCCTTTTCCCCTCCCCCGAGGAGGGGGTCTGACCAGTATGGGGAATTATCCCCCCCAAAACATCAGAAGCTTGTAGGCCTATATTAGTTAGTATTACCCCCCGAAATTTAAGGGAAAAGCTCTGGAAAAAACTTTCGTCGGGGACACCTTACTTTTTCCCTTGAGGGCCCCTTCCCGACGACTATGACAATGACACAACGAACTATGACAAATATAATGAGACCCTGTCAGGGGAACCCCCCCCTTTCCTCCCCTAACCCCTGGTGGTTTTTGAAAAAGCGTGGGTACCCCCCCTCCTCATATCCCCCTTTGTTAGAGGGCCTCCATTATGACCCCAACGGTTTTAAAAGCGTTTCCCTTTAATTTCCAAAAAAAAATCCCTCTCTCACGTTGACGACCAAAATGTAAGAACCCGCCCCCCCCCCTCTTTTCCTTCCCCCCATACCTGTGGCTGGTTTTTGACCCCAAAAAAAACAAACCCGGGCCCTTTTCCCCAGCTAGAGTTTCTTCCCTTAAGACCTTACATTATCCGGGTCCCTTAAACTTAATTACTCATAATCGCTTTCCCCCAAAACCCCCACCATGAAACGTTTTTTCGGTAAAGTCCCTCACGGGAAAAAAAAAAAAATAAAAAACTAACAAAAAATTTTAAAAATTTTTTTAATCACAAAAATTTAAAAGCAAGCCGATATGAGCGACCCCGGTTTTGGGGCGCCCTTTGTTTTTTCACGTCGTATTGAATCATAATTTTTCCTGTTTGGGTTTCGGCCAACAAACAGACATGTTTGGGCTTGTATTTTACAAAATTAAGGGTTTTTGTATCCTGAGGGGGGGCGGGGAAAGGAAAAGAAAAAAAAGGCGGGGGAAAGTTTTAGAGATTATTTCGAACAAATTTTCTTTTTTTTAAATACAAAAAAGTATAAATTATTTTTTTTTTTTCCTTTATTTAAAATAAAATCCTTTTTTTATATAAAACCCCCTTTTTAAAGGAGGACACCTAAATATGTATTATAAACCCAAGGGGGGGCCCAAATTTTAGGTTGAATTTTTTACCGTGTTGTCCCCCCACCCCGTTGCCTTGTGCTGGGGTCTGACCCGACCAGTATGATTGGTTTCCCCACCTCCCCAGGGTAGAAGGGGGGGGGATAGTTTTTGTCCTAAAGGGGGTGACGCGTCTTTTTAAAACCCCCCCCCCAAACCCAAAGGGAACCAAAAATTTTGGGTGTTAACACCTTACCCCGATTCGTCGTCGGGGACCCCTTTTCCTTTTATTCATAAACCCCCCCCGACGAAAAAACGACAAATGCCACGAAAAAATTTACAAGGACCCCTGACGACACGACTGACAAACCCCCCCCCCCACCACTATTTCTGAAACCCTTTCCTTTAAATTGGGGTGGGGACTGTTCTCCACACATCCACTTTGTCTGGGTTTCCCGGGGGAGAATTTTGCTCAGAGCATGGCTCTGCTAAACGTTTTAAAAAGGCGATTCAAAAAAAAAGTCCACCCCGCCAAACATTTAGCTAGAAAGAGCGGGAAAATCTTGACACTCCGGAAAATAGAGGCGAGCTTTTGGTAATCGTCGTCGGGGACCTTTCCCCCTTCCCTTGACGAACCCTTGGCGACGATGACAACGATACAACGAACGATGACAAAGACGATGACGACCGCGACGTGAGAAATCCCCGTTCCTCCCCTACCCCGTGGCTAGTTTTGACCAGCATGGGCCCCTCCCCCCCTCCCCACCCCTTAGGCTAGAGTGGTGCATTATGACATTAACGGTTGACGTGCCCTCGATCGAAATAAACTAAATAACTGAATTTACAAAAAAAATATGAATTCAACATATTATCTTATGATATAACATGTGAAGCAATATGACTTACCTGGTTGAAGGGACCTAGTTGTTCTCTTCGTTTTGTAGCTGTAGTGCGGGAATGGCGTTGGTTTGAAAGTTCCCTGCCTCATAAGTGTTTTTAAACTAACGTTAAAGCACAAGAAGTATTTCGATTGAGTATTTGTTATTAATAATTATTATATTCTTTAACACTTTCCCAGTCTGGGCCTTGAGTAGAATTAAGCCCAGAGCAAGGCCATATACTCATTGTAAAATTCAAGGAGAGACACAAAGTCCATCTCGCAAACATCAACTTGTATAAGTACAGGAGTATTTAGCACAACCCGAAACAACGGCTTTTCAGAACAGAACAGACCAAGAATGCATCAGCTAGTAAGAGTGGAAGTAGATTGCTCCCCGAAACTTAGGGCGAGCTCTGGCAACCATCGTGGGGAATCCACCTCCCTCGCGCCCTTAATCCAAAAAAATTATAATCAAAAATTTTGCTCTCACCTTCACCGTAATATTCTTTTCTATTCTAAACTTAGAAACAATATAATCATCACACACACTAAACTTCTTGCATTAACTTTAAATATCACAGGTGGAGCAATATGACATAACCGGTTTGAAGCGCCTTTGTTTCTCACGTCGTCGTAGGATAAAGTGCCGTGCGCACGCAATCTGATATCACTTAATCATTTGAAGTACTTCTATCATATGATAGTGGCGGCAAAATTTGTTAATTTCTCGTCCATAGTAAAGTTTTCTATCCCCGTCTAGCCCGGGGTAGAATCGGCCCAGCGCATGGCTCTGCTAACCGTAAAAGGCGATTCAAGAGAAAAAGTCCACTTCGCAAACATCAGCTAGTATGAAGGGTAGTATCTTACTCCCTGAAAATAAAGGCGAACTCTGGCAATCGTTGCGGGGACCTTGCGCCCTTCCCATGACGACCCCTCGACGACGATGCCAAAGACACAACGAACAATGACAAAGAGGATGACGACCCGCGACTTTCGAAACCCCCCTTCCAAACCCCCTTACCCAAGGCTCGTTCTGACCAGCATGGGCCCAGCCCCCCCCCCCCATATCCCCAAAACTAGAGTGGTGCATTATGACCTAATGGTTTGACGCGTCCTTAAATCAAATCAACAAAAAAAAGTAGAGAAATATCTATATTTATAAACCAACTATAATTAATTACATTATCACAGGAGGCGCAATAATGACCTAACGGTTGGACGCGCCCTTCCCAAATAAATATTAATATTTAAAAATTTAATATTTTTATTTGCACATGAGAAATCGGGACTCTTTTATTCACTATCTCAAATTATCGGTGCATGCACACCACAAAAAATAATTGTAACAAGACAAATTCAAACATCAAACTATATTTTTCACTTGAACTTGGTTCAACCTTTATTAATTTCGAGTTCAAGTTCGAATGTTTGTACATTCCTAGAAAGCATGCATTATCCCCCGTAAAATAACGTAGCTGAAGTATTTATCAGCACTAAAAATAATTATAGTTTTAAACATTTATTCACATCAAACTAATTTATTTCTTTTTTATTCAAAATATAAATAATTTTCCTTTTGCTATTAACAGTATCATCACCATCATTTTCTTATCTTTTATGAACAAGGAAAACAATTAAATCATTCAAACACACCATAATTCTATTTAATTTACTTATAATATCACATGGGCACAATATGAAGCACCCTTATTTCTTACGTCGACGTCAAACACTTTTGAGGTCTGGGCCCGGGGTGAAAAAGGCCCAGAGCATGGCTCTGCTAATCGTAAAAGGCGATTTAAGAGAAAAAAATCCACCAAGCAAACATCAGCTAGTAAGAGCGGTGTATCTTACTCCCCGAAACTAGAGGCGAGCTCTGGCAATCGTCGTCGGGGACCTTGCCCCCTTCCCTTGACGACCCCCGGCGACGATGACAATGACACAACGAAACGATGAAAAAAAGACGATGACGACCCGCGACGTGAGTAAACCCCTTCCTCCCTTACCCGTGGCTGGTTCTGACCAGCATGGGCCCCTCCTCCCCCCCCCCCTAAGGCTAGAGTGGTGCATTATGACCTAACGGTTGACGCGTCCTTAATCCAAAAGAAAAAGAAAAAATAAATAAACAAAAAAATCATTAGTGAAGTGATCTATTTCTGTGTCCTTGGTTGAACTGGCCTCAAGCAAGACTGCTAATCGTACAAGGCGAGTAAAGAGAACAAGTCCACTTCGCAAACAACAGATAGTTAGAGGGGAGTAGATTACGGTCCCCGAAATTAGTGGCGAGCTCTGGAAATCGTCATCGGTGACATTAACCCTTCCCCTTGACGATCTCCCCGACGATGACGACGATGACACCACAAACGATGACAAAGACCATGACGACAACGACGTCAGAACCCCCATTTTCCTCCCCTACCCGTGGCTGGTTCTGACTAGCAAGGGCCTTTCTCCCCATGTCTTCTAGGCTAGTGGCGCGTTATGACCTTACGGTTGACGCACCCCTTATTATAATAAACCAAAACCTTAATATTACAAAATTTAAATTAACAACACACACACACACACACTACATTTTAGTTTTTATTTACATTCAAATAAATAGTTTTTCTTTTGCTACAATATTTTCGCAATTTTTATTTTTGTAATTCAAAGCCGAGGTCGTTTAAACCGGTTCCCACACGAACACCGAAGTAAGCAGAATCGGGTGTGGTCAGGAGGTAGAGTGGGTGACCACTGTTCCCTAAAAACTCACGTTAACCGCTGGTTACAGCAGATGGAGGGTTTTGAGAACTAGTGTAAACGGCTTCATTCTCCTCGACATCTGCTCGGCAGTACGGGTTGGTGGAATGCCATTATGATTGTCTAAGTAACACCTCCTTTCGGATGGGACGTTAAGCCGTTACTCCCCTTGTCTTTTTTCGAAAGGATAATGCTACGTGCCGCGGTCCCCCAGGTTTCCCCTCTCGTTTCTGTTCATACTTCATCCTCATCTATCACCACTCATCGTCTCGATTAGCCAAAGTGCATAAATATGAGACGTTAAGCAATATCCAATCAATCCAATCCAATTTATAATCTCAAAAAACAATTTACATCATCGGTAAACCATAAACTTATTCATTTACTTCATATCTTAGTTGGCGCAATAAGACCTCATTCGTTGAAGGTAATCTCGTTTCTCAGGTCGTCGTTTGAGGCTTTTCCCCTTTCCGGTGGCCCGGGGAAGAATTTTGCCAAGAGCATGGCTCTGCTAATCGTAAAAGGCGATCAAAACAAAAAGTCCACCTCGCAAACATCAGCTAGAAAGAGCGGAGTATCTTAATCCCCGAAACTAAAGGCGAGCTCTGGCAATCGTCGTCGAGGACCTTGCCCCCTCTCCTTGACGTACCCCCGGCGACAATGACAATGACACAACGAACGATGACAAAGACGATGACGACTGCGACGTTGAGAAACCCCCCCTTCCTCCCCTTACCCGTGGCTGGTTCTGACCAGCATGGGCCCCTCCTGACCATATCCCTTAGGCTACAGTAGTGCATTATGACCTACTGTTGACGCGTCCTTAACCCAAATGAACCAACAAAAAAACGCACCCCAACCGGCCAGAGCTCGCCCTGTAGTTTGGGGATTTCTCTACTCCCCTAGTCACTGGCCAAACCACGGGAAGGTAGCGAGTTGAACTTTAAATAAATAAAATAAATAAATAAATAAATAAATAAATTTTTTATTTAGAGTCTACCCACTCAGTTATAGAACTGATTTTCAGTGGGGGACTTTAAATCAAAGCGACCAAGCCAACCCTGCAGGCCCCGACGCAATCGACGAGTGAGCGATAACCAACCAAAGATCGATATTTTTAATAGGAAATATAGCAATCAGTGGTATGGACAGTGCGAACACCCGCGAATCAACGCCAGAATCAACAAGGCCGATTCAGAACAACTCTGAAATTTATTATGTGCTTCGTTGCTAGGACGGCTCCAAAGTCACCGTTTACAAACTCCTAAGACAAGAACTGATGGACTGAAGTCCAAATCAGAAGTTAAAAAAACTTCTGACTTTAGCGGGAATCGAACCCGGGGCCTTCTGCATTGGAAGCAGATACGCTAACCACAAGACCAACGAAAAAACTATAGGCGAACTCTAGCAATCGTCGTCTAGGAAACCTTCCCTTTCCCTTGTCGACCTCCCCGACGACGATGACAATGACACACCACACGACGACAAAAGAAGATGACAACCACGACGTGAGAATCCCCCATTTCCTCCCCCTACCCGTGGTTGGTTCTGACCAGCATAGGCCCCTCCTCCCCTTATCCCCTATGCTAGAGTGGTGCATTATGACCTAACGGTTGGCACTTCCTTTATTCTAATAAACTGCTTAAAAATAACTTCATATTGGATTTAAAAAAATAATAACACAAATTGACGTTATTTTGAGACCCTGTTTATTATTAAGTAGGCTTACTTTATTTTAATGTGTAGAACATCGGTTGAAGCTGATACCAAACCATGTGGATTAATTACCATTTAATTGGATGAAACATAATTAAAAAAATTGTTCATAGTTCATATTTTCAGCTGGCAATGATTGAATACACATCTTTAGATTACACATCTTTCCCCCGCCTGCGCCCGGGGTAGAATTGGCCCAGAGCATCGCTCTGCGAATCGTAAAAGGAGATTCAAGATAAAAAGTCCACCTCGCAAACATCAGCTAGTAAAAGGGTAGTTTATTACTCCCCGAATCTAGAGGCAAGCTCTGGCAATCGTCGTCGGGGACCTTGCCCCCCTTCCCTTGACGACCCCTCGACGACGATGACGACAATGACACCACGAACGATGACGAAGACAATGAAGACCGCGACGTGAGAACCCCCTTTCCTCCATTATTAGTACCCATGGCTGGTTCTGACCATCATCCTCCCCCCTAGCCTAGGGAGGCTAGAGTGGTGCATTATGACCTAACGGTTGACGCGTCCTTAATCCAAATTAACAAAAAAAGGAATACACACCTGCCAAATTAATAACAAAAGTCACTGCACTGTAGGAAATTACGGCCTCTTGTAATAATGTAAATAAACCGCGTAGGAATCTTGAATCTTCCGTCAACAAGGCTGTGGGGACGCATTGTTGAAACATTTGCACTTTCTTCTGTTTCATTTCTTCTTGTACGAAAAGTTGGCGTGGTCTTGTTTCAATGAAGTTTTGTAACAAGAAATGGATAAATACTGACAATCTATAGGTATTATTACAAGTACTGATGTATATTGATCAGTCATACGGAGACACTGAAGCCAACAGAGGTACGGTTAGTCTCTGGGGTTCAAGTTTAGATCGGAAGAAAGTATAGGTATTGTAGCATTGGCATTTTCTTGTGTGCCATCTGTTCAGACCTTTCACCACTCATATTTCGCGGCAAGTTACCGATATCATATTTTTGCTACTTGTGCGCCCTCTATTAGCTATACTAGTGACTTTTCCTGGTTACACTCTTACAATGAAGTGTCTTACTTTCAAACATTTTTTGATGAAAGTGTTTGTACCTATTTTGAAAACATTATTATGTGTCTTATATTTTAAAACGCCAAAGATGTTTGAATAGCAAAACACTTGAAAATGTTTTAATAGATTCAAACACTAGATGTGTTTGAATAAATATAAACACAAAATGTGTTTGATAAAGGTAGGCTACATAACCTAAAATTAAAAAGATTAACAAACTAGGAACATATGTACAAAACAAACTTTATTCATGTTATACACCAGTAGTATCCGTGTCACTTGTACTCATACACAATTTTGTTTATCTACTAACGGATACACAACAGCCATTGGCTTGCCTTGCCATGGCAAGCACCAGCACAGGTGTCCACGGTCAAGGCAATGGTCGTGTTCGATATCGGCAACGGCCAACGACCGATCTACCGACCTACCTAGTTCCCCCCCAGATAAGTAAAAAGGGCCTAGAGAAATATCGACCTATAGGGGCCTATGCCTAGCCCTAACAAAGCAACTCGCCTAGCCTAGAGCATAGGACTAGGCCTACTGTAGGCGTAAGAACCTGGATGTAGGCCCTAGTCCCAGGGACTAAATGACTAGAACTACAAGGCTAGGCCTAGGCTAAGGTAATATTAATGATCTATAATATCGTGCCGTGAAGAATCTTCTCGATGATCACTCAAAGTTCTCGCCAGCCTTAGCCCAACTTTTGACAAGCACTTGTGTTTTTAGTTCACGAGTCACATCATGGTGAAATCCAATGCAAGTTTTTGCAAAACATTGAAGTAGAGCTTAGCTTACTTAATTCTGACGATCACACTGTTCATTGAAGGAAAACAACTCACGTTAACAACATTATTATGAAATTAAAACGACGCTAACTTTTAGGCCATTTGGAGATGATGCACGAATGCGGTACCAACTGCAAATATTACTGAACTCCTGCACGGCGTCAAACTTGACAGATGCAAATAATAAATATTGCGTGTGTAAAAATATATAAATGTTTGAAAATTAAAGTGTTTGAAAAAACGTTTGAATGTGGAAATGTTTGAAAACGAGAAATCTTGGTAAAAAAACAGATTTGTTTGAATTTTCAGTTGGGTCATTTTAAGGTGCTTTTCAAATTCAGTTACCAGAAAAACAGAAGTGTAGGAAATGTTCAAACATTTTTGCTAAATGTGTTTGAAAGAAAGACACATATTTTAAAAGATGTTACATTATTCAAACATATTTAGAGTTCAGGCATGTCTTAAAAATTAAATTCAAACATCCTGTTCTAAGAGTTCTTTTACCGTTTATTATTGTGTAAGCAAAATGTACTTTGTAAGCCGCTTCGCTCACGCTTTTTGTTCTTTTTTCAATCGTATGAAGAACTTATAATATCAGGCCCTGTCTGGGCCCGGGGCAGAATTGGCCCAGAGCATGGCTTGCTATTCGTAAAAGGCGATTCAAGAGAAAAAGTCCACCTCGCAAACATCAGCTAGGAAGAGCGGAGTATCTTACTCCCCGAAACTAGAGGCCAGCTCTGGCAATCGTCGTCGGGGACCCTGCCCCCTTCCCTTGACGACCCCCAGGCGACGATAACAATGACACAACGAACGATGACAAAGACGATGACGACCGCGACGTGAGAAACCCCCCTTCCTCCCCTTATCCGTGGCTGGTTCTGACCAGCATGGGTCCCTCCTCCCCCCCCCCTCTTAGGCTAGAGTGGTGCATTATGACCTAACGGTTGACGCGTCCTTAATCCAAATAAACAAACAAACAAATACTCCCCGAATCTAGAGGCGAGCTCTGGCAATCGTCGTCAGGGGACCTTGCTCCCTTCCTTTGACCCTTTACGACCCCTCGACGACGATGACGACAATGACACCACGAACGATGACGAGGACAAAGACGGACCGCGACGTGAGAACCCCCTTTCCTCCTCTTACCCGTGACTGGTTCTGACCATCATGGGCCCCTCCTCCTCATATCCCCTAGTGTATAGTGTGGTGCATTATGACCTACTGATGACGCGTGTTTAATCCAAATAAACCAATATATAATAACGGCTACAAAATTGCGTAATTTCTTATTTGAGTTATTAATAAAACAAAATTTGAAGAAACAAACACACCAAAAACTCATTTTCTTATTAACATACAATATCACAGGTGGCGCAATATGACCTAACATGATTGAAGCGCCCTAGATTCTCACGTCGTAGTGAAAACTTAACCTCGTCCCTCGGCGGCACAATGCCTTAGGCGGTACTTTAGCGGCTTAAAGATTCTATTATTGCGTCCAGTGGTGCTATATTTAAAATGCAAAAATACAACAAATGAAGCTGTCAATCATTATCTAGGGTTGGATTGGCCCTGAGCATGGTTCTGCTTATCGTACAAGGCAATTCAAAATATAAAGTCCTTATAAAGTCCATATATTACTTCCTGAAACTAGAGGCGAGCTTAAGTTGCAGTAGTACAGAGCAGGAATTTAGAGACAAGAATATAAGGGATAGATGTATTATAGACTTATATTGTTAACTGATTTGAAAAAATTACATTTTCGAGGCATAGGGAAGTGTTTTTGAGGGTGCGTTTAATAGATTTACGTTTAACAGAAAACAAATTGCCAGCGACAGCTTTTATTGTTTGCCAGTAACGTTGCTCTGGATGAACTACTGCACTGAACTGAAATGAACTCGTCGTTCAGTGCAAGACAGTGCTGTGCAAAGTGCAACACAGACGAACGAATCTCATATGACCTCACCGTTGACGCGCCCATATTCAATATCAACTTTGTTTAGCTATTAGTATTAACACCATCATTTGTTTTATATAAACACTTAGAGAACAATATACCCCTTTAATCATAAAAACACACCATAACAAATTTTTATTAACATACAATATCACAGACAGCGCAATGTGACCTAGTTGAAGTACCTTTGTTTCTCACGTCGTCATAGACTCTATATCGTTTTGCCGACCACATCCTGGCAATAAGAGGCGGGTCTAAGGGTCCGGTCAACCCAAACGAAAGCAAGGCCGAATGGTCCACCCTGGGAAACGCCCGGCTCCCCACGGTCCTGACTCTCTTGGAAGGTAAACGTCCTCTCCATCCCTTCCTCTCGTTCCTCGCTCATCCTAGGCTACGTCTAACCGAGCCAACCAGGTAGGCGGCGACGTAGTGGCCAACCAGAGATACAATAATCTAATAACTTCTCAGACAAACAGCGAACGCTATGGGTTGAGTCCTAGAATATTATCTCCCAACATTTAGTTCTGTGTTAACTCGTACTGTACCTAGTTGTTGGGGAACTGAAATCATTATTATTTTAACTTATTTCGAACATAAAATTCCCTGCACTTCACTCGACGACCACCCCGACGAAGACGACTATAACGGCGACACAAGAAAAGTCCATCTCGCAAACATCATTATATTAGCCATGTTTGGTAGTATTGAACTTCTCGAAACTAGAGGCGAGCTCTGGCAATCGTCGTCGGGGATCTTGCTCCATTTTCATGGGCATTTCAGCATGGACCACTCCTTCCCATATATCGTAGGCCAGATTGGCCCACTATGACCTAACGGATGACGCGCCCTTCATCCAAATATCCCAACCGCTAACAAAATAAAAATAAACTAACCTTATTTATTGATTTCCATTTAAATAAATCATTATTTTATTTTATTATAAATCTATATTGCCAACCATCGTTTTCTTTTCTTTTCAAAACTAAAAAAACAACATAGTCATCAAACACACCATTAACTCATGGCATTAACTTAAAATCCAAATAAATAGTTATTGAAAATAATTTCTGTTATTGCGTGAAAACATAAAATAACCACGAGCTACAACTCACGTCGCAATCGAACTGCGTGATTAGGTCACCCAGGTCCAAGGTCTACTAGATCGGCGGAGAGAGGCGGGGATCTAGTAGACCTTGCCCAGGTCAACAGGCGTAGGAATCTTGAAACTCTCCGTCAACAAGGGCCCCCGTCTTGGTCGGGGGTAGAATTGTCCCAGAGCATGGCTCTGCTGATCGTAAAGGCGATTCAAGAGAAATAGTCCACCACGCAAACATCAGCTAGAAAGAGCGGAGTATCTTACTCCCCAAAACTAGAGGCAAGCTCTGGCAATCATCGTTGGGGACCTTGCCCCCTTCCTTTGACGACCCCCCGGCGACGATGACAATGACACAACGAACGCTGACAAAGACGATGACGACTGCGACGTGAGAAACCCCCCTTCCTCCCCCTGTCCGTGGCTGGTTCTGACCAGCATGCCCCCCCCCCTTCTAGGCTACAGTGATGCATTATACCCTAACGGTTGACGCGTCCTCAACCCAAATAATCCAAAATCTCTCCCCTAGGTTAGAGTGGTGCATTATGACCTAAAGGTTGACGCGTCCCTAGTGTCTCACGTTGTCGTCGTTCTTCGGTATATTCGAGGTGTTCGTTACATGTTTACAGTATATTCCTCCCAGCATAATGACAGCACAGTTGGAGCGCCCTTTTTTATATAAGCATAACAAAATAAAAGCTTCTTATCTTGAGCTATCACTTTCATAACTATAGTTTTTTCTTTCTTTAATAATTGGAAAACAATTTTATCATCAATTACACCATAAATTTATTTCATAAAATCCAATATTACAGGCAGCGCTATGTGACCTTTCCGGTTGAAGTGCCCCAGTTTCTCACGTCGTCGTTTTTTCTGGGAGTCCCCTCTGGCTCTAAGGGTGTGTCTGAATATTATTCAAAGTCTAGGTCCAGGTCCAAGTCTAGGTCTAAATTCAAGTCCACGTCTAACAACGTAGAAGGTACTAATTATCTGTGAATGGCGTATGAAGTACTGTCTGAAAAGTCTAAGTCTAGGTTCATTCTTGGTCCAAGTCGACAAATGGAACGAGCAATCGAAAGTGTACACTCGTTTTAGGTCCGAATCAAAATGGCCGTCCGCGACAATGAGAAAAACAACAAACGAATGCATTTTTAAATAAAGGTAAACATTCAAGTTTCATTTATTTTTACCACGTATTTAATAGGTTTTACTAGATGTACAAATACTTTTAATTATCAAATACTTTACAAAGGATTCTCGAATAAACACCAAACCTAACTTTAGGTAGTGTTGACTTTGCCCGGCAGGCAGCTCTACTGTAGGCTAGTATAGCACTTTAACATTAAGTTGGACTTGGACACACACCTGGACTTGGACCATAATTCAGACAAACCCTTAGACTACAGTGGTGCGCTATGGCCGACGTTCCACCTTCTGGGCCCGGGGTAGAATTTGGCCCAGAGCATGACTGCTAATCGATAAAGGCTAGGAAGGAGCGAATGTTCATCTTAAAAAAATCAGGTATTAAGTTAGGGAGATTTTACTCTCCGAAACTAGAGGCAAGCTCTGGCAATCATCGTCGGGGACTTGACCAATGATTTCCCCGACGACGACGACTACAATGACAATACACAATGATTACGAACGCGACGTGAGAATAATAATTTATTGTATTTTACCTGCCCAGAGGGCAGGAAGGCTAATGCAGGGCAAGTGTGCCCTCTGTAGCCTAACACAGTGATAACAGAGTTACAAATTAAACATAATATGAAAAACAACAAGAGAACATGACATTTATAAAGTTAGACAAATTGAAAGGCAAAAGGCGGATAGGGGTACTTGAATCGCGGTAGAGGTCTGAAGACTCGAGGACGCGAAACGAGGTCGTGAAGCTCATTCCTGCCGCCTGCTTGAAGATGTTGCACGTAAGCCCCTGCGAGGGTGTCGAGTCGAGCGCTGATACCACCGACGCCGGTTTGGGCATACACGTCTTCATTCCGCGTCATCGGAGGAAGCCGCGCGATGCGGCGAAGGATTCTTCGCTCCAGCGAGAAGTATTGCTGGAGACATCCTCCAAAGACGGGTGTCAGCGCCGGGGCCGCGTATTCAAAGAGGGGACGGATGAAAGTTTTATAAGTGTGCCGTAGAGTGCGGAAACTGCATCCAGAAAGTCGCCCACGAAGCATCACGAGTAAATTTAGTCTCGACCGCGCACGGTTGATGACGTCACGGCAATGAGCACCCCAGTTCAGAATGTCTGTAAAGGTTACTCCAAGGTACTTGGCAGACCGACTAGGGTACACCGTAGCGCCCCAAAGTGAGATGGACTGACGGAGTGGTCGTTGAGACATTTTCTGCGTTTTGTGCCGGTGGTGAAAAAGGATAAGCTGTGTCTTTAAGGCGTTTGGCAATACACGCCAACGACGCATCCAAGCTTCCAGAGCTTTAATTTGGCGCTGTAGACGTCGGAAGACTTCTCTCGCTGTGCGCCCTTTGCACCAGTAGGACGTGTCGTCTGCATAGAGGGCTAAGGCAAGGTAACGGGACAAGGGAGGAGGAATATCGTGGCAGTAGATCAGGTAGAGAAGAGGAGAGAGGCAGGAACCTTGAGGCACGCCAGAAAGAGGGGTAAACGAGCGGGATACTTGATCGTTAACACGCACACAAGCGAGACGTCCCGTGAGAAAAGCTCGGATGAAGCGCACCATTACAAAAGGGACTCTTAGTTGCAGCAGCTTGTAACAGAGCCCGTCATGCCAAACCTTGTCAAAGCCGCGTGATATGTCCAGAAAAATAGCTAGCACACACTGGCCATCGTTTAGCGCCCCTGAAACCTCCGTCACCAGCTTGATGAGGGGGTCTGTCGTGCAGCGACCTGTTCGGAAGCCGGACTGTGACTCGGGGATGATGTGGAGGCGGTCAGCGAAAGCAACCAGCCTCGAGTGAATCACTTTCTCAAGAACCTTTGCCACAACGTTCAAGAGTCTAATAGGCCGGTGACTAGCGAGATTCGTTGGTGGCTGTCCTTTCTTTGGAATCATGACGATGACAGCAGATTTTAAACTGGGAGGGAAGTAGCCCAAACGGAGGCACCCAGAGAAGAGAGTAGCGAGGTGAGAGACGAACGTGAGAACCCCCCTCCCCATAGCTGGTTCTAATCAGTATGTTCCCCTCAGCCGTAAATCCCGTAGGCTAGAGTAGCGCAGTATGACCTAACGGTTGACGCGCCCACTTATAAATAAAATTGAGGTCAATCCGTGTCCAAGGTCTACTATATCGGCGGAGAGAGGCGGGGATCTAGTAGACCTTGCCCAGGTCAACAGGCGTAGGAATCTTGAAACTCTCCGTCAACAAGGCGGTGGATTTTCATACACAGCATTTTATTTAACAAAATTTAATTCTCAACAAACACATTATCTTTATTCATCTATTTCAATTCAATTCAAATATTTTTTTTTGCTATTACTATCACCACCATCATTTTATTTTATTTTATAAACTAAGGAAACAATACACTCATCAAACACACCATAATCTCATTTCATTTAAATATAAAAGGCGGCACAATCTATTTATTTAAATGTTATTAATATTATACACATTTATTTTATTTATTTATTTCCTTTCGCATAAATAACTTTTGTTTTTCAATTTTCACATTTGCAGTCTGGTGAAACCTCTTACCTACAAATTCTTTCTACCAAGCGTCATCCACGGTTTACGCGGGCTTTTCAACCAAACTCCTGTTACGAGGACAGGTAAGTGTTCCGGATAAGAATATTCGAGTTAACGTAACACAGGGATCAGATTTACTGAACATTATTAAATTAGCGTGTACACAAAATATGTTTAGGTTGGCATTCAACAAAACTTATGTTAAGATGACATCGATATGTTATCGTTAACAATATTCGAGTTAACGTTACAATGGGATCTGCAAAGTTATGTGGTTAGGCTAACTTTGACATAATGTTTGTCTTATACATAGCTTATTATTGATATAACCTATCCTACATCGCTTGTTATTGATATAACCTATCCTTTTGCTAGCAATAGGTGACATTATAAGTTTGTTATGATCATTTATAACCTGTTAGTAAATACATTACAGTTTTCTCAGTGTGAGAATCCACTTAAATCCCCTTACCCGTGGCTGATTCTGACCAGTATGGGCCCTTCTTTTCCATATCCCCTAGGCTAGAGTGGTGCATTATGGCCTAACAGTTGATGCGCCCTGAATCTAAAAAGACAAAACAACGCATAAACAAACAAAAATATTATTTACAAATATCTTGTCTTGTCATTTAACAATTAAACTTCTATCATAATATGATCACGGTGACAAACTTTCAAAATTACTCATTCAAATTAATTTATTATACAAAATTAAATTCTCATCAAAGATATTTCCTTTCAGTCTTTATTTCCATTCAAATGAATAATTTCTCTTTTGTTATTTCTATCACTGCAATTATGTTTATTTTTATTTTATAAGCTAAGAAAACAATATCATTTACAAAGACACCATAAACTCATTTCATTAACATTTAATAAAACATGCGGCGCAATATGACCTACTCACCGGTTGAGGCGCCCTGGTGTCTCACGTCGCCTTAACTGTTCTGTTATGTTTTTGGATCCTTAAGCCCCGTACGGCAGCACTTAAAGCGGCTTGGAGATTCATATTAAGTAAAGTGGGGCAATACTTGTTAGAATTTACTTTAAAAAATACAACACATTTAAACTGCCAATCATTATCCACGGTAGGTTTGGCCCAGAGCATGGTTTGCTATCGTAAAAGGCGATTAATGAGATGAATTCCATGTGGCAAACATCGAACGCCCTCGTCTGGGCCCGGGGTGGAATTGGCCCAGAGCATGGTTCTGCTAATCGTAAAAGGCAATACAAGAAAATGAGTCCACCTCGCAAACATCAGATAGTAAGAGCGGAGTTATTACTCCCTTAAACTTGAGGCGAGCTCTGGATATCGTCGTCGGGGACACTTCTCTTTTACCTTGTCGACCTCGCAAACATCAGCTAGAAAGAGCGGAGTATCTTACTCCCCGAAACTAGAGACGAGCTCTGGCAATCGTCGTCGAGGACCTTGTCCCCTTCCCTTGATGACCCCCCGGCGACGATGACAATGACACAACGAACGATGACAAAGACGATGACGACCGCGACGTGAGAAACCCCCTTCCTCCCCTTACCCGTGGCTGGTTCTGACCAGCATGGGCCCCTCCTCCCCACCCCCCCTTAGGCTAGAGTGGTGCATTTTGACCTAACAGTTGACGCGTCCTTAATCCAAATAAACCACCACAAAAAAACGGCGACGATGACAAGGCCACCACGAACGATGACGAAGACGATGACGACCACGAGATGAAAAAACCCCCTTTCTTCCCTTAAGCTGTCTGGTTCTGACCAGCATGGGCTCCTCCTCCACACATCGTCTAGGCTAGAGTGGTGCATTTTGACTTAGTGGATGACGCGCCCTTAAATCCAATATAAAAAATATCTTCTTAGCAATTGCTCAAATTTTCATTACAAAAAAACACGCATGATATTTGCAACATATCAGTAAATATTTAACACAATTAATCAGAAATTACAAAATCAATCCCGACAGGGATTAGAACGCGCGTCTCCCACATTCCAGGTAGGCGTAGACCACCTAGACGGTAGCTATTCTGCATTGTAGTTGCATTATAGATCTGAATGGATGGGACAGTACAGCAACGGAAAACTGTTTTTTATTAATTTTAATGTTTTCTCGCTGCTAGGCGAGAAGGCCATTGAAGGGCACTATTCCCTCTTTAGCCTGTCACAATGGTATAACAATCAACACACATAAGTTGCGAGAAAACAAATACATAATATAGAAATCAAGTTGTCATTCAGACATAACGGAAAACATAATTTGTAAAGATAACATAATAAGTAAAAAACAAACAAAACAGTAAAGTCATTTTGACAAAGGGTAAACAAAAGTGATACAGTTATAAAGGAAGTTAAGGGAGAAAGGGGAATAGGTGAAGGCAAACTAGATTAAGGTTGAGAAATTAATTAAGGGGAGAGAAGGATAGGAAGGGTGTATTTGAATTTCGGTTTCCTTGTTGGAGCTCTAGGAATGGAAATGAAATTGATTTTCACTCGGTTATTGTGTAGCAGTCGTGAACAATAGTTTGCACATAGTCTTTCCATTCGATTGCTCAGCTTTTTCATACCGGTAGCACAGTAAACTAGGTCATTTTCTGTCAGACAGGTGTCTTCTATAGTTTTGGTAGGGGCAAAGGTTACGTCACAAAATCCTGGTTTATATGTTGCTCATTGGAGTACCAGCTCATTTCCAAATTTTCACGCCCAGCATCAAACAATGCCCGGTAAATCCGTAAGAAATCGATTTAATTACAAAAGGACTTTTGTACGGGGTTCATGAAAGCTTCCATTAGCATTTTAAAAAATCAGGTCTGCCCGTCTGGGCCCGGGGTAGAATTGGCCCAGAGCATGGCTCTGCTAATCGTAAAAGGCGATTCAAGAGAAAAAGTCCACCTCGCAAACATCAGCTGGTAAGAGCGGAGTACTCCCCGAAACTAGAGGCGAGCTCTGGCAATCGTCGTCGGGGACCTTGCCCCCTTCCCTTGACGACCCCCCGGCGACGATGACAATGACACAACGAACGATTACAAAGACGATGACGACCGCGACGTGAGAAACCCCCCTTCCTCCCCTTACCCGTGGCTGGTTCTGACCAGCATGGGCCCCTCCTCCCCCCCCCCCCCTTAGGCTAGAGTGGTGCATTATGACTTAACGGTTGACGCGTCCTTAATCCAAATAAACCAAAATAAACCAAAAATCCAGATATGACACATGTAATGAACCTTTTACCGATAATTATTGTGTAAGCAAAATGTACTTTGTAAGCCGCTTCTCTCGCGCTATTTGTTCTTTTTCAATCGTATGAAGAACTTATATATCAGGCCCCATCTGGGCCCGGGGCAGAATTGGCCCAGAGCATGGCTCTGCTAATCGTAAAAGGCAATTCAAGAGAAAAAGACCAACTCGCAAACATCAGCTAGTAAATGCGGAGTATCTCACTCCCAGAAACTTCAGGCGAGCTCTGGCAATCGTCGTCGGGGACCTTGCCCCCTTCCCTTGACGACCCCCCGGCGACGATGACAATGACACAACGAACGATGACAAAGACGATGACGACCGCGACGTGAGAAACCCCCCTTCCTCCCCTTACCCGTGGCTGGTTCTGACCAGCATGGGCCACTCCTCCCCTTCCCCTTAGGCTAGAGTGGTGCATTATGACCTAACGGTTGACGCGTCCTTAATCCAAATAAACCAAAAAAAAACAAAAATCCAGATATGACACATGTAATGAACCTTTTACCGATAATTATTGTGTAAGCAAAATGTACTTTGTAAGCCGCTTCTCTCGCGCTATTTGTTCTTTTTCAATCGTATGAAGAACTTATATATCAGGCCCCATCTGGGCCCGGGGCAGAATTGGCCCAGAGCATGGCTCTGCTAATCGTAAAAGGCAATTCAAGAGAAAAAGACCAACTCGCAAAAATCAGCTAGTAAGAGCGGAGTATCTCACTCCCAGAAACTTCAGGCGAGCTCTGGCAATCGTCGTCGGGGACCTTGCCCCCTTCTCTTGACGACCCCCCGGCGAAGATGACAATGACACAACGAACGATGACAAAGAAGATGACGACCGCACACCGAGAAACCCCCTTCCTCCTCTTACCCGTGGCTGGTTCTGACCAGCATTGGCTCATCCTCCCCACCCCCTTAGGCTAGAGTGGTGCATTATGACCTAACGGTTGACGCGTCCTTAATCTAAATAAACCATAAAAAAACTCGGCGGCACAATGGCTTAGGCGGTACTTAAGCGGCTTAAAGTTTCTATTATTGCGTCCAGTGGTGCTATATTTAAAATGCATTTCATGATAAAAATACAACAAATGAAGCTGTCAATCATTATCTAGGGTTGGATTGGCCCTGAGCATGGTTCTGCTTATCGTACAAGGCAATTCAAAATATAAAGTCCTTATAAAGTCCATATATTACTTCCTGAAACTAGAGGCGAGCTTAAGTTGCAGTAGTACAGAGCAGGAATTTAGAGACAAGAATATAAGGGATAGATGTATTATAGACTTATATTGTTAACTGATTTGAAAAAATTACATTTTCGAGGCATAGGGAAGTGTTTAAATAAATAAATAAATAAATAAATTTTATTTAGAGTCTACCCACTCAGTTATATAACTGATTTTCAGTGGGGACTTCAAATCAAAGCGACCAAGCCAACCCTGCAGGTGAGGTTTGAGGGTGCGTTTAATAGATTTACGTTTAACAGAAAACAAATTGCCAGAGACAGCTTTTATTGTTTGCCAGTAACGATGCTCTGATGAACTACTGCACTGAACTGAAATGAACTCGTCGTTCAGTGCAAGACAGTGGTGTGCAAAGTGCAACACAGACGAACGAATCTCATATGACCTCACCGTTGACGCGCCCATATTCAATATCAACTTTGTTTAGCTATTAGTATTAACACCATCATTTGTTTTATATAAACACTTAGAGAACAATATACCCCTAATCATGAAACACACCATAACTAATTTTATTAACATACAATATCACAGACAGCGCAATGTGACCTAGTTGAAGTACCTTTGTTTCTCACGTCGTCATAGACTCTATATCGTTTTGCCGACCACACCCTGGCAAATAAAGGCGGGTCTTAGGGTCCGGTCAACGCAAACGAAGGCTAGGCCGAATGGTTCACCCTGGGAACGCCCGGCTCCCCACGGTCCTGACTCTCTTGGAAGGTAAACGTCCTCTCCATCCCTTCCTCTCGTTCCTCGCTCATCCTAGGCTACATCTAACCGAGCCAACCAGGTAGGCGGTGACGTAGTGGCCAACCAGAGAGTCCTAGAATATTATCTCCCAACATTTAGTTCTGTGTTAACTCGTACTGTACCTAGTTGTTGGGGCATGGAATGCCTGTGCTAATCGTAAAAGGCGATTCAAGAGAAAAAGTCCACCTCGCAAACATCAGCTAGTAAGAGTGGTAGTATATATTACTCCCCGAATCTAGAGGCGAGCGCTGGCAATCGTCGTCGGGGACCTTGCCCCCTTCCCTTGATGACCCCTCGACGACGATGACGACAATGACAACACGAACGATTACAAAGACAATTACGACCGCGACGTGAGAACCCCCCTTTCCTCCACTTACCCGTGGCTGGTTCTGACCAGCATGGGCTCCTCCCCCCCCCCTCCCCTAGGTTAGAGTGGTGCATTATGACCTAACGGTTGACGCGTCCTTAATCCAAATAAACCAAACCCTGCACTTCACTCGACGACCACCCCGACGAAGACGACTATAACGACGACACAAGAAAAGTCCATCTCGCAAACATCATTATATTAGCCATGTATGGTAGTATTGAACTTCTCGAAACTAGAGGCGAGCTCTGGCAATCGTCGTCGGGGATCTTGCTCCATTTTCATGGGCATTTCAGCATGGACCACTCCTTCCCATATATCGTAGGCTAGATTGGCCCATTATGACCTAACAAATGACGCGCCCTTCATCCAAATATCCCAACCGCTAACAAAATAAAAATAAACTGAACTTATTTATTAATTTCCATTTAAATAAATCATTATTTTATTTTATTATAAATCTATATTGCCAACCATCGTTTTTTTTTCTTTTCAAAACTAAAAAACCAACATAGTCATCAAACACACCATTAACTCATGGCATTAACTAACAATATGACAGGCGGCGCAATACGACCTAACCGGTTAACGCGCCTAGTTTCTCACGTCGTGTTATTATAAGATCCTTCAGGTAATCCTTCATTACGGGTTAAGTCAGGATCTGAGGCCGGGTGTCGAACCAGGGACAACTCGTGACTGTGTCTTGCGCGTCACACTGAGGCAACATCACTCGTTACAAAGTATATCGTCAGCTTATATACCCCACCAATACAAGTTTAAGCTCACTCTTGTGGTCCGCGCTCCAAACTATAACTTATTATTTATTTATTTATTTTAATATTTATTTATTTATTTAATACAACGAGGCACATAATACGTTCTCAGATTGTTCCGAATTAGCCTTGTTGATTCTGGTGCTGTCCGCGGGCTGGAATCGTGTCCAGCTTGATTGAACGGTGTTTCCTTCGCCGGTCTCTATAGTTGGTCAATGTTCGCTCGTCTATGGTGTCGGCGCCTGCAGGGTTGGCTTGGTCTGCTTAAAATTTAATGTCCCTACTGATTATCAGTTCTGTGACTGAGTGGGTGTTGATATTTGGAATTAAATGCACATCACAGTCGTAATTCTATCATGATGAAGTTAAATTTACCGTATTCCGTAATAAACAAATGATTAAAAAAGCAGATTGTCATAGACATTTTGGTGGAGGTGCCGGGTAGAGCAAAAAAGTTAAAACTCCATAAGAAAAGCATATAGTTGGGGAGGTGCTGGGTTCTCACTTATTAATTTTTTTATTTCACTTTATTACGGAGGGAGGTTTTATTGCTGTGGTATTTTGTTAAGAAGAGCGCACGTGTAGGTGAATTAATTAAGTGTGTTTCAAATAAGAAGTTTGGTGCACTATAAGCAACAAATCGCATCTCAGTACTTGTACTTGCTCTACTTATTAAATAGAGTGGACTTTCATAAACTCGTATATCATTACGATCTTAGGTACCTATACAACTAAAAAAACTACATTTGCAGCTTAGGACTAGGAAAACGCTAAAGTTGATGTTAGACAAGTGAGCGAGCTATGTGTCGAGTAACTAGGAACATTCTTATTCTTCCCTCTACGTAAGGCTGGATCCAGCATGGGTCTTTCCTCCCTAGCCTATCATAGGCTAGAGTGGCGCGTTATGGACTTACAGTTGACGCGCCTTTATACCAACTAAATTCAAAACTTCTATTATACTTTTAAATAATCAATAAACTTATTTTGTTACAGTGCAATCAACACATTTATTTATTTATTTAACGTTAATGACTCGTTCACTCGTCTTACAACGACTTTGACGTTTTCCTAGGACTTAGGTCCAATATCCAATCCATAATATAGTTGATCCCAATAAATAGTTGTTGAAAATAAAAATTGTTATTGCGTGATAGGCAAAACTTATAATAACCACCACCTACAACTAACGTCGCAATGGAACTGCGTGATTAGGTCAACCCAGGTCCAAGGTCTACTAGATCGGCGGAGAGAGGCGGAGATCTAGTAGACCTTGCTCAGGTCAACAGGCGTAGGAATCTTGAAACTCACCGTCAACAAGGCGGTGGACGAAACATTGTCGCACTTTCATTTGTTTTCACTTTTCTCGGACAAGATAGACGCGTTTGGTTCTGTGAACGTAGATTTAGCCAGATATTGTGTTAGTTATAACTATTTATTGGTATTATAACAAGTAAAGTGTACATTGAGATATCATACAGCATGGATGGAACAAATTGAGGTTTGATTCTTCACTTGGTTCACATTTAACTCGTCGAAACTATTCGCTTGTAGCATTAGCATGTTCTCTTGTCGCCATTCAGTGAACGTTTATTATTGGATGAGCGTAGCGAGCGATGCGAAGATTCCATTTCACTACACTGGAGAACGTACGTGCGCTTGTGCACGCAAATTAATCTCTCCCAATCGTAAGAAGTACTTCTATCGTATGATGGTGACCAACTTTCTAAATTTCTTATTTGAAAGAAATTCATTTGCCATAATTTATTTCACTTCAATTATCAAACATTTCATTTAATCCGGTTTATAACTTTTTTTGCTATTATAATGACCGTCATTTTCGTTAAAATTTAGAAAACAAAATAATCATCAAACACCATAAACTCATTTTCTAAACTTAACAATATCACATGCGGCTCAATGACCTAACCAGTTGAAGCGCCTAAGCTTCTCACGTCGTCGTTTCAAAAGAGTTTGACCAAGTGAAGGCAAAACACCAATGCAGGAGAATGTTTTCTTCAATAATGTCCGTCTTGTCCCTAGGTAGAATTGGCCCAGAGCATGGCTCTGCTAATCGTACAAGCTGATTCAAGAGAAAAAGTCCACCTCACAAACATCAGCTTGAAAGAAGGGTAGTATTTACCTCCCTAAAACTAGAGGCGAGCTCTGGCAATCGTCGTCGGGGACCTAGCCCTCTTCCCTTGACGACCCCTCGACGACTGTAACGACAATGACACCACGAACGATGACAAAGACAATGACGACCGCGACGTGTACGTGAGAATCCCATTTCCTCCCCTTATCCGTGGCTTGTTCTAAACAGCGGGGGTCCCTCCTCCCCATCCCCTAGGCTAGATGGCGTATTATGACCTTACGGTTGACTAACCCTTTATCCAAATTTATCCAAATAAGTGTTGATGATATTTTACATTTTATTAATACTAGGAAAACGCTTAAGTCCCGCCGCGTTGATGGATGAGCGTAATTTTTTTTAAACGAAAAAAGCGTAAAATTGTGATTTTTTTAATAGATCATTTTTCGATTACGCTCAAATTTTACACGAATATAATAACTCATAAAATTAAAGTTCTGTGAAAAAATCATTACAATCGGATAAAGCATGTAGGTTTTATTCGTCGAAGAAATGTTAAAAATTGAAAAAAATCGTAAAATTGCGATTATCATGAGAAATGATTTTTCGATTGCGCTCAAATTTCACACGAATATATTAATTCATAAAATTAAGGTTATGTGAAAAAATCATTACAATCGGATAAAGCATGTAGATGTTATAAGTCGAAGATTTTTTTTAAAAATCGAAAAAAATCGTAAAATTGCGATTTTCATGAGAAATAATTTTTTGATCGATTTTTCCTCCCGTGCAGTTCTTCGTTCAGAGATTTCACAGACCTCCATAAATTTCATCGCAATTGGAGTATTGGTTTAGCCGGAATCGTGTTCACAGACACACAAAAATACAAAAAAAAAAAGAAAGAAAAAAAAAAAAACATTCCGGATTTTTTTCTCCAGTGTAGTAAAATGGAATCTTCGCTTCGCTCGCTACGCTCGCTACGCTCATCCAATAATTATCTTCAATGTTCAAACGTGCATGAAAACAATATTTAAGAAACAATTAACAACAGAAACTATTTATTTAATTCACAAGCGGCGCAATACCCTCCAGTTGACATGCCCTTGTTTCTGGTGTCGTCTATGATCGGGTCGCAATTGATATGAAAAATGATATCAGGTTAAGCCAAATATAGTGCCCATCTGGGCCCCGTCTGGGCCCGGGGTAGAATAGGCCCAGAGCATGGCTCTGCTAATCGTAAAAGGCGATTCATGAGAAAAAGTCCACCTCGCAAACATCAGCTAGAACGAGCGGATTATCTAACCCCGAAACTAGAGGCGAGCTCTGGCAATTTTCGTCGGGGACCTTGCCCCCTTCTCTTGACGACCCCTTGGTGACGGTGACAATGACACAACGAACGATGACAATGACGATGACGACCGCGACGTGAGAAACCCCCCTTCCTCCCCTTACCCGTGGCTGGTTCTGACCAGCATGGGCCCCTCCTCCCCCCACCCCTTAGGCTAGAGTGGTGCATTATGACCTAATGGTTGACGCGTCCTTAATCTAAAAAAACAAAAACAAAAAGTCCCCATCATTATAAGTAATGTATTCCATAGAGTTTAAATAATCTCGTTTTTAATCAAAATTATTTGTACGCAATTATAAATATTAAATAATTTATGACTCAATTTTCAAATCAATATTTTAATATTTATTAAATTGAAATCTGGGCCCAGGGTTTGGTTCAGCTAATCGTAAAATGCGATGAAAGAGACACCTAGACCACCTCGCAATCATCATTGATTGCATGTTATTTCCTTCTGAAACTTTACTCAAAAACATTCTCGTTATCCATAGTTTTCAGAAAAGCTATCACTATTTCTTTAGTCCTATCCTCGTTGACGTTTGTGTTAAACGGCTTCAGAAGATATGGATCGAAAGTTTTGTCACCTTGAAAAGGATCATTAGTATGTCTAATTTGTGCACTTTCAGATGCGTCTTTGTGTAGACTGCTTGTTAAATAAGCAATTCCAGTTAGCTCTTGCATTGCTTCATTCATGCCTGTTTGAAGAATGTCTGAAAAAGCATTATCAGTACCGCCTGGCATCTGAATTTTTGCGGAGTTTGGATATATTAAAGACGGCGTTTTTTACGAAGAAATTGACGTATAGAAACCTTTGTTTGCCAAGAAATAGAAACACGTTTGTCAAGAAATAGAAACACGTTGGCCCCCGACTGTCTCCGAAGCTCCTGCAGGTGTAGCTCGTGCTTGTGACGTAGCCCCTCCTCGGTCTCCTCCACAGCCGCACCCTGACCTTGAACAGCATGGCCCTCTCCAGGTGCAGCCCGACCCGAACATGCCCGAGTGTGTCCCCGACTGTCTCCGAAGCTCCTGCAGGTGTAGCTCGTGCTTGTGACGTAGCCCCTCCTCGGTCTCCTCCACAGCCGCGACCTTCATGCAACCCCGTCTGGGCCCGGGGTAGAATTGGCCCAGAGCATGGCTCTGCTAATCGTAGAAGGCGATTCAAGAGAAAAATTTTATCTCGCAAACATCACTACTAAGAACCGTAGAATATAACTCCCCAAAACTAGAGGCGAGCTCGAGCAGACATCGTTGGGAACAACCTCCCTTCCCTCGACAACTTCCCAAGCGACGACTACAACGACAATACCAATGATGACAAAAACGTTTATGCTGAAAACCACGACATGAGAAATCCCCTCTCTTCGCCCTACTCGTGGCTGGTTCTGACATTCCTCCTCAAACCATCTAGGTTAGAGTGGCGCATCATGACCTACCGGTTGAAGCGCCCTTGTTCCAAAATATTTTTTTATTGGCCCAGAGGATTGTTGTGCTAATCATGACGACGTTCCCGATGACGTCGACCATGACTATACGAACGATGTCATAGGCAATGACGAGCTCAACGTGAAAACACCTTCTGTCCTCCCCCTACACATGGCTGGTTTTGTGACTTTCATCCCCATATTTCCTACGTAATATAACCTCACGGTTGACGCGCCCTTTATCCAAACCATCATTTAAACAAGAAATATGAAACTTAAATCTAAGAAAACAATACAAAATGTATCAAGAAATTAACAGTATTAAATCACTGTTTGAAAGACAGCGTAAATTGACCAACCCAGTTGAAGAGTCCTAGTTTCTCTTGTCTTTCTTACATAAACTTTATACTCTTTGCATTTCTTCGCATGTACGGCGTCGAAATACACAGCCATCCTGGACGTATAGAACAAGACGTATAATTATTGTCATTCTTTGAGAGAGCTGGAACGTATGGCAATTATTGTGACGTTTTATTTTCAAACATGATTTTACAGCATAGCCCCCTCCCTCACCTTGCCTGTGGCTGTTTCTGCCCAGCACGGTTGCGTCATCTCCACATCACCTACGTAAGAGTGGCGCATTCGATATGTCCTAACGGTTGAAGCACCTGTGTTACAAATAAACAAAACAATTTAAATCTACAGGCTAAACCTATCACAGGTGGCAAAGTTTACTCACGTCGTAGTCATCGTTATTACTGACCGTTTCTAAGAATTTTCAATGGGCTTAACTTAGACAATAATAACAAAATAACCCCTTCTAGTCCCGGTGTAGAATTAAGTTCCAAGCATGGCTTTGCTAATCTTCACATGCGAGGAAATAGAAAAAGTCCATCTTGCAAACATCAGCTAGTATGTGGTATGGTTTAATACTTGCATTTCATCCCGCTATTTACAGTCTTTCCATGCAGTCGTCGACGGAGACCCCTCCCCACTAACTCAATGACCGCCCAGACGAAGACGACAGTGACAACACGAACAATGACTAGGACCATGACGACCACGACGTGACCACCCCCTTCTTGTCTTAAACCCTACCCTACCAGCAAGTGACTTTCCTCCACATATCCACTATGCTTGAGCGCGAATCATTACTTTACGGTTGACGTTCCATTGATAAAAATAAACTAAAAAGATCAAATAAAAAATGTATATGAATTCAACGTTTTACCTAACGATATCACAGGTTGAGCAATTAACTAACCCGTTTGAGGAGCCTTAGTTTTTCTCTTTGTTTTGTTTGATAAGCGTGGTTGAGCGTGTGTGTGTCTGGGCCCGAGGTAGAAGTTGGCCCAGAGCAGGGCTCTGCTAATCGTGGGCGAGGAAAGAGATAAAGTCCTTCTCGCAAACATCAGCTATGTGTGTTGGGAAGTGTATTATAATATTACTCCCTGAAACTAGAGGAGAGATCTGGCTATCGTCGTCGGGTACCTGGCCCCGTTCCCTTGACGAACTCCCCGAAAACGACGATAACACACGAAAGATGACAAACACGATGACGACCGCGACGTGATACCCCCCCTTCCTCCCCTTACCCGTGACTAGTTCTGACCAGCATGGGCGCCTCCTCCCCACCCCCTTAGGCTAGAGTGGTGCATTATGAACTAACGGTTGACGCGTCCTTAAACCAAATAAACCAAAAAAGACAATACGAACGATAACAAAGACAATGACGACCGCGGACGTGAGATTCCCCCTTTTTTTCCTCCTACTCTTGGCTGGTTCTGACCAGCATGGGCTCCTCCTACCCATAACCCCTAGGCTAGAGTGGCGCATTATGACCTAACGGTTGACGCGCCCTTAATACACATAAACAAAAAATAAAGTTACCAAATCCCTTGATGATATGGTAACGCATTATGACCGAACGGTTAAAGAGTTCTTAATCCAAATAATCCCCTTATTTTATTTTTATTTTAACGTCTATCCTATTCAGTTAAAAAACTGATTTATATAGGAGGTCATAGGCTCTGCTTACAATGCCGAAGGTCGGGGTCGATTCTTGCTCCGGGCAAACGTCGTTTAACTTTTTAATTAGACTTAAGTCCATCAATTATTGGCTTCGGAATGTGTAAAACAGTTACTTTGAAACCGCCCTATAGCGACGAGGCAAGTGATAAATTCTTAGGTTGTTCCGCACAAGCCTTGTTGATTCTGGCACTGTCCGCGGGTGAAATCGTGTAAAACTTGATTGTGTTTCCTTACCATTTCCGAAATAAATATGCCGGTCTCTAAATTAATAGTCCCGTACTGAAAGTTAGTTGTGTGTGGTGGGTAGACTTTAAATGCGAATTAATTTATTTACAATACTAAGAAGGATAACAAAGTCTGTCTCGTAAACATCAGCTAGTAAGATGGAAACTTTATCACTCCACAAAAATAGAGGCGAGCTCTGGTGGTCGACGTCGGGTATCTCTTCCCCTTCCCTTGACGACATCCCTGACGACGAGCATAACATCACGAACAATGACAAAGACGATGACTACCACGACTTGAAAAGCCCCCATTCCTCCCCCTACCCCTGACTGGTTCTGTATAGCATGTGGCCACCTCCCCATATCCCCTTGCCTAGAGTGGCGTATATAACCTAACAGTTGACGCGCCTTAAAGCCAAATAAACCAAGCTATTTTGTAACACAAACATATTTTTTACTTTTGCTATCTTTATGATCTATATCATTTATTTTTCATAAAAATATTTAAAAAATCTTTAAACGAAACTCAAAACCATTCAATTTATAAGCTAACAATAACAGGTGGCGTAATATTATTACCTTCCTGGTTGAAGCGCCCTAGTTTCTCACGTCGACGTTCTTATGTCTCCTGAATTCTCACGTAAATTAATGAACCTACCGAAGAAATAATATTGTAACACGCGGTAAGAGTTTTGTTAATATGTCATGTTATCGTTTAGATGTAGAAAATGAGCCTGCTTGACCAGGGAGAGGCTGATTTCTCGCATGACTTCTTGTCATTGGCCCTTGTCATATTAAAGGTATATATAGCCTGTCATATTTATATTTGATTTTCCCTAATATCTCATTAGAAGCAGATTGTTTCACAGAATTTATTTATATTAAATATTTTTTTTAAATCGATTGTTTGTAACACAAATACACAGGGTGAGAATTGAAGGGATGAATGGGGAGGATTTCCCCCTCTGGTAATTTTGCCCTTGGCTCTGTTAACCCAAAGGTATATCCGCCGGGAATGGCTAAATCCCCAACTCTGGATATCCATCCCATCTCATAACATCTGGGCCCGGGGAAGAATGAGCCCAGAGCATGGCTCTGCTAGTCGTACAAAGGCGATTCAAGAGAAAAAGTCGACCTCGCAAACATCAGCTAGTAAAAGCGGAGTATCTAACTCCCCGAAACCAGAGGCGAGCTCTGGCAATCGTCGTCGGGGACCTTGCCTCCTTCCTTGACGACCCCCCGGCGACGATGACAATGACACGACGAACGATGACAAAGACGATGACGACCGCGACGTGAGAAACCCCCCTTCCTCCCCTTACCCGTGGCTGGTTCTGACCAGCATGGGCCCCTCCTCCCCACCCCCCTTAGGCTAGAGTGGTATTATGACCTAACGGTATAACGGTATATAATAACATCAGCTGGCGAGTAGGGGAGTAATCCTTGATATTTGAATCTCTGGCAGTAGTCGTCGGGGACACCTCCCCTTTTCTTTGACGAACTCCCCAACGACGCATAAATTTACTAGGGAAACGCCAAAGTCGTTGTTAAACGAGTGAGTGAGCCATGTGTATAGTACCCGGTATAAAGACCCATACTGGGCTAGATCGTGCCTTAGGTATATGGGAGAAAAGCGATGTTCCCAGGTACTGAACACTTGGCTCACACACTCGTTTAACATCAACTTTGACGTTTTCCTAGTTTAAATTTAACATTTAAAATGCGAATCGTGTTAAAACGTATTAGAGTGAAACATTAACAAATTTCCAATATTAAACAAAATCACCTAATTTTTATTTCCCATTTCACATCCCTCAAAAATAATATGTAGGTGTAAAAATATAAAAAAAGTTCAAAACTAACGGTATCGAACCCCAACCCTCCGTGTGGTAAGCTCTATGCTTACCACTACGCCATGAGCAGACACGTAGAGATTGTCCCGCTAGCTGCTACTAACCAAATTGTATTTGATATTTTAAAAAATCGGGGATAAATCGTAATGGATCTAGCTGATTTTGTAACAGTTCTCACTAAACTCGTGCCGGATGTCTGTTTTTAAAATTTCAGCGCAAATCGTTCAGCGGTTCGGCTGATTTCGTAACGTACAGACAGACAGAATCACAGAATGAGAGCCGTTTGAGTTGAATGGAGACACTCGGTGCTCCGTTTCCCTCGTTTGATTATTTCTGTAACTAAAATTCTTTTAAATTTCCTTTTAATAACAAATACGTGCATAAGACAAACGGAATTCAATGTATTAACTTACATCCCAGCGAACGCAATATGACCTACCCGGTTGAAGTGCCCTAGTTTCTCTTATCGTTTTTACTAAAGATTCCAGACGAGTTTTTTCAATGTTTATCGTCTGTTGGACAACACTCGTAGTGGCGACACTAGAAGAGGTGATTCTTCATTAAGTGAAGTGTCCCGTGTGTACAAGCATGCTGGTTCCACTTTGAGTGCAGCAATGAGCGTTAAGTGGACGAGGAGGAAATCTGGTTGTGGTTTTTTTAAACTATTTTAAAAGTAAACCCCCACCGTTCGGTCTTGACAACCTTCCCGACGACGATGACAATGACACAGAGAACAATTACAAAGACGATAACGACCGCGACGTGAAAAACTCACATTCCTCCACTTACTAGTGGCTGGTTTTGACTAGCATGGGCTCCTGCCCCCCATATCCCCTAGGCTAGAGTGGTGCATTTTAACCTAACGATTGACGAGTCCTAAACCCAAAGAAAAAAACTAAATTGTAACTTTTTGAACTGTATAAAACTTATTTAAATTATCAACCGTTCATAATATTATTTACTACGTACACTCTCAAGGCAATGACGACACCGACTTGAGCAACCACCTCTTTCCTCTCCCTGGCCGTGGCTGAATCTGACCGCATGGGACGTTCCTTCCCATATCCGCTACACCACAGTGGAACATAATAACCTAACAATATTTACGCGCCATTAATACAAATAAACCCCCGTCTGGGCCGGGGATAGAATTGGCAAAGAGCATGGATGTGCTAATCGTAAAAGGCGATTCAAGAGTGAAAGTTCTTCTCGCAAACATCTGCTGTAAGCAGAGTAGATTACGAATAGTACTAGGAAAACGCTCAGTTGGACGCGTTGTTGAGCGAGCACCGGTACGTGCAACACGACCCGAGTACGACATTCCCATAATGTTACATACCAATAAGTCTTTTAGGTCTTGACCGATTTAGCTGAAAATTTGTAAAATAGGAATGAATGGATAAAATCCACCGCCATCTAGAGGACCTTGACATCATTTCTTTGGGAAAACTATTTTACTCTTGATTCTTCTAGGTGGCAGTACATAGTGACCAGAATCTTGTGCGACTTTTCGTTGCCATGGTAACGTTTACTTTTGTTAAAATGTAATTTCTATCTACACTACTTATCGGATCAAAATAAAATTAACATATTCGTGACCGGGACGGACATTCTAAATGATTTGGCTACCTCAGATTTTTGTCGCCGTTTAGTTTTAAAAAAAAACTTAAGATTAACTTTAATGTAACTTTATAACTTTTTGAACGATTTTGCCACAAAACTAATGGCATTCAATCGGGAACGAAACTTGCGGATGGTCAAAATTTCAACTCGATCCGAGCCTCCGTTTGACCGCTATCATGAGCCAAAAAAGCTGTGCGACTTTCCGTTGCCATGGTAACGGGACTTTGTTTTTAATGTAATTTCCATCTACACTACTTATCGGATCAAAATAAAAATAACATATTCGTGATCGGACGGACATTCTAAATGATTTGGCCACCTCAGATTTTGTCGCAGTTTAGTTTGAAAAAAAAACTTTCGATTAAACTTTAATTTAACTTTTTAACTTTTTGAACGATTTTGCCACAAAACTATACAGCAACCCGCCTAGGTGATATGTACATGTGTGCAAAATTTCAGGTCGATCAGAGAAACGGAGCGACCTGTATGGAAGCAATAACAGAAAAAAAAATATTAAAAAAACACACATTCGAGCCATAAGAGTCAAGTGGAGACGCTCGCTTCGCTCGCTCAATTAACATATTATTTTCCTTCCCCTGTCTGTGGCACGAGCCGGTCCTCCTCCAGTTTCCCAGGCTAGAGTGTCGAGCTTTATAACCAATATTTAATTTTATCATTTTGAAGATGTTTTAACGTTTCAAATATTTTTGCTGTTACAAAGAATCATTTTCTATTATTAAATAATCGAAGAAAACCGTAAAAAAACAGACAAACAACAAATTTAGAAGGTAATTGTCAGTCTTCGGTACAATATGACCTAACAGTTTAGAGTACTCACGTTCTGTTTCTACGAAAGCAGCTATGTAATTATTTTTAACCATGATCTATTGAATTTTATTTTTCATATAAATTATAGGATGAGCGTAGCGAGCGAAGTGAAGACTTCAATTCACTGACCCCCCAAAAAATTTAGCTCGGGTGTTTTTTTTTTCTTCTGTCTGTTTGTTCGCACGATTCCGGGCAAACAACATAAGCGATCTTGATGAAAATTGGAGGGGACCTTCGTTTTCTCTGAACTTAGACTTGCCACTTTTTTTTGGGTACAATCGAAGAAATATTTTTCATGATATCGTACTTTTACGATTTTTGTCGATTTTGAGTGGGATATTTTCGTGACATTTTGGCCGATTCTGACCAAACGGGTGGGGCTACAACGTTCATATTTCACATGGACATTAAGGTTATGGTGATGTATTGCTTTCTGAAAGAAAAAATTGAAAAAGTTAGCCAAAATTTATAGAAATAAAGCTTTGATTATAATTTTTTTGATTTTGTGTGCGATATTTTTGTGCCATTTGGGCCAATTTTTAACTAACGGGTGGGGCTACAACGTTCATATTATACATGGACATTAAGGTTATGGTGATAAAGTGATGTAGTAACATCAGCTAGTATGAAGGGTAGTATTTTTCTCCTCGAAACTATAGAGGCGAGCTCTGGCAATCGTCGTCGGGGAACTTGCCCCCTTCCTCTTGACAATCTCCCCGACGACGACGACAAAGACAACACGGACGATGACAAAGACGAAGACGACCACGACGTGGGGGAACCACCAACCCCTGCCCTCCTCGTACCCTCCCTTTCCCTCTGCCCTTTGCCTGAGCCCGGCCTGATTTCGCCACAGACCACAGGCCCCCCGACCCGACACCGGCCATGATCCCCCGCACCTTGCCCCAGCCAAACCCACTACCATGCCCCCCCCTTTCTTGTGGTGGTTCTACCAGCACAGCTGTCCACCACGCGTATCCCCACGTCACCCCTTACGTTCCACCCCTTTGGAAAAGATATAGTTATAAACTAACTAATTAACTACATTTTCACAGGAGGCGCAATATGATCTAACGGTTGACGCGCCCTTAAACCTTAGAAACATCAAATAAACATCAACCAAACTTTAAAAGAAGGAAGCGATCCAAGTATCCGTGACTTTCTAGAATCGTGTTGTTTACGCTGTGAACGAAGGCGGTGAGTCCAACAAGCCGATGCCATTGCTAGTGTTTCTGTTAGGAGCTTCACTTCAGGCTTGTTTGTTGTTAAGAGCTCTGGCATTTGAACGAGTAAGATATTATAAATAACTTAGTATTCAAACCAGGGAATCTATAGAGCTCGTGTTCTTATACATAATAAGTCTAGTCGCACAGAGAGTCATTGGACGTGGCTCTATGAACCAGCCTAGGACCCGGGAGAAGATATCCAGCATCGCTCTGCCCAGCAACCGAAGTGTCTACAACCATCTTAGTTGGCGTGCGTCTTGATACAAGAAATAACTCTGATTTGGAAGTGTAACTCGATCATGACTTTCTTGTGGTTTACCTGCTGGGATGAGCGGAGTTACCTAAAAGAAGCTAAAATACAATTAAGAGATGATCTCTCTCCCATTTCCTCCTCATACCCGTGACGCATGGTTCGTCTGACCAGCGTAAGATTTTCCTTCTCATTTTTCCCGTCTGGGAACGGGGCAGAATTTAGCCCAGAGCATGGCTCTGCTAATCGTAAAAGGCGATTTAAGGGAAAAAGTCCACCTCGCAATCATCAGCTAGTATGCAGGGTACTATTTTTCTCCCAGAAAATAGAGGCATGCTCTGGCAATCGGCGTCGGGGACCTTGCTCCTTTCCCTTGATGACTCCTCGACGACGATGACCACAATGACAAAACGAACGATGACGAAGACAATGACGACCACGACGTTAAAACCCCCTTTCCTCCCTTAACCCGTGGCTGGTTCTGACCTTATGGGCCCCTCCTTCGCCCCCCCCCCTCTCTTCTAGGTTATAGTGGTGAATTATGACTTAACGTTTGACGCGTTCTTTATCCAAATAAACAAACATTTCCTTCTCATATACCCTAGGCTATAGAGTCGCGTTTTTTTACCTTATCGTTGACGCGCCCGAAATCCATGTAAACAAATAATATTACCTAACAGTTAACGCGTCTTTATCAAAAAAAACTTAAAAAACAATAACAGCCGTACATAATTTCAATTTAATAAATAACAATATTACAGGAGGCGCGATAAACGTAAGTGCTTAGTTTCTCTAGAAGCCGTAGGTTGTTTCTACAAGCACTTGTAAGAGCAGATATTAAACCTCCTGAAACTAAAGGTAAGTACTGGCAATCGTCGTCGGGGACACATTCCCTTTCCCTTGAAGACCTCCCCAACGACGAAGACAATTGACACAACAAACGATGACGATGACAAAGACTATGACGACCGCGACGGCAGATCACCTCATTTCCTTCCCCTTCACGTGGCTGTTTCTGACCAGCATGATCCCCTCCTCCCCTTATCCCCTAGGCTAGAGTGGTTCATTATGACCTAACGGGTAACGCTCCCTTGATCCAAATAAACTTTTAAAAAAATGTTTTTTCATTACTTTGGTAGCAAATTTTTTCCGCATTTAGAACTGTTTTAAACTCATGTCAACTCACACGTCACTCAGTATTTCGGAAGTGTATTTATTATTACACCCCCGTCTGGGCCCGGGGTAGAATTGGCCCAGAGCATGACTCTGCTAATCGTGAAAGGCGATTCAAGAGAAAAAGTCCACCTCGCAAACATCAGCTAGTAAGCCGGGAGTATATTACTTCCCGAACCTAGAGGCGAGCTCTGAAAATCGTCGTCGGGGACCTTGCCCCCTTCCCTTGACGAACCCCCGGCAACGATGACAATGACACAACAAACGATGACAAAGACGATGACGACCGCGACGTGAGATACCCTCCTTCCTTCCCTTACCCGTGGCTGGTTCTGGCCAGCATGGGCCCCTCCTCCCCCCCTTAGGCTAGAGTGGTGCATTATGACCTAACGGTTGACGCGTCCTTAAATCCAAATAAACCAAAATCACAAGAATCACATTTACTTTAATTATTGGATGAGCGTAGCGAGCGAAGCGAAGATTCCATTCTACTAAACTGGAGAAAAAAATCCAGACTGTTTTTTTTTATATATATATTCCCGATCAACCAAATCGAGAAATATATATATATATATTTATATATATACACTCGCCGTCAACAAGATGGAAACAACATCTGCTTTGGCACAACATGTCAAGAAGGAGGGTCATTCCATTGATTTTGACGGAATGAGGCCTCTTGCCATGGTAAGCCATCTATCTAGTCGAATCGTCAGAGAGGCAGTTGAAATTGAGAAGCGCCAACTCAATCTTAACAAACGAGTCGATGGCAAGCGTTTGGCTCAATCGTGGAAGCCTGCTTTGATTGAGAGGTTAGTCAAAGAAAGCGGTATAGCGGCTGATAGAGTGCCTGCAGTTCTAGACGAACGTGGGACGGTCCGGACGGACCCAACCATCTTGTCTAGAAATTTGGAATCCAGCAGAATGACTAGAAGTCATACTGCAGCTCTTGAAAAGTATGAGACTGAGCCGCCTGTGGTACCAAGACATGAAGACAGCGATAGGCCTGCTAGAATGGTCACAAGAAGTCACACTCACAATGCAACCAAGTGATTTGATTTTAGGTTCGCTGCAATTGGATCTTGGTTATTTTCTATGTTTGCAAGGTAGTGTGTTTTTTGTTTCTATTTGTTTATTTTTATAATGCTGTTGTTGTTTTATTGAATTTTTGTTTTACCCTTCCCTTGAAAATGGAAACATAGTTTTTCTGAAACGTTGGGATTAAAAATTATTTTCTATAATACTGTGCGTGATTATTAACCGTAAAGATACTTAAAACATTAACCATGGATCACGAAAGCTTAAGACAAAACATATATATATATATTAAATAATAATTGTTGAATGGGGCTTTTTTCCGCGAAGAATAACAAGGAGGTTCACACTTACCCCTCCCTGCCCGACGTTTCGGAGAAGTCACATTCTCCATCTTCAGGGGCGACGTGTCGACAGAGCCTTGTTGCCTTGGGCCTGTCCACTCGCAGACTGATCAATCCTCACGACGTCGTTAGTTCTCGTTGGTTTACGTGTACGTCACTCGTCGATTTATCTAATTTAGATCTACTCCTCGTCACAGGTCCGGTTTTGGTTGTAGTGACGTCAGCAACAAGACGGCTCTGTTTACGTGTTGACGTCACTACATTACAGGTGCTGTCAGGAAGTGGCACATGTGGTGGCGGACGTGGTTTTTGTTGGTGAAGCTGTAAAACGGGCTTCCAGGACGGAGGCAGTCTTTGTCCATCATCTCGTTTATTGAGGCTCGTCGGTCGCTTCTCAATCTCGATAGCCTCACGGATAATTTGTACTGGAAGCTCTTTGATAGATGCTAACATACTGGTATTTTCAAAGTTAATAAGATGGCCGGTCTTCTTGGCGTGTTGGGCTAAACCAGACGTCTCTTTGCCACTGTTGACAGCAACACGGTGTTCCTCCCGTCTTACTGATATGCGTCGGTTAGTTTGTCCTACATACACCTCGTCACAGGATGCACAAGGCACCTCATAAACACCCTGAGCCTCGAGGGGTAACGGAGAAACCTCTTGATGGGTACGTATGTAATGAAAATTAAAGCTATGCCTAACCATCCAGCAATTTGGAATGTTTTTAACACGACATATGTCAGACACTTTGATAACAAACCTAAGGCATCTCTTCCAACGGGATTAAGATGTAAACTTTTGTTTAATCTTATAGAATTTCATCTGCCAAAAGTTTTTATTTTTGTATTTAGCAATAACCCGCCCTGGTTTACACCAGAGCCGATTATTATATTTGACCTTTGTCGTTTTGATAAAAACTCTACTTGCGATAGTGTATTCAAAATTAACTTTAGAGAGATTTGCCATGAACATCAAAGGTTTACTTTGGTATTCACAGATGGCTCCAAAATTGACAACAAGGTTTTAAGTGCTTTTTATTGCTCCACCTTAACTGAACGTTTCAGGCTAAGCGACGTGTGTTCAGTTTTCACTGCAGAGTTATTCGCCATCCGTGAAGCTCTTAAATACATTCTACGCTGTCGTTGTGGAGAATACCTTTTGTGTTCAGATAGTATAAGTTCACTTCAAGCTATAGAACTCATGTATTCAAGTCATCATTTGGTACAAGACATCCAATTCTATTTTTAAAAAACTAACCTCTAAGGGTTATATAATAGAGTTTTGCTGGATACCTGGACACGTGGGCATAGAGGGAAATGAACACGCTGATAGGGCTGCTAATGAAGCTTCCCTGCGTCGCGACGTTGATTTCAATCTAGTTCCCGTTCCAGATGTCAAGAGTGGATTCATGCAAAGATTGTTGGATTTGCGACAAGCATCTTGGGATGTGTTGCAAAATAACAAATTGCGTAGTTTGATGCCCACATTGACTAACAAAATTCGTCCACCTACGTCTCGACTCTCACGTAGAGAAGAGGTGGTATTGTCTAGACTTCGAATAGGGCACACACGCCTAACACACGGATATCTCCTTAACTAGAGAAAAGGTTATTTCCATATGTGACACATGTGTTGTACCTTTAACCGTACATCATATGCTAGCAGAAATGTACCAAATATGATGCCTTGCGCATCAATTTGATCTACTCCCAATCATATGAAGAACTTCTATCATATGATAACGGCGACAAACTTTCCAAATTTCTCATCAAAGTAATTCTATTTAACACAACTTTAATTTTGCTACTTTTCTTTATTTTCATTTACATGCATAACTTTTATTTTGCTACTACTTTCTTCATCTTCAATTTATTTTGTTATTTATACACTTTGAAAACAATCTAATCATTAAACATACCTGCATTAACTCTTCTCATTTACTTTCATTCACAGGCGGCGCAATATGACCTAACCGGTTGAAGCGCCCTAGTTTCTCACGTCGTCGTCAAAGAATAAATCAAATCAAAATCGTAAGTGATGCGCGCGACCCTGATTCGGAAGGTCCCGGATCTTAACCTGCCGAGAGCGGCAATCCTGACTGAAGATGTTTTTAGATGTTTTTCTCAGTCGTTAATGCTCAGGGAAAGGATTGAGTCCCTTAAAACAACCCTAGGACATCCCTTCACAATAATTGTCCTAACTCCAATAAACCTAGTTGACACCTCAAGAAGGGGCTTGCAATGCACCCTGGGCAAGTTTCCAACGAAAAATTATAAAAAATTAGTATATTAACAAACAAACGTAAAAACAATAAATTAAATTATTAACATGCTTGTTACATGACAGCCGGTGAAATATGAACTACATGGTTAAAGAGGACTAGATTCTCACATCGTTTAGTATTCTGTTGTCGATAAGTTTCCCTGTCTGAGCCTGGGGCACAATTGGCTCAGAGCATGGCATCTGCTAATTGTGAAAGGCGATTCAAGAGAATAAGCCAATCTCGCTAACATCAGCTTGTTAGAACCGTTGAATAAAACTCCCCGAAACTAGAGGCGAGCTCAAGTAGTCATCGTCGGGGAACAACCTCTCTCATCTCGACTCCCTCCCCGACGATGACGACAACGACAATACGAACGAAGACAATGACGATGGCGATGACAACCACGACTTGGAGAAACCCCCCCTTTCCTCCCCCTACCCGTGGGCTGTTCTGGCCAGAAAGGGACCACCCTTCTTAAATCCTCTAGGTTAGAGTAGTGGCATCATAAAGTAAAAAGAAACTATAATCTGAGAAAATATATATAAAAATTACCATGAAAATTTAAGTATTACAACACACTTTGAAAGGAAGCTTGATTTGACCATACCCAGTTGAAGCGCCCTAGTTTCTCTTGTCGTAATTGAATCTCAGTGTGGCATTTAATACAAAAAAACAATCAAACTCTCATCCTGGTCAGAACCAGCCACGGGGAAGGGGAGCGCCCGCGGACCGCCACGTGAGAACCCCCTTTCCTCCCCTTACCCCGAGCATGGGCCTCTCCGCCCCCCCCCCCCCCTAGAATAGACTGGTGCGTTATGACCGAACGGTTGACGCGTCCTTCATCAAAACAAAAACTCCACGAAAACTACTTGTCCTATTTATTCCTCTCGGCTTAAACGTGTGCTGCTCGGTGCATTACTTCTACCTGTATGGCGTCGCAATATACAGCCATCCTGGACGTATAGAACAAGACTTATTATTGGCATTCTTTGAGAGAGCTTGCACGTTTGGTACTTATTGTAAAGTTTTATTTTCAAACATGATTTTATGGCTAAGCCCCCCACCCCCCTCTAACCTTGTCTGTGGCAGCTTCTGACCAGCACGGTTGTGTCATCCCCACATCCCCTAGGTTAGAGTGGCGCATTTATTATGTCTTAATGGTTGACACGCCTGTATTCCAAATAAACAAAACGATTCAATTTATATTTAAAGTCGTATCCTATCACAGGTGGCAAAAGATACACACGTTATAATTAGTCGTTGTTTCTACTCGCCGTTTTCAAGAATGCTTCAGGTTATGATTTGTATTAGGCTTAACTAAGACAATAATAATAACTAAATATCCCCCGTCTGGGCCCTGGGTAGAATTGGCTCTAAGCATGCCCTGCTAATCTTAAATTGTGAGGAGAGAGGAAAAGTCCATCTTACAAACATCAGGTGGAGTTTTATACTCAATTTCCTCCCCCTAAACGTGGCTGGTTCTGACCTGCATGAAACCAATCTCCATATATCGCCTGAGGTAGAGTGGCGTATTATGGCCTAAGGTAGACGCGCGCATAAACTTAATGAATCAAAATTACTGCACGAAACTAGAGGCGAGCTCTGTTAGTCGTCGGTCGTCGGAGACATCCCCTTTCTCTTGACGACCTCCTCGAACTCGACGCCGACAATGATCTGAACCCCCCCCCCCCCATTCCTCCACCGATACCCTTAGCTGGTTCTGACCATGCGTGGGACCTTCTTTCTGATATCCTTTATAGGCTAGATTGGAGCATTATGATGTAGTCCTACGTTTGACGCGCCCTTAATCCAAATGAATTAACGAAATATAAATCCTTTTTATTAACTTACAACATCACATGATGGCGCAATATAACTAACTACCCGGTTGAAGCGCGCTTGTTTCTCTTTTCGTCGTTCTATTCACGCATTTTTCCTGTCCTCTAGGCTAGAGTGGCGCATTATAACCGTACGGTTGACGCACCCTTGAACATAATAAATATAAAAAAGCGTTTGTATCAGAAGTATTTAATTAAAGGCCATTCCAGACGCTAAAATTGCTTTCATTAAAGAGTTGGTTTTTGTAACTTATTATTGAAATAACATGTATTAGACTATGAAAAATAAAAAATAAAAAATATTGTCGCTATTTTTGGGGCGTACCGGCTGTTTAATTTGCATATTGCGCCTTATTGCGCTATCAAGTCTAATTTCAAAACGGCTTTTCAGATTATCTTCATTTTTTTTATTAATTTCGTCATCTCTTTGTTCATATAGTGAACAAGTTTCGTAAGGTTTTGCGGAAGGGATTACAAGTTATGAATTTTTTTATTTAACTCATTGAGTTGAGTGTTGGGGCAAATTTTATGGGGCAAATAAAATTTTTTTAACTTGTAATCCCTTTCGCAAAACCTTACGAAACTTGTTCACCATATGAACAAAGAGATGACGAAATTAATTTTAAAAAAAATGAAGATAATCTGAAAAGCCGTTTTGAAATTGGACTTGATAGTGCAATTAGGCGCAATATGCAAATTAAACAGCCGGTATGCCCCGAAAATAGGGACAATATTTATTTTCATTTTTTTTCATAGGCTTATACATGTTATTTCAATAATTAGTTACAAAAAGCAACTCTTCAATGAAGTCAATTTAGCGTCTAGAATGGCCTTAAACAAATTTATTCCTCAACTCATTAATTCGTTAATTGCCCCAAGCGGATGGCATTAAAGAACATAGCTTCAAATTTACTTCGTAACTGCCAACATTAACAACAAATAGGCCTACATTAATTATTCACAATTAAATAGTATTTTTTTAAACGTCCGCACACGTTGTAGAATTGGTCCAGAGTATGGCACTGTAATAAAAGGTGACAAAGAGGAAAAGCCCACCTCAAAAAACATCAGCTATTTCGAGGGCAGTATGTAAGGGGAGGGTAGCTCTGACAATGGTCGTCGAATGCACGTACCTCCCCCATCCCTGGACGACCTGCCCTACGACGACGACCATAACAACACAAACTATGAAACAAATTATGCCGACCTCGACGTGAGAATCTCCCCACCCTTGTCTTGAGAAACCTCTACCAGTAGCTGATTCAGACCAGCATTGGATTGCCCTCTCTTTATACTCTAGGCTGGGGGGAAAATCCACACAAACAAGAACTTATTTATAACTTCTATTATACCATGAAATTGTCGACAAAGTTCTAAATTTGTTGAACCAAACTGAATTTATTACAAACACATTTGTTTTTTCTAAAAAATAAATAATTATTGTTTTGCTATTGTTAATTTTATCTCTTTTATTTTCTTTTGTTTTATAAACTTAGAACAATTTAACCATCAAAAACACCACAAACTTATTGCAATGAAATTTAATATCACAGGCGGCGCAATATGACCTAACCAGTTGAAGCCCCCGACTTTCTCACGTGAATTATTCATCGCTGAAAATATGCCAAGCCACATAATTTCCCGGAAAAAGACAACTAACCCATGTTGGTTCTACCACATAGTGCGTGGGGAACATTATACTGATTTCTCTTTTTCATCGGAAATGAGTGTATGAAAGGGCCAATTTTATATCCGGACCAATGACATAGACGCAGATCTTTTACCAGTGTGGTCGGCTCCCGACCCTTCTCTTCCCATAGCTCTCCACATTGGTACATACAACCTACGCAATCTATGTCCGGGCTGCCCAATGTGTAACATAATGGTGACAAAATGGTGCACTAGCCGATTGACTCAGGTGGGCTAGCTCTGGATCTACCGTCTATGACGAAGCAGGTGGCTAAAGTTGTGATAGTCCATGTTTCTCGCAAGAAACATTTTCCTCAACAGCCAGGATCCCCTTTTCCACCGGCACGGGTCGCACCGCACGGCAAACACAGCAGAAGATGTTTAGAACACAAAGGGGGCCAGCATTGAGTGTGAAGAGTGGAGAACGTGAGGTAGTAAAAAAAAGATGATTTTGGAGTAAAAGTGCGTGTAAGAAAATGAAAATGTAGGCATGAGAGCCCCCTCTGTGGTCTACAGTCACCTCGAGATGAACGATGACAAAAACTACGACGACCGCGACCCATTCCTCCCCTCTGGGCCCGGGGTAGAATTGGCCCAGAGCATGGCTCTGCTGTTCGTACAAGGCGATTCAAGAGAAAAAGTCGAACTTGCAAACATCAGCTAGTAAGAGGGGATATTTTATTCCCCGAAAGTAGAGGCGAGCTCTGGCAATCGTCATCGGGGACAACCCCCTTCCCTTGACGACCTCCCGACGACAATGACAATGACACAACGAGCAATGACGAAGACAATGTCGACCGCGACGTGAGAAACCCCCCTTCCTCCCCTTACCCGTGGCTGGTTCTGACCACAGAAGGGTGCCTCCTCTCCATATCCCCTAGGCTAGAGTAGCGCACTATGACCTGGAGAATGACGCGCTCACGAATAATCCTTTCAATTTTCCCCTCTCCTTGTTTGTGGCTGGATCTGTCCTCACAAGTCTGTTCTCCTTCCTTTTCCGAGCATAGAGTGGCGCACAAAACCCATAAGTTAGTTATTTACTTATTATGAAGATGTTTTCAATGTATCTAAATCACATCGCTGTCGGACGGAATCATCTTTAACATTTTCTTGTCATCAATAAACTTAGTAAGACAACATAATAATAATAACTGACACTCGTGCACAGTGTTGGCTCGAGTGTTAAGCGCGCGACTCTGATTAGGGGGTCCCGGGTTCAAATTTCTTCGAGAAGGCAATCCTGACTTTTCCGAGCTTTTTCTCAGTCGACAATGCGCAGGCAAGGGATAAGTCCTCATAAACAGCCATCGGGCATCAATTAACAATTGTCCTCACGCCGATAAACCTTGTTGACACCAGAAGAGGATATTGCATTGCACCAGGGCAGGTTTCCCACATAAAAAACTAATATAAAATATGATAAGTATTATAACTTACACAAACATGCAAACGATAAAGTCTTAAAAATAAAATATAAACACTAAGAAATTAGAAGAGCCTACAATATAATCATCAAACACACCATTAACTCATTTCATTAGCTTTTAATATCACATGCGGCGAAATATTGCCTGACCGGTTGAAGAGCCATTGGATAGTTTCTTATTTCGAATGTTGTAATATTCACGTAGTATACAACACTATTCTTCCCACCCCGTCTGGGCCCGGGGTAAAATTGGCCCCAGGCATGGCTCTGCTAATCGTAAAAGGAAATTCAATGAAAAAGACCACCTCGGAAACATCAGCTATAATAAGAATGGTAGTTTACTAGTGTTACTTACTCCCCTAAACGAGAGGCGAACACAAAACAATGTTTTTTTAATTTTTATTTCCGAAAATAGAGGCGAACTCTGACCATTGTCGGCGGGGACATCTCCCCGACTACGATGCCAATGACAAAACAAACGATGACAAAGACGATGACTACAGCGACGTCAGAATCCATCCTTTTAGTGGTTGGTTCTGATAAGCCTGAGCCCCTGCTACAAATATTCCCTAGGCTAGAATGGCGCTTCATGACCCAACGGTTGACTCGCCCTTATCCAAATAAACCAAACTAGAGGTGAGCTCTGGCAGTCGTTGTCGGGGTCTCTCCCCATTTCCCTTGTCCACCTTCCCGACGATGACGACAACAACGACGACTATGAGAAAAAGCACGATAACAAAAACGATGGAAACACAACTTGAGAAACTTCTTGCCCTGTCTGGTCCTTTGCAATTTGACCTTACTGTAAACGTGCCCTTAAGCCAAAACAAACCAAATATATGAATAAATCTCAAAGTAATTGTGAGAATGGCGACAATGTTAGGTCTATTCAGTTTCCTTCTTGAAATTATTTATTTAAACAGAAATATTTCCAAAATATTAACTTTTAGAACCAAATAATTAGAAACATGAATGTTATCACTTAAGTCTTTGTATTCTTATTTCATTTAAGAGGGAATGGAATGGACACATTTGGCAGTTGGAAAATAGCTACTCGCTCAGCCAAGGTGCATCCGACGTATATGAAACTTTGCAAATGGTTGTCAACGAAGCATACATGGACGACCCTGCAGTCATAAATTTTCAAAATTTAAAATCACGAATTTTGTTGATTTTGAAGTTCTTAACATAATCAAAATTTGTGAAAATACATTTATTGTTATAAATTATTTTTCCCCCTTCTGAACCCGGGGTAGAATTGGCCCAGAGCATGGCTTCTCTAATCGTAAAAGGCGATTCAAGAGAAAAAGTCCACCTCGCAAACATCAGCTAGTAAGAGCGGAGTATCTTACTCCCCAAACCTAGAGGCGAGCTCTGGCAATCGTCGTCGGGGACCTTGCCCCCTTCCCTTCACGACCCCCCGGCGACGATGACAAAGACACAACGAGCGATGACAAAGACGATGACGACCGCGACGTGGGAAACCCCCCTTCCTCCCCTTACCCGTGGCGGGTTCTGACCAGCATGGGCCCCTCCCCTCCCCCCCCCCCCCCCTTAGGCTAGAGTGGTGCATTATGACCTAACGGTTGACGCGTCCTAAATCCAAATAAACCAAACCAACGATAACACAATATAATACACATAACACAACTAATGATGACCAAGACGATGACGACCGCGACGTGAGAAATCCCCCTTCCTCCTCTTACCCGTGGCTGGTTCTGACCAGCATGGACCCCTCAACCCCACCCCCCTTAGGCTAGAGTGGTGCATTATGACCTAACGGTTGACGCGTCCTTAATACAAATAAACAAAACAATAAATTATTTACAAACAAAATTTGGACATGTATTACTGAAGAGCCCTATATTTCCATATTTGTGACATTTGTGACACCTGTGGTGTAAGTCGGCGAAGCGACCAACAATTTGCTAAAAACGCATGTCCTATACTCTCTTAATAAATTTGGAATACAAATTAAATAAAAAAACGAATTCTTCTAATTAACGCTATCCTAACGTTGTTGTAAATTATTATTGGCCAGTGTCCTCTCCTTCCTCGCTTGACCACCGCCCCGACGACAATGACCATGACGACACGAACGAAGACAACGACGATGGAGACCCCGACGTGAGAAACGCCCCTTTCCTCCCCCAATACCCGTGGCTAGTTTTGACCGCATGTGACATCCTCCCCGTATCACCTAGACAAGAGTGGCAGATTTCGCTGCAGAATTATTCGCTTTATTATATTGCCGTTGTGGAGAATACCCTGGTAGAAATATTTGTATGCCAAACGGTCGCCAAGCGGTCACCAACAGATCACCAAGGCTTATTTTGATCGCCAACAGGTTACCAAGTGATTACCAAGGGTCACCACCGAAATTTCAAAAGAAATTTATGACAGCCAAACGTTCACCAAAAGGCAGCCAACGGGTCACCAACTCTGCAATGCAGTATTTTGACACAAAAACGACCTGTTGGCGACCATTTGGCTGCTGTTGGTGATCACTTGGCGATCACTTGGCATCAGTTGGTGAACTAGTTGGTGACCTGTTGGTGACCACTTGGCAACCATTTGGCAACCAAATATTTTTACTAGGGTACATTTTGTGTTCAGATAGCTTGAGCTCATTTCAAGCAATAATACTCTTGTATTCAAGTCATCATATTTTCGTAAATGACATCCAATTCAATTTAAAAACAACTGAACTATAAGGATTCTATAATAGAGTTTTGCTGGATACCTGGACAAGTGGGCATAGAGGGAAATGCACACGCTGATCAGGCTGCTAAGGAATCTTCCCAGCGTCGCGACGTTGATTTCAATCTATATAGTTCCCGTTCCACATGTAAAGAGTGGATACAAGCAACGATTGTAAGATTTGCGACAGTCATCTTGAAAAGTGGTGCAAAAAAAATTGCAAACAGCAAAATGCAGACACATCATACAAAATATGTACTCTATTTATTCCCATTCAAATAAATAATAAATTTTATTTTGCTATGACTGTAATCACTATACATTTATTTTCCTATATATACAATTAGAAAACAATATGATCATTAATAACACCATTAACTCCTTTCATTTACTTTCAATATCACAGACGGCGCAATAGAAACACACCGTTAGAAGCGCCCTAGTTTCTCTCACGTCATATGACATGGTTGCATCCGCAGGAATGTAGTGATATTCTCTCAAGCGTGTAACTGTCCTCCTGACATCCCTTAGTCCCGTATTCGTCGGGGATCCCTCCGCCTCCCCTAAACTACTTATCCAACGAAAACGACTATGATAAAACGATCGATGACAAAAATAATGAAAACCGATACGTAAAAACAATCTTTTCCTCTCCTCTTTTCGTGGCTGGTATGACCAGCGTGTGGTTTTATTACGACCGCGACGTGAGAACCCCCCTTTCCGCCTTACCCGTGTCTGGTTCTGACCAGCATGGGCTCACTCCTTCCCCCTACACCCCCCTACCCACAAGGCTAGAGAGGTGCATTGTGACCTAACGGTGGACGCGTCCTTAATCCAAATAAAGCAATAAACAAACCTGCCTAGAACGTCTAGGCTAGATTGGAGTAAAAAGACCTAACGAATAAACTCCAAACCTAAAACTATTCGCCTATTCCTTGTAACAGCCCCGCCTTCATCAGACAACACGCGGTGACGTTATGCAATTAAATATCTCACTGATAATGGTTTGTTTAGTGGTCAATGACAACACACACAATGAAAGTTTGCGATTCATGCCCCTCCACAAGTGTCTAACTAGAAGCGCGTAGGACATTATTGTGCTGTCTGTCCAGGGCTGTTTAAGAGGACTCAATACCTTGCATTCGCATTAACGATTGAGGAAAACCTCGGACAAAACCTTCAGTCGGGATTAAGCGTCTGGACGGGATTTAAACCCGGGACGTCCCGAATCAGAATGGCTTGCTTAACGCTCGAGCCAGCACTGTAGTTCGTCCGTCTGGTCTTTCCCGGTTTCCCCGTCTGGGCCTAGGGTAGAATTTGGCCCATAGCATACAAGGCGATTTGAGAGAAAAAGTCCACCTCGCAAACATCAGCTAGTATGAAGGGTAGTATTTTACTCTCCGGAATTAGATGCGAGCTCTGACAATCGTCGTTGGGGAACTTGCCCTCTTCCCTTGACGACCCCTCGACGACGATGACGACAATGACACCACGAACGATGACAAAGATAATTTCGACCGTGACGTGAGAACCCCCTGTTCTCCCATTACCCGTGGCTAGTTCTGACCAGCATGGACTCCTCCGCCGCCAACCCCTCCTAGGTTAGAGTGGTACATTATGACCTAACGGTTGACGCGACCTTAATCCAAATAAACCAAACTAGAGCATGGCTCTGTAATAACAAAAGGCGATTCAAAGAAAACTTTACCTCGCAACATCTACTAGAAAGAGGGAAGTAACATTTATAACTCCCCGAATCTAGAGGTGAGCTCTGGCAATCGTCGTCGAGGACACCCACCCTTTCCCTTGGCGATACACTTTCCCTAGGCTAGAGAGGCGTTTTATTACCTAACAGTAGACGCACCCTTAATCCAAATAAACAAAAAAAATATATAAAAAATAAAAAATACAGTTTGATAAACTCATATAAGATGATAACTAAGTAACAAAAAATTCAATACATGATTAGCTTATAGAATATCACTGCGGCTTAGTTTGACCTGAAGGTTAAAGCGCATTGCTTCTCTTGCGTTTTATGATAGATAGATAGATATTTTTATTTACTTAGACTAGTACAGTGTACAAGTATAACTCTTTGCAGAGAAAGTGAATAGTCTATAATTAATAATTAATAATAAAAGTGATAGTAATTATAATGATATACACAGTGTTAGAAGAAAGAATAGTTGAATATAAAGCATAATTGATAATTGATATGGATATTGATATTGATATGTATGATGATTGATAATATTGATATATGTATATATGATGATTCATTAATTGATTAATAATGATAAACACATATGTTAAAGTAGAGTAGATGCAAAACAATAGCATGCGCTACTATAGATTAAGAACTCATATATAATAAAGAAAAGTTGGATATAAAGCAATTTTTGATGTGATATTGTGATAATAATTGCTGATGGCACAGAAAACAGCAATGATGTACAGGAGAATGTGTCTAGTATATATATGATGATTGATTGATTGATTAGTGTTTATGGTAAAGTAGAGTAGATGCAAAATATGCCCTACTAGATTAAGAATTCATAAAGAATAAAGAAAAATTGGATATAAAGCAATAATTGATATGATATTGTGATAAGAATTGCTAATGGCACAGAAAACAGCAATGATGTACAGTAGAATGTGTCTATAATATATAATTGATATATATATATATATATATATATATATATTTGTGATATTATTGTTTTTTTAAAAAAAGATGCAAAATAATAGAATGCCCTACTAGATTAAGAATTCATATAGAATAAAGAAAAGTTGGATATAAAGCAATATTGATGTGATATTGTGATGAGAATTGCTGATGGCACAGAAAACAGCAATTGGAGGATGTACAGCAGAATGTGTCTTATATACCTGCACAATCCAAGGAAGCGTGTAAGCACATATATATTATATATAGAAGTTTGTTACATCATTTCGGCTAAAGGAACATTTGAAAATTTTAAATTACAGTGCTTGTTTGTGGTTATACTCTAGAAAATTTGTAAATATTATAATGAAAAAATGAATTAACTGCAAATATTTACATGGAGAGGCAGTCATTGATGGAGTAAAAACTGTTTGCTGTAAGATATGATTTCAACTTATGTTTAAAGGAAGACAGGGTGGGAGAGGTTTTGATGTGGTCAGGGAGCTTATTGTAGAGGGTGGAAGATAGATATTCAGGGCCTTGTGCAAAGAGGCGCAGATTGTGGGAGGGCCTGTGTATGTGAAGGTTGGCTCTAGTGTTATGGGAGTGCACAGAAGCATTTAGATGGAAGAGGTTACGGTTGGTGCGAACGAATAATGCGGCTGATTGGATAAGGGTACATGCTAGAGTAAGAATACCAAGTTCCTTGAAAAGTTCTCTACATGAGTGTCTTCTGGAGACACCAGCTATGATACGAACCGCTATCTTTTGGAGAATGAATATTCTGTTCGCATGGAGGGAAGCTCCCCAAAATAACACACCATATGATAAGTCACAGTAAATGTGTGCAAAGTAAACTAGCAATAGGATGCGGGGGTGAACTATATGTTTGAGCTTTCTGATTGAGTAGCAGCTAGATATCCATCATATCGGTGAATATTGGCTGCATTATCCTAACGTATAATTGGATGAGAGAAGCGAAGACTTCAATTTCACTGTACCTCAAGAAATTTAGCTCGGGTGTTTTTTTCTGTTTTTTTTTGTTTTTTTTGTTTTTTTTGTCTGTTTGTTCGCTCTCTACCGGGCAAACGGCATATCCGATCTTGATGAAAATTTGACAGGACCTTCGAAATCACTGAACTTAGAGGTGTATTGTTTTTGGTACAATCGAAGAAATATTTCTCATGAATATCGTACTTTTACGATTTTTTTCGATTTTTAGTGCGGTATTTTCGTGACATTTGGGTTAATTCTGACCAAACGGGTGGGCTACAACGTTCATATTATACATGGACATTAAGGTTATGGTGATGTAGTACCTTTTGAAAGAAAAAGTTGAAAAAGTTAGCCAGAATCTATAGAAATAAAGCTTTTAATATAAGTTTTATGATTTTTTGTGCGATATTTTCGTGCCATTTGGGCCAATTCTGACCAAACTGGTGGGGCTACAACGTTCATATTATACATGGACATTAAGGTTATGGTGATGTAGTACCTTTTAAAAGAAAAAGTTTAAATAGTTAGCCAAAATCTATAGAAATAAAGCTTTTAATATAAGTTTTTTACGGAAAATAATACCAATTGACAGGTAACAAAAGAAACTTGACAACAATCAGCTACAATGCGTAGGCAGCAAAACAAAGAACTTGCAAAAGTAAAGATATCCCATGCAAACTAAACATTTTTAAAAGCTCATCCATCAACGCGGCGGGACTTTAGCGTTTTCCTAGTATTTGCGAATTAAAGAGGCGAGCTCTGGCAATCGTCGTCGGGGAATCACACCCCTGCCCTTGAGGACATCCCCGACGACGACGAGTATGACCATGTGACCGATGATGAGGTCCCCTCCAATTTTCATCAAGATCGCATATGCCGTTTGCCCGGTAGAGAGCGAACAAACATACAGAAAAACAAACAAAAAAACAAACAAAACAAAAAAAATCGGACCAAAATGTTTTGAGGGGTCAGTGAAATTAAAGTCTTCGCTTCGCTCATCCAATCACATGGGGCACAACATGAAGCACCCGAGATTCTCACGGTGTCGTCTAAAACTCTGACATTCTATAAGGGGTCTGAACCCGGGGTAGAATTGGCTCAGAGCATGGCTCTGCTAATCGTAAAAGGCGATTCAAGAGAAAACGTCTACCTCGCAAACATCAGCTAGTATGAAGGGGAAGGGTAGTATATTACTCCCCGAATCTAGAAGCGACCTCTGGCAATCGTCGTCGGGGACTAGGCTCCCTTCCCTGGGCGACCCCTCGACGACGATGACGACAATGACGACAGCGACGTAAGAACGCCCCTTTCCTCCCCTTACCCATGGCTGGTTCTGATCAGCATGGACTCTCCTCCCCCCCTCCCCTAGGCTAGAGTGGTGCATTATGACCCAACGGTTGACGCGTCCTTAATCCAAATAAACCAAAAAAAACTAAACCCCCTGAAGTGACCAATAGTTTTCCTTAAATAATTTGTTTTTGATGTTGCATACAGGGATAATAATTTGTAATTCAGCATATCAACTAATCTACTAAGAAAAATGTGCTCTTTCACGTGAGCGATTATTCTTTTTCCCCAACTTTAAGTTTGGCCTACAGGGTGGCATCAATTAGTGGCTATACAAATTAATATTGTGGTGTTTAAAAAATTGGTCAGGAAATTTTCCATTTCTAACACTCCGGCTTCTTGCTCAGTGGAGAAAGGGGCGTGGCCGTCTGTCTGGTCGTACTTCCGTAGTTGTACAGCTGTAAGGCGCCACGTATTCCTAAAAACTGGTTACCAACTAGTACTAGTATCAACAGTGGAATGACGAAGGACTAATAATGATACTAGAACACAAGATGTAAAGATCGGAAAGATTTATTGTCGGATAAGTGCCGACGTTCCGTGGGGATGCAAAACCCAAACAAATAATAATAACATAAAAAAACAATAATACCCAGCAGAGTACACAATTAGCATAACATAATACCAGGTCAGCCTCTCTAATGAGACTAAGGTTCGGCCCACTGACTTACCGGAAAATAAGCGTGGGGGTCAGGTTCTAGCCTGACGCGGCTAAGTGCAAGTGGTCTCCGACACCTAAAGCCCTCTTGACCAAATTAACAAAAATTTATGTCACAGAGTAGGGGAAAAATCACAGGAGAATATAGGTAGGGCCTTTATAGGCTTAGGCCTAGACAACCTGGGTATTCAGGCTAAAACATAGGAAATTAAACCCGGGTTACACGTACCCAACATAAGATTGTCCGGTGAAAATAATAATACAATTCTATTACAAGTTACAAAAAATCAATAATCGATAAGCGACTAATGCCTTGTAGGCTAGGTACGCAATTTTCACACTATAAGAGACCGGCTACAAACATGACAAAGGAATTATGTTTGCTAGGCCTGTGACGTACCATTTAAAACAATAGGCCATATGGGCTCTCAGGAATATAGGCCAACTGAAGGTAGGCACAAAAAATATGGTTCAAGCGTTCTTTTTAATAGTCAAGTCTGGGCTACTAGAATATAAATGCCGGGTGGGACTATATATAAAGCCAAAGCCCTAATCAAAAAGTCCATCGGGAAGACTAGCCCACTAGAAATAGGCTAGGCCTACTCTTTAAGCTACTAGTAAAATCTGAAGCCTGGCTTATAATCTAGTTTATCAAATTCTTGTTTGGGCCTAAGGGGTTCTTTCAGAAAACTAGTTCATGGGCCAACTGTAGGGCCTAGGCCATAGGGGACTGTAGCAAAAGTTCAACAAGGGAAAAAGTCCCAAAACTGGTGATGTGGGCTTAAACACCCAGGGACCCCAAATACCATGAGTAGGTGTGAAATCCACAGCTTCCATCCTTCGAACCCAGGAACATGTCACGAAATCTTTATTCTCTTCTCCTACCCTAGCAGGCGTTAGAAGACTAGAATCTTGGGCAAAGTCGCCGTGCGTCTTCCCCTGAGATATCCAACATGGTCCGGAACAAAGGTGAATCCTACTTCCGTGTAAGTTCTGGTCCGTACTACGACCTAAAGAAATCAAACAAATATCCCACAACACCATTACGAGCCGTCTATGGAGTGTGACCATGCCAATGCATGTCCTAGCAAAGTTAGGATAGCAAAGCTATATTCAGATAGAAACTTACCCCAACAGGGGACTAGACGTGCAAAACTCCCACATCACCACACGAGGCGTCGAACCAAAGCCTTTCTCGTAGAAAGATGACTGTATTCGATGAGAATTTAGCTGGAAAGTACTTCAGTTCTTAACCGGAACAGCTGAACGCCCCATTGACATCCCACCGCCGTAGCAGGGCTCACCGCCTACCATCCGCGTCACGAGACAGGTGTGCCAACCAACACTTTCCCGCGGAATAGGAGCCAATTCAAATGGGTGTACAGAGCAAATAGTCAGATCGGAGCAGTATGCTGTGAGTAGTTCTGGCAAACTACGCGCAACAGTATTAGTGATACCTAGAACCTTAATAGATGCCAGTCTATTAATTTTCTAGGTGTCACACATTTCTAAAAAAACTCATTTGTATGACCCGTCCCAGAATGTACTTCATTTTTCTAAATAGCTTTTGACCAAAGATTTTGTAGAAATATTGCCCAAATGAGATTAAAAATGAACAATTTCGTTTTTCAATATGTAAATTAAGATAAAAATTATTTTTCAAGTGAAATAAAAAGCCGAAAAAAGCTCCGCTTTTGCGTTTCATGGGTGAACAATTTTTTTTGACATTTTACTCCGTCTGGGCCCGGGTTAGAATTGATCATAACTCTGCTTATCGTAAAAGACGATTCCCAAGAAAAAGTAAAAAAAAAAGTAAAAAAAAGTAAAGGGGATTTATTACTCCCTAAAACTAAGGGCGAGCTCTGGCCATCATCAAGAGAAAAAGTCCACCTCGCAAACATCAGCTAGTAAGAGGTGAGTATATTTGTCCCCAAACCTAGAGGCGAGCTCTGGCAATCGTCGTCGGGGACACCTCCCCCTTCCCTCGACAACTTCCCCGGCGACGACGACAATGACACAACGAACGATGACAAAGCCGATTGTGCCCACGACGTGAAACCCCCTCCTTTCGTCACCCTCGTCGTGGCTGGTTCTGAACAGCATGCCCTTCCTCCTACATCCCCTCAGCTAGAGTGACGCATTATGACCTAACGGTTGTCGCGCCCTTAATCCGAACAAATAAATACCAGTTGACACCTTTTAAACTTATAACTCAAAAATCTATATTTTAAAAATAAACTTTTAAACGATAAACTTATTCCTAATTCCATAATCTTATGTGACTGACACAAGCGTTTCATTATCTTATACTTACAATATCACAGGCGGCGCAATATGACCTAACTGTTAGATACGGCCCAGTTTCTCACGTCGTATTCGTTGGGGCTTGTTATTCCAAAACAAGTACAACAAACACAAGTTCTTTGTTTTTATGTGGGGTAAGCCATTTAATCAGGTAATTGAATATTTGCCTAATAAATTAAAATGAATTATAAATAGTCAGTTGTGTGGTTTGCTTGGACGTTCGAGCACTTCTTCGAGTAGCCCTGTCGAGCATAGAACCACACATCGACAAACTTGTGTCAGGGAAGCAGGCACAGCAGTCTCACTAGGTTAGTACAAGTAGAACTATTCAATTTCCATCAGATATAATACCCATTATTTATTTACTAACCGCCGATTAAATGTGAATGTGGTTAGCGTAATCTGGGCGTAATAAGGAGTACTAAAGTCACGCTGTTGGGTTCGTACTCTGTTTTCAATTAATTAAATTTTGTTTGTGTTAACTGTTGGTTCTGACCAGCATGGGCCCTCCTTCCCCCCCCCCCCCTTAGGCTAGAGTGGTGCATTATGACCTAACGGTTGACGCGTCCTTAATCCAAATAAACTAAACCAAATGTTATTATAGTAAGAAAACTAAATATGTTGGTTTACGTGTAATGTTAGTGATATTGTCGAAAAAAACGGTGAAGAAAAAGTTAAAAGAAGACAGTGAGCCGTTATATTAAAAAGTATTATAGAATGAATGGTTTGTTGCGCGGAAACAGGCCCCCAGGAACGACCGAACTTAGAACAACCACAATTACAAACGCGCAATTCTAATTTTAAATTATTAGTTATACATCATCATAATAAACCCACTTAAAAGATTAACAATCGATAATAAATATTTATTAATATATTTTTAACTATGGCCGTCTGGGTCCGGGGTAGAATTGGCCCAGAGCATGGCTCTGCTAATCGTACAAGGCGATTCAAGAGAAAAAGTATACCTCGCAAACATCAGCTAGTATAAAAAGGGAGTATATTACTCCCCGAAACTATAGAAACATAGATCCACACAAACAAAAACTCATTAAATACTTCTATCATACCATGATAACTTGATAAGGACGAAAAAGTTTTAAAATTTGTTTAACCTAACTGAAGTAACAATTTTTACAAATTTATTGTCATAGAACATACATGACTCGTACAACATAGCAAAATTATTGTACAAATAAATAATAAATGTAACATACAGAAATAAATCTAAGAATATAATCAAAAACACACAAAGCCTAAAAGTGGCTTAACTGTGAGGTAAAGACAATTTTATAAACAAAGGAAAACGCGTAAGTCCCGCCGCGTTGTTGGATGAGCGTAATTGGTGCATTGAGCTGCCATGGAAAGCAGTATTTTACTCCCCAAAAATAGAGGCGAGATCCGGCAATATTCGTCAGAGACTTGCCCCCTCCCCTTGATGACCTCCCCGACGAAGACGACAACAAAGACACCACGAACGATTACAAAGACAATGACGACACCAGAGCGGATTATTATATTTGACCTTTGTCGTTTTGATAAAAACTCTACTTGCGATAGTGTATTCAAAATTAACTTTAGAGAGATTTGCCATGAACATCAAAGGTTTTTCTTTGGTATTCACAGATGGCTCCAAAATTGACAACAAGGTTGGAAGTGCTTTTTATTGCTCCACCTTAACTGAACGTTTCAGGCTAAGCGACGTGTGTTCAGTTTTTCACTGCCAGAGTTATTCGCCATCCGTGAAGCTCTTAAATACATTCCACGCTGTCGTTGTGGAGAATACCTTTTGTGTTCAGATAGTTTAAGTTCACTTCAAGCTATAGAACTCATCTATTCAAGTCATCATTTGGTACAAGACATCCAATTCTATTTAGAAAAACTAACCTCAAAGGGTTATATAATAGAGTTTTGCTGATACCTGGACACGTGGGCATAGAGGGAAATGAACACGCTGATAGGGCTGCTAAGGAAGCTTCCCAGCGTCGCGACGTTGTTTTCAATCTAGTTCCCGTTCCAGATGTCAAGATGGATTCAAGCAAAGATTGTTGGATTTGCGACAAACATCTTGGGATGTATTGCAAAATAACAAATTGCGTAGTGTGATGCCCACATTGACTAACAAAATTCGTCCACCTACGTCTCGACTCTCTCGTAGAGAAGAGGTGGTATTGTCTAGACTTCGTATAGGGCACACACGCCTAACACACGGATATCTCTTAACCAGAGAAAAGGTTATTCCCATATGTGACACATGTGATGTACCTTTAACCGTGCATAAATATGCTAGCAGAATGTACCAAATATGATGCCTTGCGCATGCAATTTGATCTCTCCCAATCATATGAAGAACTTCTATCATATGATAACGGCGACAAACTTTCCAAATTTCTCATCCAAAGTAATCTATTTAAAAAACTTTAATTAACTTCATACACATTTCTTTCTTTTCTTTCTTTTCATTTACATACATAACTTTTATTTTGCTATTACTTTCTTCATCTTCAATTTATTTTTGTTATTTATACACTAAGAAAACAATCTAATCATCAAACACCCATTAACTCATCATCTTTCATTATCACAGGCGGCGCATTATAACCCAACCGGTTGAAGCGCCTCATTTTTCTCACGTCGTCGTCGTGACTTGAGAACGCCCTTTCCTCCAGCTGTCCGTGGCTGTTGCTTCTGACCAGAATGGAACATTTCTCTCCAAATCACCAGTCTAGAGTTGTGTAACCCCGTCTGGGCCCAGGGTAGAATTAGGAAGTATAACTCCCCGAAACAAGAGGTGAGCTCTGGCAGTCGACGTCAGGCCCCCCCCCGACCTGACGACGATGCTAATGACAGAACAAACAATGACAAAGATGATGATTGAGCATAACTCTGCTAATCGTAAAAGACGATTCTAAGAAAAACTCCACCTCGCAAACATAGACTAGTAAAATAGGATTTATTACTCCCCAAACCTAGAGGCGAGCTCTGGCAATCGTCGTCGGGGACACCTCCCCCTTCCCCTCGACAACTTCCCCGGCGACGACGACAATGACACAACGAACGATGACAAAGCCGATTGTGCCCACGACGTGAAACCCCCTCCTTTTTCGTCACCATCCGTCGTGGCTGGTTCTGAACAGCATGCCCTTCCTCCTACATCCCCTCAGCTAGAGTGGCGCATTATGACCTAACGGTTGTCGCGCCCTTAATCCGAACAAATAAATACCTTACAGTTGACACCTTTTAAACTTATAACTCAAAAATCTATATTTTAAAAATAAACTTTAAAACGATATTCCTAATTCCATAATCTTATGTGACTTACACAAGCGTTTCATTATCTTATACTAACAATATCACAGGCGGCGCAATATGACCTAACTGTTAGATACGGCCCAGTTTCTCACGTCGTATTCGTGAGGGCTTGTTTTTCCAAAACAAGTACAACAAACACAAGTTCTTTGTTTTTATGTGGGGTAAGCCATTTAATCAGGTAATTGAATATTTGCCTAATAAATTAAAATGAATTATAAATAGTCAGTTGTGTGGTTTGCTTGGACGTTCGAGCACTTCTTCGAGTAGCCCTGTCGAGCATAGAACCACACATCGACAAACTTGTGTCAGGGAAGCAGGCACAGCAGTCTCACTAGGTTAGTACAAGTAGAACTATTCAATTTCCATCAGATATAATTCCCATTATTTATTTACTAACCGCCGATTAAATGTGAATGTGGTTAGCGTAATCTGGGCGTAATAAGGAGTACTAAAGTCACGCTGTTGGGTTCGTACTCTGTTAAAAATTTATTTATTTGTTGTGTTAACTGTTATATAGTTAAAAAAATAAAATATGTTGGTTTACGTGTAATGTTCCTGATATCGTCTAGGAAAACGGTTGAAAAAACGTTAAGAGAAGACCCTGTGAGCCGTTTATTAAAAAGTATGATAGTATGAATGGCTTGTTGCGCGGAAACAGGCCCTCAGGAACGACCCGAGATTAGAAACAACCACGATTATAAACGCGCAATCCTAACTTTAAATTATTAGTAATACATCATCATAATAAACACACTCAAAAGATTAACAATCGATAATGAGTATTTTATAAATACATTTTTAACGATGGCCGTCTGGGACCGGGGAGAAATTGGCCCAGAGCATGGCTCTGCTAATCGTACAAGGCGATTCAAGAGAAAAATTCACCTCGCAAACATCATCTAGTATGAGGGGTAGTATTTTACTCCCCGAAAATAGAGACGAGCTCTTTCGATCGTCGTCGGGGACCTTGCCTCCTTTCCTTGACGACCCGACGACGACGAGAACTTCTTAAAACTCAAAGGCCTTTAGGCCTTTGCGTCATGTGCCTACAACGAGCCTAAGCTCTTAATAGGATCATCTGAATTAATTAAAGCACCTGACATATTTATACTTGTCTATAAGATTACCGTTACTACCTTTGCAGGTAGTGCCGGAGTTATTACCTTGACGACCCGTTCGACGACAATGACGACAATGACACAACGAACGATGACGAAGACAATGACGACCACGACGTGAGAACCCCCCTTTCCTTCCCATACCCGTGGCTGTTTCTGACCAGCATGGGCCCCTCCTCCCCCCCCCCCCCTAGGTTAGAGTGGTGCATTACGTACCTAACGGTTTACGCGTCCTTAATAAAAAAATAAACATCTAGCTTTCGTCGTCGGGGACAACTTCTCTTTCCCTTGACGACCTCCACGATGACGATGACAATTACACAACAAACGATGACAATGACGATGACGACCTCGACGTGAGAAACCCCCTACCTCCCCTTACCCCTGGCTGGTTCTGACCAACATGGAACACTTCTCCCCATATCCCCTAGTCTAGAGTGGCGCATTTTTACCAAACGGTTGACGCGCCCTTTATCCAAATGAACCAAAAAAAGACGACCACGACGTGAGAAACCCCCCACCCCCCTTTTAAGAAATCACATACCGTTCCTGGTTCTGACCAGCATTGGATTGTCCTCTCTATATACTCTAGGCTAGAAAAGTGCGTTATGACCTGACGGTTGACGCGTCTTTAACCCAAATAAATTGGGGTAAAATCCACATAAACAAAAACTTATTAAGAACTTTTATTATTTCATGATAACGGCGTCACAGTTTAAAAATGACACAAAATAATGTTTATCCAAATAAATTGCACATCAAAGGTATTTTATTTTTTCATTTACATAAATAATATTTCGTAAGCTATTTCTAGCATATCTCTCATTTTCTTTTTTTATGTACCTACTTAGAAAACAATATACTCATCTAACACACGCTGGGCCCGGGGTGGAATTGGTCCAGAGCATGGCTCTGCTAATCGTGAAAGGCGATTCAAGAAAAAAGTCCACCTCGCAAACATCAGCTAGTAAGAGCGGAGTATATTACTTACCGATACTAGAGGCGAGCTCTGGCAATCGTCGTCGGGGACCTTGCCACCTTCCCTTGACGACCACCCGGCGACGATGACAATGACATAACGAACGATGACAAAGACGAGGACGACCAATTCTCACCAGCATGGGCCCCTTCTTCCCATATCCCTTAGGCTAGAGTGGTGCATTATGACCTAACGGTCGACGCGTCCCTAATCCCAATTAACCAATAAATAAATAAAAATGATTTAATTATTTAACAATATTACAGCCAACGCTATGTGACCTTAGCTTGCAACGCAAGTTTCTCACGTCGTCATAGGTTTCAGCAATGATCTTTGGTTTCAGTACCAATTTTGTCAGCTATCAAGGGTCGGTCACACACATCCCTTAGTTTACAGTGGCTTGCAGGGAACCTATCGGTTTGCGTGCCTTGACACCATACACAAAACAACGTCTCGTGCTCTTAGTTCTTCTACTCTGTCTTGGCCCGAAGCAGTGGCGTAACTTCTATTCAGGGGCCCCCGGGAAAAAATATAATTTGTGGGCAACTATTGATGTCACCCAAACATTATTTATGGTTATTCACTCCTTCGTGGGTAAAGTAGAGATGATATTGTACAATGGGCCCCTGTCCGGGCATGGGGTAGAATTTGGCCAGAGCATGGCTCTACTAATAGTAAAATGCTAGGAAAGAGATTAAGTTCACTTCGCAAACATCAGCTAGAAAGAGCGTAGTATATTACTACCCGAAACTAGAGGCGAGCTCTGGCAATCGTCGTCAAGGATACCTTCCTCTTCCTTTGACGAACTTCCCGACGACGATGACAATGAAACAACTAACGATGACAAAGACGATGACGACCGCGACGTGAGAAACCCCCTTCCTCCACTTTCCCCTGGCTGGTTCTGACCAGCATGGGCCCTTCCTCTTCATATCCCCTAGGCTAGAGTGGTGCATTAAGATCTAATGGTTGACGCGTCCTTAATCCCCCCCTCCCAAAAAAAAATCTAAAATTAGTTTGCACATGAATCATCGGAATTTAGACTGAATGGTCCCAATTTTCAATTCGCGGATTTTCGCGATATTTTAGTTAACACCCGCAAACAAGTGGCGAAATTAGCAGTTATGCCTTTAAACGCGAATTAGGTCACGGAATTTCAAACAATTTTTTTTTTAAGTTTTGGTGAAGGTACCGGGAAGGTAATCGAAACTAAAATAATCCTGGTTGGTACATATTATGTTGAAGGTGAAGGGTGATGCAACGCGATTGTGAGATCGTTATATTTGTACACGAGTTTGCTTAAAATACTTTATATTGAAAAAATGTAAAACAAAGTACCGACATTACACAAACAATGCATAATTTCGTAATTTTGGTGGAGGTGCCGGGTAGTCAAAATTAATCCTGGTAAAAACTGTCAAAAACTTTGAAAACTGAAGGATCAAATTGAGCTTAAAGTTCGTTTTTCTTTGAAATTAATTTATTATAATGGTGCTGTTATTTGTGATACTGATAATTAAATACAAGTATTTTTTTACTATCTTATCTGACCGTGACACTGACTTATGAAATTCGTCCTCCTATAATATCTTTCAGTTCGGCTCGTCAGCGCCTGTCTCTACGTTTACCTATAGAACCACCTTAAAACCATGACTTCCGACAGCCCGGAGTGGAAGTTATTCATCTCGACTCTCACGTAAAGAAGAGGTGGTATTGTCCAGTATTCGAATAGGCCACACACGTCTAACTCGCGGATGCCTCTTAACTAGAGAAAAGGTTATTTCCAGATGTGATACATGTGATGTACATTGAACCGTACATCATATGTTAGCAGAATGTACCAAATATGATGCCTTACGCAATTTGAACTCTATCAATCATATGAAGAACTTCTATCACATTATAACGGCGACAGACTTTCTAAATTTCTCATCCGAAGTTATCTTTTAATATCTATGCCGTGAAACGACAAAAATATTAAATACGATCGAATGGGGGCAAATGTTTTGGTTTGAACAAACTCTCCTTATATATGTGGATATTTCTTTCATTGTTGACCGAAGCCTAGGACCTAGGCCGACAATATGTATCGTTTGCGGTTTTGATTTGAATGCCAAGGACGTACTTACGTCTGAAAACTGTATTGTGGCCTTGGGCCTAGGCTACACTTACGTCCGTAAGGCTTAAGCAAGACATATCTCAATTTATTTCGCACGAAAATGTCAGTGACGCCTGCGCAACACTATATAGTACAATAATAAATTTAAAGAAAGTCGTTTTAAAAGACTAGCGCCCTGGGCTTATAGGATTGAAATAAAATTGAAGTTTGACGTTTCGTCTGTCATTTGTTAATTGCAGCGTCACTGCACATCGATAATCTACTGACCGTATTAAGATTGCAGTGCTTTTAGTAGTTTCAGATTTGAGCCGCCCTCAGCGCGCAGAGCGTTAGATTCCGTATTGACTTGGGAGTTGGAGGACCTCCCCAACGGTGAAACTTCTTTGTCGACTCTGATGTTAGTAAATACTGCGACGCCATGGACTTCCTAAATCGCTCGTATATGATAAGTTCAACCTGCGTAGGAATGTTGAAAACTTCCGTCAACAAGGCGGTGAGGGAAACATTTTTAAAACGTTATGCACTGTCAATTGTTTTCTTTTGTTCTGGACGAGAAAGACGAGCGTGGTCTTGTGAATTGCACTTTTTGCAGACGATAGTGACAAATACTGACTATTTATTGATGTCTTAATATTAACCATGTATATTGAGATCTTACAGCAAGAATGAAGCAAACTGAGGTTCTATTATTCACTTTGTTCGAAGATTAACTCGGTCCAAAGTATTGGTTTGATGACATTGGCATTTTCGTATGTCACGATTCTGTTATCTTCGCCTAGGCCCAACATAATCTAGCCCAGAGCATGGCTTTGATAATCATTATAAACGACATTATACACCATCATTTTCTTTTCTTATATTTACACTTACAAAATCCCCGTCTGGGCCCGGGGTAGAATTGGCCCAGAGCATGGCTCTGCTTATCGTAAAAGGCGATTCAAGAGAAAAAGTCTACCTCGCAAACAGTGGTGCATTATGACCTAACGGTTGACGCGTCCTTAATCCAAATAATTAATTTTTTTCTTCCTGCTCGTAAAAACCTTTGCCTTATTGATTCATACTTTGGGCAGGAACAATTTATTTATGAATCTTGTGCGGTGTACAGCGTGCTGCCTGCGCGTCACATTGCAGACGTACGTAACTTGGACTTGGGCCGAATTGGCTAACCTTTGCGCTCTCTGTCTGGCGCGGCGCGCGCACCATGCTAACCAGTCTCAGTAAGCGCGCGCATCACATAATGTCTGCCCCGCGGTTCAAAGAAATAGTTAACCTTATAATAATATAATGCGAATAGACATATAGCGGACGTGAACATATATTACAAACCTTGATCGTTTCTATTTAAAAATATAAAGGACTATTTATCATCCATAAACAAACAAACTCAACACCTTTAACGTTTCTATTTAAAATTTAAGGACTTTCACCCGAAAAGGAGTTTTATTCAATTAATATCATCCATAAACAAAAACACCTACAAAACCTTTAACGTTTCTATTTAAATTATAATGGATTTTCACCCGCAAATAGTTTTATTAATTGTTTTTGAATTTATAATTATTGTTATAAAAGAAAAACATTAAGAATAGAATGTAAAAAAAAACTCCTTGGCGGACGTTTGAACCAACTAATTCTCGATTAGAAGTCGAACCCGCTACCACCCTGCCACACAGCGCTGAGTTGATCGCACGCCTACAAACGTCTTGGGTGGTAACGACGGTGGCCGGCTGCCGCGAAAAGGTTAGCCAATTCGGCTTAACGATTCAATCAGACGTACGGAACGGTGCTGCGACCTAGCATCGATAACTGAAACTACGTCAATCCCACGTCTTTCAAGCAGCTGTTGAGTTGAGACGCGAACAATAATAACGAAACTAAACCCACCCAAAACTGGTTTTATCTCGGTATATGTTCAAAATACACATTTGAGCCTTGGCAGTAATATAAATAAACATTCTTGCTTCCTGCTCGTTAAAACTTTTGCCTAAATGACTCATACTTTAGGCTGGAGCGATTTATTTATGAACAATTAGCCGCGTTGGCTTCGTCAGCTGTACAGTGGGTTGCCTGCGCGTCACATTGCAGGCGTACCGTACGGTGGCGCTCAAGCGTCGATAACCAGCTTTGCGTTGTCTAGCCAACGTCTACCGGGCAGTGCAATTAATTTCTTTGCGCAGTTATTCATTAGATAATTAGATGAGCGTAGCGTAGACTTAAATTCCACCACCCTGATAAAAATATCTCCAGTGTTTTTTGGTCTGTTTGTCCACCTCCTCTACCCGTGACTGCAGGTTCTAACCAGCACGGGTCTTATCTCACGACATCCCTTTGGATAGAGTGGTGCATTATGACCTTCATGTTGACGTCCCCTGATGCCAAATAAACCGAAGCTTCAGGCGAGCTCTGGCAGTCGTCGCCTGGGAAACCATCTAAATCTCTCTCTTTCCTTCCTACTAAGCCTTTAATGGAAAATAAATAATAAAAAATAAAAAAATAAAATTGCAAACGCGAGGTAAGAACCTTCCTTTTACCCTTCCCCTACCTGTAACTGGTTCTGAGCATAATGGTACCTTCCTACGCACAACCTATTGTCTAGCTAGAGTGGCGCATTAAGATCTTATGGTTGACGCTTCCCGAAACATAATTAATCATATCTTCACGAAAAAATATAAAATGAACACATTCAATTTATTAACTTACACTATCAAATGCAGCGCGATATGACCTTCTCAGTTGAAGCGCCCTAGATTCTCTTGTCGTACTTGGTGATGGTTTAATGTCATCGTCATCTTATGAGAGGGCAGATCGCTGTCAACAGTGTATAGTTTAATTTACGAACAAGATATTATTTCCGCACTTAAGGGGGCTATTACCCCCAAAAAATATTTTTTACCACAATGTTTCACAATGTTTTAGAATTTATAGCAAAATACTACACTAAAATGACAGTACCCGGGGCTGGTTTTCACCAGCATGGGCCCCTCCTCCCCCCTCCCCCCTTAGGCTAGAGTGGTGAATTATGACCTAACGGTTGTCGCGTCGTTAATCCAAATAAACCAAAAAACTGTAATTATACACAAGTTTTAAAAAAATGATCTAGAAAATAACGAAAATTGGCGTTTTTGGAAATTTCTTAAATCAGCTTCTTTTTTGTTCCACATAGATACTAGAGCATCACACCCATCTAAAATGGCCCTATATAACGTCGTGCCATAAAACTGTTCACAAATGTACACTCAAACACGCAATAATATGCGTTCCAAAATCACACCCGTCTTGGTAAACAGCGTATTTTGACCGAACCGATAGCACAAATTACAAAACTAAATCTAGATTATTTAGAGAAAAGGCTGTAGAATCCAATATCCAATATTTTTTTCTCCTCCCCAAATCTCCTAGGCTAGAGTGGTTTATTATGACCTAACGGTTGACGCGTACTTAGGCCTAATCCAAAATAAACCAATCCTCGCCCAACCCATAGCTGGTTCTACCAGTAAGGGGTTTTAATTCCCATTTCCAAAATGCTTAAAAGGCGCATATGACAACCAGTTGATACGCCCTTAATGAAAATAAACTCAAAAATCTAAATTTTAATAAGACTAAACTTTAAAAGAAGGAAACGATCCAGGTGGCCGTGACTTTCTAGAATCGTGTTGTTTACGTTGTGAACAAAGGCGGTGTGTCCAACAAGTCGATGCCAGTGTTGCTTTTATTTCTGTTAGGAGCTTCACTTTGTGCTTGAGCTTTAGAGCTATGTCATTTAAACGGAACAGATATTCATAAATAACTTTGTATTCAAATCAGGGAATCTACAGAGCTCGTGTTCTTATACATTATAAGTCTCGTCGCACAGAGAATCATTGGACGTGGCTCTGTGAACCAGCCTAGGACCCGGGAGAAGATATCCAGCCTCGCTCTGCCCAGCAACCGAGGTGTCTACAACCATCTTAGTTGGTGATTGCGTCTTGATACAAGAAATAAGTCAGATCGGGAAGTGCAACTCGTGACTTTGTCGTGGTTTCACCTGTAAGGATAAGAGAAGGCAACTAAAGGAAACTAAAAGAAAACAAGAAGATGACGACCGCCAAGTGAGAACCACCCCTACCCCTTTGATCCCCTTACCAGTGGCTGGTTCTGACAGGCATGGGACTTTCCTACGCGTATAAACGCTAGGATAGAGTGATGCAATATGACCTTACATTTGACGCGCACTAGTCCAAATAATCCGATAAGGATTATCCCGTTCCTCTCCTCCCCTTAGCGGTGTCTGGTTCTGACAAGAAATGGGATTTCCATAAATTTATTCTTTAGGCTAGAGTGGTGTATAATGACCTAACGGTTATCTCGCCCTTAAACATCCCCTTCTGTGCCCAGGAAAGAAATTAACCCAGTGCATGGCTCAGGTAATCGGTAAAGGCTATGAATGAGAAAAAGACCTTCTTGCGAACAACAGCTAGTTATTAAGGAAATACTAGCTAAAACAACAAGAGGCGAGCTCTGGCAGTCGTCGTCGGGTAAACCCTTCCATTCTATTGACGATCTGCCTGAAGACGATGACCATGACAACACTATCGACGACATTGACGATGTCGACTGAGAAGTGCATGACAACCCTCCCTTTCCTCCCCCTACCTGTGGCCGGTTCTGACCAGCATCCCTTATTCCCATATCCCGTAGGCAAGAGTAACGCGTTATAACCTTACGGTTAACGCTCTCTTCATCCAAAAAATTGAAACACAAGAATATCATTAAAATTATAATTATTCAGCTTAGAATATCACTGGCTTTGCAATACATCTAAACTCACTCTCTAGATTACTCCCCGAATCTAGAGGCGAGCTCTGGCAATCGTCGTCGGGGACCTTGCCCCCTTCCCTTGACGACCCCCCGGCGACGATGACAATGACACAACGAACGATGACAAAGACGATGACGACCGCGACGTGAGAAACCCCCCTTCCTCCCCTTACCCGTGGCTGGTTCTGACCAGCATGGGTCCCTCCTCCTCACCCCCCTTAGGCTAGAGTGGTGCATTATGACCTAACGGTTGACGCGTCTGAAATCCAGATAAACAAATTCAGATTCTCCCACCCGTCGTATGTTTGCATTTTGTTCTCATATTTTGCAAAATGTTTTTTCAAAGGGAGTTTTATTTTTTATACTTTATTGCCCTCACTTCGAAAGTTTAATGTTCCAAGGGGTAGGAAAGAGACCGTGAAACTTCGAACCCCCAAACTTTAGAACAGAAAGTATATACTTCCAAAACAAAAAAACTTTACAATTTACAAAAAATATTAATAAATATACCCTTTTCTAGGCCCGGGGTAGAATATTTTCCTGAAAAATCGAAAAGGCTAGAAATAGATAAAACCATTTCTTCAACATCAAAAGCATTAGGGGAGTAGTATACTACCTAAAACTAGAATGATTCTGGCTGTCCATCGTTGGAGCCCCCCCTCCTCCTTTGCCTAAACACTTAACCCGTGCTGGTGCTGACCATCGGGGTTTTTCCCTTTATTTTATTTTTTTGACCTAAGGGATATGATCTCGCATTATACAAAAAACTACAAAAAAATATGACATCGTCAAGGTTTTTTTGAATTTATTTGAAACAAAATTTTTTTTAAAGCAAAACTTTTTAAACATAAAACCATTTTTTTAATTTTTTTTTATTCTTATAATTATTTCTTATGCTAAACATTCATCTCTTTTTTTTTTTTTTTCCCTTTTTTTTTGAAAACAAATAACGTCAACGCTAAAAATTCATTTTCTTCACGTACATTATCCAGGCAGCGAAAAGGGACCCACCGTTAGAGCCCCTTTTTTTCTCTCGTGCCATAATTCGGTTTCCGTTTGGGGACCCCTCTCCTCCATCGTAACCTCCCCGACAAAGACGACAGTGACAACACAAACATTGCCAAGGCCATACGCCAAGACTGAAAACCTCTGTTCCTCAACCCAAACCCCCTGCATGTACTTTCTCCACACATCCCTAGCTCGAAGGGGGGGAACGTGACCTTTATTTTAAAAACTAAAAAAACTGATCCAAAAAAAAATATTTGATTCATGTATTATCTTACTATATCACGGGTTGCGCAATAACTTACCTGTTTGAAGAGTCCTAGTTTTTCTCGTCTTTTTCGTAGCTGTTGTGGGGGAAATGGCGTAGATTAAAAAATTCCTATCTCAAAAGTGTTTTACACTTACTTTTTCCAGCAAAGAAAGTCTTTTCGAGAGCGTATTTTTTTTTTTATAATCATTTTTTTATTCCCCAATATATTTCCCCGTCTAAACCCGGGGTAAAATTTGGCCCTTGTCATGGCTCTGCCGATCGTGGGGGGAAAGGAGTAAAGTACTTCCGCAAACTCAGTTATATAAGTTGGAAATTATTTTCACCCCCCCAATACCAAAGGCGAGCTCTACCCAACGCGTGTGGAACCAACCCCCCTCCCTTGAAAAACCCTTACAACGATGAAACACACAACAACGTTTTGGCAAAGACGATGACGACAGCGCTTTAAAAACCCCCCCCTTTCTCCCCTTCCCCGTGCGGGTCGCCACATGGTACTGTTCTCTCCCCTATCACCTGGTAAGAATGGCGCTTTATGAACTTAGGGTTTTGACGCCCCCTAAAATTTAAAAGAATAAATAAAAAATTCCCCGTCTGGGCCTGGGGGAATGGCCCAGAGCTTCCCCTCCTCGGCTCATCGTAAAGGCGACAAAGGGCGGGGTGTGGACCCCTCAAAAAAGATCTTAGGTGACGAGATCGCAAAGGGGGCTCTCATGCATATTTTTTCACTTTCCCCACCTCACTTTACCTACAATCATATCTATTTTTACTTTTTCACTTTTCTACTCTTAAACCATCTTTGCTGGCCCCCCTTTGTGTTCTAACGTCTACCGCCGTGTTTCCGTCGGTGCGACCCGTCCCGGTGGAAAGGGGATCCTGGTTGTTGGGAAAATGTTTCTTGCGAAAAACAGGGCCAACACGCACTTTGGCCACCTCTTCCATAGCGGAGATTCAGAATTACCCCACCTTGGTCATGGGCTAGTGCAACATTTTGTCACCATTATGTTGCCTTTGGGGCAGCCCCGGACTAGATTGCGTAGGTTGTATTACCAATGGGGAGAGCTAGGAAGAGAAGGGTCGGGAGCCGACCACACTGTTAAAGATCTTTTTGCGTCTATTCTTTGGTCCGGACAAAAAATTGGCTTTTTCCCCCTACATCCCAAACCTGATAAAAAAGAAATTTTTAAATGTTTAAAAGGGCCCTATGTGGTAGAACCAACGGGGCTATTTGAGTCTTTTTGGGAAAATTTTTGGTTTCCCTTTTCTACTATGGAAAATCTTTCCCCCCAATCACCCCCCCCCACCCCCAAAAAACAAAAAATTACCATCAAAAAAAAGACCTAGGTTTTTATTTGAACCAAATTACCCTTGAAACTATGGTTAAAACTACCACCTTGTAAAAAATTTCCCAAGAATTTTTGAAAATTAAATATTAAAGAACAAACTTTTTTTAAATATCATCAGTTGCGATTGAAAAAGCTTTCAAGGTGTACGGTTTACCGAAAATCGTCGGAAACTGCGAAATGGATTGCTTCTGGTTAGCAGCTATGATAAGCAGTCTGAACTTTTATTGAAAACCACAAATTTGACTACCTTTCGACATTGAAGTTAAGCCGCATGAAACTTTAAAAATTCAAAGGAATTATTAGTTTTTCTGATCTAAAATTTTACCAATGGGGAAATTAAAAAGGACTCTCCAAAAAAGGTGTCATTGACTTGTATAAATAATGCCCCCGTGTTGATGGAGAAAAATTTCCAGCTGGCACCAATCCCACCTTCAACACAAGGATTTACCTGAAAAGTGAAAAGTGGGATACCACATTTTAGATGTTAGACCCTATATACCAAACCCATGGATTTTTTCACCTGTCAAAGATTTTGGACCACCAAAAATTTTGTAAATCAAAACCCTATTTGCGAAATTCGGTTACAATCTCATGGTGAAGTGCGTGTGACACCCAAACAATGTTTTAAATTTGTTGGTCCTCATGCTTCTTCTTCCCGTGATTGTCCTAGAGGGGACGGGAAGAAAAAAGATATGGAGATAAGGCGGTTTGACAATTAAATGTTCTGAGGGGGAAAAGGTATAGAAAAATTACCACACCATCTAATTTTCCAGTATCTTTGCGCAAGGGGTAGCATAAAGTATAGAGGCTAATGCCCCAAAAATTTCCTAAGAAAACTCTAAAAACCCAACATATAAAATCCCAACTGATGGGGCCTACCAGCCATGTTAAGACATCCCAGGGTTTAAAGAACCAAAGCTAAGGAAACGATTAAAACTTTGTTTGGGATCAGAAATCACTAAAGATCATTAAAAAGATCAGCAAAGCACAACAGGAGCAGGGAAAACTTTTTAAAAGATTACTTTCCCGACTCATCTAAAATTCCGAAAAAAAATTAGGTAAATTTATTGCCACAAAAAGTCAACAGAAATGTTGATGTTCAAGTTTCAGAAAATTTACCTAAATCACCACACATTAAAAAACCAAACCTTTTGAATTTAGGGGGGTACAAATATTAAAAAAATTATTAAAGTTTCCCCAACCAAAAAAAAGCCCTCCACGTCGTCACAAACTGATGACTTTGGGAGGATCGTTATGAATAAATCCTTTGATATTTTAAAAACCCAAAAAGTAAAATTTAAAAAAAATAACAGCTGTTTTTTAAGATACATCAACATCTTAAACTTAAAGGGCTCACTAATACTGGAAATTTTAGAGGTTCTATGCAAATCTAAAACTAGCTACTCTTACAAAACACAACCCTCGATCTTAAAATTACAAGAAACTTTTTTAAAAACCAAATGATAACCCTACGGGTTAAAGGGGTTTTACAAAACCGTAACGATTTTACAGGAGGGGAACGTGCACAGGGAGGGGTTGCCCTTCTTGTGCATGCTCCCGTGTTGCCACTCAATTCCCCTTTACAAATGCCTTTAGGGCCCCGCCCTTACAGTTTAATTCCCAAAATTTTTAAACCTATTTTGCTGTATTTTCATTCCCACCATTAAACTTAGCAACGCGATCTGGAGGGATTTTCGGGTCAACTACATGGACCCCTAAACTTGGGTGGGGTTTTAAAAGCCACATACGACTGGGGGTCACGTTTCTGTCAAAGGGGGTTTTTTTGTAGCGATTTTTTTACAACCAAGATGTTTCATTGTTGAACAGGGGCCAAAGAACCCCTTTTCCTCACACTCTGGCCTTTTTCGGCCCTAGATTTAGTCATGGACACCATTGCTATCGCTTTATCTCAGCAAAAAGTGCTTGCTGATTTCAGGAAGTGTCATTTTTTCCCAAATTTAAGTGTGTATTAAAATACAAAAGGCCCCCACAAACCAGGTCAGGGAGGAGACTTTCTCAAAGCCGATTGGGGAAAGTTTTCCCGGAACTTGTGAAGTCCTTTGTCCCAAGGTGGACTTTACTAGTTCTCGTGACCCCAACGGCTTGTCAAAATGGTAAGTAAATGCTTTTCTTGATGAGCAAGCCGTTATACCACTGACTATGGGGAAAAAACGTCGTCGTGTCTCCCCGGTGGAAAAAAGATTGCGCTTTGGCCATCAAGGGAAAGAAAGCAGCTTTTAAAAAAAATTTAAAAAACATTTTCCCACTTTGAAAAATTTAATCAATTTCAAACACGAGAGAGCGAAAATAGGGGCAATTATCAAAAATGTAAAGGGGAGTCATGGCAAAAGTAGTATCTTCTAAAATTACCGCACCTCTTCCCGATGGTGTGGAAAAAAGGGTTAAATCAATTAGTGACCAGGGAACACCATACCCGCTATCAAGGATCGGGGAAATTTAAATTTCTACTCTAGCAGATGTGCTTTTAGTACTGGGTTCACATTTTGCATCGGTAAGCGCATCACGATATGATGTAGACTTTCTAGCCCCCAACAAATTGACAGAAGCTCGAAAACTTAATTTCTCATCTGAAACGATGAGCCATACACAAACGTTCTCTTTGTGGGGATTCGTATGGGGTTAAGCTATTCGTCGCCACTGTGGGAGAAAACAAAATGCACAACGAATGTTTTTCCCGACTGATCCTGTAATTGGAAGTTATTATTTTTTTTTTAATATTATGGTTTCTGACATATTTCCCGAGATTGGCGTATGCCATCTTAATTCCACTCCTTAAACCCCAAAAGACAAGTCGTGCCCAAATTCATATCGCCCTATTTCCTCCAATTGCTTTTGCAATTGTTCGAAAAGAAAGATCAACAAAAACTAAAGTGATCGGGGAAACACGCGGGTTTTCTGGCAACGTCCAAAGTGGATTTGCAAAATCGCTGCCCCATCGACCCTTGGGTTTGTCTGAGACCTTTATTCAAGAAGGGGTTTTTGCAAAACAGCATGTTTTTGGGGTTTTTTTTGACATTTTAAAAAGCCTACGACACAACATGGAGTTAATTTCTTCAACAGATTTTACGAGTGGGTTTTCGAGGGCACATGCCAAAATTTTTGAAAACTTTTTAAAAATAGACTTTCAAGTGCGTGTTAAAATGTTTTTTTTAGCTCGTTCTCCTGGAACAGGTGTACCACAGGGCTCAGTCTTTTCGGTGTCACTATTTGCTATTGGCATAAAATGTTTGGGGGTTGTATTCCCAAAAAGCCTAATGTCGTGCCTATTTTAGATGACCTGGGAATCTTCTACAATCGGTAAATTTATCAACAGCTCAAAGACACGTGCAAATTGGATTGAACAAAATAAGTAAAGGGCTAGAAAAACGGGGGGGCACGATTCTCTCCCAAAAAACTCGTGCATTCACTTTTGTCTCTTTAAAGGGGGTTTAAAAATGACCCACAACTCTGGTTTAACAATATAGAAATTCAATTCAAATCAAAAGTCCGTCTTTTTCGGCAGGGGGTTTGACAAAAAGCTAAAATTTGGAAAAACCATGTTGTTGAGTTTTGCAAAAGATCATGTTGAAAAAACAAACCCTTTTAAAAATTTAAGAAAAAAAATCGTGGGGTGCAGTGGACTTGCATGTTGAGAATTTTTCGGATCTCTAGTTTGCTCCAGATGGACTATGGATGTTTTGTATACTCTTCAGCAAGAAAAACAAAACCCCAACTTCTAGACACTGTTTCCCCCATTGTGGTCTTCGCTTGCTCTTGGTGCATTTTTGAAAAACCCCCAGTCAGTTTGTATGCCCCAGTCAGGTGTGTCCTCCTTGGCAAACGGGGAAACCCCTTATGGGTATACGTAAAAAAAATTAATCAAAGCCCAAACCCTCCATCAAAAAAACCCTGATGTTTTTCAATGGAAATATTCAGACACTTTTATAACAAACCCATGGGAACCCCTTCCCAAATGGTAAAATGTAAAATTTTTTTTTAATCTTTTGAAAATTTTAAACTGCCAACTTTTTTTTTTGTTTTTACACTAACCCCCCCCCTGGGCTCACCAGAGCCAATTATTCTATTCGGCTTTTTCGTTTTGATAAAAAATCTACTTGCGATAGTGTATTCAAATTACATTAGAAATATTTGCCATGAAAACAAGGGGTTTCTTTGTATTTACAGATGGCTTTCCAAAAAAGAGAACAAGGGTTGGGAAATCCTTTTATTTCTCCACCTTAACTGACGTTTCAGGCTAAACGAAGTGTGTTCAGTTTTTACTGCAGATTATTTGCCATCCGTGAACTCTTAAATAAATCTCGCTGTCGTTGTGGAAATACCTTTTGTGTTCGATAGCTTAATTCATTCAAACTATAAAAATCATTATTCTAGTCCATTTGTACAAACATCCCCCTTCTATTTGAAAAAAATACCTCTAAGGGGTATATAATAGAGTTTTTCTGATACCTGGACACGGGCATAGAGGGAAATGAACACGCTGATCGTTTTGCTAAGGAGCTTCCCACGTCGCGCGTTTTTTTCAAATTTGTTCCCGTTCCAGATGTCGAGTGGATCAAGCAAAATTTTTGGGTTTTTCGAAAATCTGGGGTGTGTTCAAAATAACAAATTGCGTAGTGGTGATGCCCAATTTACTAAAAAATTCGTCCCCCTCGTCCCCGACTCTCACGTAAGAAGATGGTATTTCTAGAATTCGTATAGGCCATACACGCCCAAAACACGGATATCTCTTAACAAGAAAAGGTTTTCCCATATGTAAAATGTATGTACCTTTCCGTGCATCATATGCTAGCAGAATGTGCCAAAAATTTATGCCTTGGGCCCCCAATTTTTATCTCTCCCATCATTAAACTTCTATCAAGGGTAACGGTGACAAACTTCTAAATTTTCCCCATCCAGTAATCTATTTAACAAAAAATTTAATTCACATTTACACATTTCTTTCTTTTCTTTTTTTTCATTTAATACATAACTTTTATTTTGCTATTACTTTCTTATCACTTTATTTTTTATTTATCCTTAAAAAACAATCTAATCATCAAAAAATACCTGCATTAACTCTTCTCATTTACTTTCATTCACGGCGGCGCAAAATGACCTAACCGGTTGAAGCCGCTAGTTTCTCACGTCGTGCTAAGAAATCAAAAGGGGACTTCTATGTTGTGATCTGTTGCGGCTGCTCAACTGTTGAAAAACCAACATATTTACACAGAGTCTCTTCTTTGCTCAACAAGCTTTTTCCCTCCTCCAACTTTAAGAAATTCTTGAATGATTCCAGAAAATGCAAGAACACAAAGGATGCTCTCTCTAGACTGTAATGAAAAATAAATAAAAAGGTTTTTGGGAACCGAAGTCTATCAATTTCAAGTAAAAAAGTGGCAAAAACTTCTTTCTCCCCTTTTTTACTCAAAACATAAAGATATTCTTCTGTCTCACATGACAAAAAGAAGTGTATTGTCTTCTATTGCTCGGTATTTGATCCTCTTGGTCTAGTCAGTCCCATTGAAAATTAGTTACAAAATATTCATGCAAAACCCTGTGGCAAGAAGGAATAGGATGGGATGACCCATTTGCAGCAAACCTGCAAGCAGATTGGCAACACCTTTGTGAGCAAATTCCATTGCTAAGGGGACATCAATATCCCACGCAAAAGTACTCAGAGTGTGATGTTCCCACAAATGCCTCAGTGACATTACACATTGCAATACGGGTGGTATACCCCACTTTTTGTCCATGACGCCCGTGGACGTACAAATCCATGGCTTTTGCGACAGCAGTGAACGGGCTTATGGTGCATGCCTCTATGTACGGGCTACATATGCCACAGGTGAAACTGCATCTAGCCTGTTGTTTTTCAAAGTCCAAGGTAGCACCTGTTAAAGAGAACAACTCTACCTAGGTTGGAGTTGTGTGGGGCTCTCCTTCTAGCTCATTTATGTGACAAGGCAATCCCTCACTAAAAACTACTTGTTTGTGAAACCATCCTGTGGACAGACTCTACATTGGTATTTGCACTGGCTTTCAGGCAGTTCATCAAGATGGAAAACGTTTTTGTAGGCAACCGTGTTGCTACCATCCAAGAAAATCACAGCTAGTGCACACTGGAAACATGTGCCATCTGCAGTAATCCAGCTGATCTCGTGTCCAGAGGTGTCGACGCCACTACCCTGAAGTCATGTGAACTTTGGTGGCACGGACCTGAATGGCTAATTCAAGAACCATCTTTGTGGCCCCAGCTAGATATCAACCTTGTGCCGTCTCCTGACATTTGCAGAAAGCCAGAAAAGTTTTTTTTGCGACAAAAACAGTGAAAGGGGAAACCTGGAAACAAAAAGGGTTACTCTAAGCTAAACCCAACGGGTTTTAGGGGTTACTGCCTTTTGGCAGAAGTTTCATAAAAAAATCCCAAGATTATCAAGGGAAAAACGGAAAACTTTCGCGCTAAACACCCAAAAGAGAGGGAAGAAAGCCTTCAAAACATGTGTAAAATTTGTACAATCAAATTTCAACAAAAAGGGAAACTGGGAAAAGTCAATCCAACAATCAAACCATTTCGCCAAAGAGAAAAAGTAAAAAATTTTTTGACCCATTCATGATCAGCATGGGCTCCCACGAGTTGGCAGTCAAACTAAAAAAGCCCCAAACCCCCCTTTAAATGCAATTCCCCAAAATTGTTTCTTACCAGCAGATCATCATCTCACCAACCTGATCCCGAAAACGAAAAACATCAAGTTACTATACTACCTGCTGGACCACAAAGCTGATCTCTTTAATCCGCCAGAGATTTTGGATCCCATCGATCAAAAAAACTGGTGAGAAAGATGATTCATCAGTGCACCAGGTGCTTCCGACTTAAGGCACAAGCTTCTCAGCAGTTAATGGGTGAACTACCAGCACAGAGAACCCAACCCACTCGACCGTTTCGCAATGTTGGTGTTGATTATGCTGGACCTGTCACCTTAAGTTTGGAACACCTCGCAGCAAGAAAAACAACAAAGGGAATATAGCCGGGGTTTGTATGCCCTAGCGACCAAGGCTGTTCACTTGGAAGTTGTTACAAACCTAACAACAGATGCGTTCATAGCGGCTCTAAGGCGATTCATTGCTCGGCAGAGGCAAACCCTTCGAATCCCAATCTGATAACGGAACCAATTTTAAAGGTGCTGCCCACCAACTCCATGGATTACACCAACTACTTCACTAAGAAAACATAATCGTCAGGTGCAAGACATCTTCTCTCAAGACAATTGTAATTGGGTATTTTTTCCCCCCCATGCACCGCACTTTGGTGGCCTATGGGAGGCAGCAGTCAAATCCATGAAGTATCATTTAAAAAGGGTTAAAGGAGACAAGTCATGACTTACAAAGAGATTGCTACCTTGCTAACTCAGGTCGAGGCCTGTATGAACTCCCGTCCACTTTGTACATTATCTAACGATTTCCCCATGATTTAAATTACCTCACCCCTGGACATTTCCTAAAATTTGGGGAACCTTTGACACAAATCCCCTCCGTTGACCTTTGTGATACAAGTATTAATAGGCTGACCAGGTGGCAGTAGGTGCAGCAACAGCTGCAGCAGTTCTGGAGACGATGGTGCCAAGACTATCTACAAGAGATTGCAGCAGCGTCGGCGCTGGCGCGACACACTGCCGAACGTACAACCTGGTGCAGTGGGGCTCCTGAAGGAACACAACGTTCCTCCATTGCAGTGGGCGACTAGGAGTTATTGCAGACACTCACAAAGGACGTGACGACATCGTGCGGGTAGTGTCCCGGTTAAAACCTCTCATGGAATCTTCAAACGGCCCCATAACTAAAGTGTGCCTACTACCCCCCTGTTGAATCAGTGTTGAAAGCCAGCCATGCAAATCAAGGGAAAACGCAGGTAACGGAATGGTGACGATACGGCAATCATGAAAACACGCGAACCGGCACACGACAGTGAACTGGCGTTAGTGGTAACAAACCAGCACCGATTAGTTACAAAACACATTTTTGTGTGTTTGCTGGGAAGTTTCTCATTCAAAGTAATTTTTAACAAAATTTAATTCACATCATATACATTCCTTTAATTTATTTATTTCCATTGAAATACATAACTTTTGTTTTGCTATTACTATCATTATCATCATCATTTTGATCTTCATAATATACACTTAGAAAACAATACTAATCATCAAACACAACATTGACTTATCATATCAACTTTAAATATCACTGTCAGCGCAATATGACCTAACCGGTTGAAGTGCCCTAGTTTCTCAAGTAAGTTTAGTCGTTATGTCGGATGTCTTCCCTATATATCCTCCATGCTTAAGTGGCGCGTTCTTAACTTTTGATGCACCCAAATAAACTCTTAAATCCACAATTACAAAAAAGTGCAGGTGTTTGTGGGTCTACCGTGTATTGTTTAGAATTTATTAGTCTTCTCAATTCTGCTGGTATAATTATGTTGTCTGAATTTAATTGATAAACCTACCCTGTGTCTGGCTGGTTCTGGTAATAAATTAAATGTACTAAATGTTATGCCTAGCGCAAGCAATTTGATCTTCCAAATCACATGGAGAAGAATCATAATAATTTCGATAACGTCGAGAAAGTTTTTAAAAATTATCATTCAAAATATAATATGTTTAACCAAAATTGAACATCAAACACATTTAATTTTTCTTATTCAGCTGTAAATAACACCCTCCAAAATACAAAAATTGAAAAAAAAAAAAAAACGGCAGCCAAGCACTCCTTCAAAAATCTTCGGCTGTAAATGCTGTGAGATATAGAAGTTGAGCCAAGCATTTCATTCTTTCTCCCTAGTTTCACATTGAAAAGAAGTAAGATCATTTCGCCTGTTGACGAGCGCCAAGCCAACCCTTTTCGTGGTAAAAAAAGGAAAAATTTTAAACTCAAAATCATAAAAAAATTACTTGGCTATTGATTTTGGTACGAGGACTCTAAAAAGTCAATGGCCAGGTAATTTTTTTTCATGGTATTGAGTTTAAAATGTTACCTTTTTTTACCACGAAAAGGGTTGGCGTGGCGCTCGTCAACAGGCGAAATGATCTTTCTTCTTTTCAATGTGAAACTAGGGAGAAAGAATGAAATGCTTGGCTAAACTTCTATATCTCACAGCATTCATAGCCGAAGACTTTGGAAGGAGAGCTTGGCTGCCGTTTTTTACAATTTTTGTATTTTGGGGGGATATCACATCTTTTTTGTTGTTTGTTTCATATCAAGGCTTGAATATGTGAAATACGTGTAAAGGTGGATACAGTGCCTTTAAAACAGATTGTCTAGAAACAAAAGCTAACATCTTTTTTTGTTTACAATATGTAGGCCTAGTTGACAATATTCAATGTCTTTCTTAAATTTAATATGGCTAATGTCGTACTGGGTTTTTGTGTGCATGATTTATTGCCGGACCGGACCGGACTATAACACATTGACGCATAATTTTAATCAGCAATTAAAATATTAAAAATTGTAATAAATACGACCTAACGTTTTTCCCAAAGTAAAGAGTAGTAGGGAAACAGTGGGGTTAAATATCGCTTGTCTCCTGGCTGATTATTATGTTTCATATTATTTATGTACCATCATGCCAAATTTCATGCTGATAACTCATTCGGAACCTTTATGGTGAATGCTGGAAATCAAAGTAAAAATAATATAAACTATTAGGGATGGGGGTTGAAAAAGTGTTGTTTAGGAAATGGGAATAGGCTTATTGGGTTAAAACACATTAAAACATAATTTACTAATTTGAATAAAAATACAAATTTGGGTAAGAGCTATGAATTATTCCAATTTTAGAGGATGATTTAGGGGATGTTGGGGGTGGAATATCGCTTGCATCGCGACGAATTAATTTTCATATTAGTATGTAACATCATGCCAAATTCCATGCTGATAACTCATTAGGTGCCTCCATGGTGAATGCTGGAAATCAAGGTAAAAATAATATAAACTATAAGGGATGGGGGTTGAAAAATGTGATTTAGGAAATAAGAATAGGGCGATTGGGTTAAAACACATTAAAACATAATTTTAATAACCACCTAATTTGAATATAACATCAATTTTAGATTAGAGCTATGAATTATTCCAATTAAAGGGGGTGTTGAGGGTGAATATCGCTTGCCTCTGGGCGGATTATATTCATATTATTATGTACCATAATGACAAAATTTCATGATTATAACTCATTAGGTGCCTTCGTGGTGAATGATGGAAATCAAGATAAAAATAATATAAACTATTGGGGATGGGTGTTGACAAAATGTGGTTTATATAATGAAAATATGCCGATTGGGTTAAAACACATTAAAACATAATTTTAATAACTAATTTAAATAAAAATTCAATTTTAGTTAGAGCTATGAATTATTCCAATTTAAGGGGATTATTTGGGGGTTGTTGGGAGTGGAATATCGATTGCCTCTCGGTGAATGATTTTTCATATAAGTATGTAGCATCATGTCAAATTTCATTCTGATAACTCATAAGGTGCCTTCATGGTGAATGCTGGAAATCAAGGTAAAAATAATATATAAACTGTTAGGGATGGGGGTTGAAAAAATGTGATAAAGGAAATGAGAATAGTCCAATGGGTTAAAGCACATTAAAACAAAATTTAATAACTTAAATAAAAATTCAATTTTGGTTTAGAGTTATCAATTATTGCAATTTTAGGGGATGATTTAGGGGTGTGTTGGGGGTGGAATATCGTTTGGGCCTCTCGGCGAATGATTTTTCATTTTAGTATGTACCATCATGCCAAATTTCTGCTGATAACTCATTTAGGTGCCTTCATGGTGAATTCTGGAAATCAAGGTTAAAAAAATATAAACTATAAGGGATGGGGTTTGAAAAATGTGGTTTAGAAAATGAGAATAGGCCGATTGGGTTAAAACACATTAAACATAATTGTAATAACTAATTTGAAAAAAACATCAATTTTAGATTAGAGCTATGAATTATTTCCAGTTTTAGGGGGTGTTGGGGGTGGAATATCGCTTAATTGCCTCTCGGCGGATTATTTTTCATATTATTATGTACCATCATGTCAAATTTCATAATGATAACTCATTAGGTGCCTTCGTGGTGAATGCTGGAAATAAAGGTAAAAATAATATAAACTATTAGGGATGGGGTTGACAAAATGTGGTTATATAATGAGAATAGACCGATTGGGTTAAAACACATAAGAACATAATTTTTAATAACTAATTTGACTAAAAATTCAATTTTGTGTTAGAGCTATGAATTATTTTAATTTTAGGGGATGATTTAGGGGGTGTTGGGGTGGAATATTGCTTTTTCTCTCGGCGGAAGTTTTGGAGTCTGAGGTACATCTAAGAGTGGTTCAAGTTTTCATAGTTCTAAGATGTACCGTTTTCTCTGTAGGTTCTTATTCCTCTCTGGCAGAATCCACCCCCCCCCCCCCAACCAGCCAGCCGAACGATTATCGTCGATATTTACGCACTTTTTAACTCAGAACGGGTTATCAGATCGGCTGATTTTTTTTTGGTATGTCATGGACCACATATCAGGTCATATACCGACTTTCACGATTGTAAATCTTTCGGGACGGCGTGTGCAGATAGCTGAAAACCCCCCAACTCGGGTAGCTGTAAACAGGGTCGAGTTATCATCGCCTTCTAGCAGTCGCGTGCGCTTGGCTGCGGGCGAACGACCGTCGCCCTAGATTATTTACTACAATTCAGAAATTTAAAAGTCCGCCCCAACCCGGAATCGAACCACGGATCTCCCGCATTCCAGACAGGCGTCTTAACCACTAGACCATCAGGACGGGTACATTTTAACCTCTTAATTGTAGTTGCATTATACATCTGAATGGATGGAACAGTACTGCAACGAAAAACTGTTGCCTTTGAACTGACCATCAAACATTAATTATAATGTCATTACCTTACGCAGGTATGAGCGAGGGTTTATTTCTCAATTTTGGTTAATCGGGAAACACTCCGTAGGTGTAATTTTTATTATTACTACAATTCAGAAATTAAAAAAGTCCGCCCCAACCGGGAACGAACCACGGATCTCCCGCATTCCAGACAGGCGTCTTAACCACTAGACCATCAGGACGGGTACAATTTAATGTATAATGCAACTACAATTAAGAGGTTAAAATGTACCCCAGCCCAGAGCATGGCTCTGCTAATCGTAAAAGGCGATTCAAGAGAAAAAGTCCACTCGCAAACATCAGCTAGAAAGAGTGGAATATCTTACTCCCCGAAACTAGAGGCGAGCTCTGGCAATCGTAGTCGGGGACCTTGCCCCCTTCCCTTGACGACCCCCCGGCGACGATGACAATGACACAACGAACGATGACAAAGACGATGACGACCGCGACGTGAGAAACCCCCCTCCTCCCCTTACCCGTGGCTGGTTCTGACCAGCATGGGCCCCTCCTCCCCCCCCTTAGGCTAGAGAGGTGCATTATGACCTAACGGTTGACGCGTCCTTAATCCAAATAAACCAAAATCCCAAACTTAGCCCCTTGTGTTTTGGACGCAAGATATTTATAATGGTTAATAGCATGTTTAATTTCAATTTTTGTACAAATTACCACGCCTTGGTAATTACGCGTTTTGATTATCATCCAAATTTTGATTTTCTCCGGTCCCTGTTACCCGATTTTGGTTTTGAAAGCAAACGTCACTGCGTCTGAAGTACATCTAAGTGTGGTCCAAGTTTCATAGTTCTAAGATTTACCGTTTTCTCTGTAGGCTAAATTAATCTCCGCGGAGAACTCCTAGCCAGCCAGCCAGCCACCAGCCAGCCGAAAGGAATTTGACGATGTTGAGAGCCTTTTTTAACACAGAACGAGTTGTCGGATCGGGTTGATTTTTTTTTTGGTATGTCATGGACCACATACCAGGTCATATACCGAGTTTCAAGATTGTAACTCTTTCGGGGCGGCGTGTGCAGATAGCTGAAAACCCCCAACTCTGGTAGCTGTATATAGGGCTGGAGTTCGTGTCGCCTAAGCAGTCGCATGCGCTTGTCTGCCGGGCGACGACCGTCCCCCCTAGATATAAATACACAAGAAAGGAGCAAATAGAAGTTGGATTCTTCACATGGTTCACATTATAACTGTCGAAATTATTGGCTTTGAAGGATTGTCATTTTCTCTTGTCGCATTCAGTGAACGTTTATTATTTGGTCCCCTGTAAAGAAAGGTTAGCTCCCCACATCCCTACCCGCCTGTGGCTGGTTCTGACCAGCACGAAACTGTCCTCCCCATGTCCCCTAGGCTTGAGTGGCGCATTTTGACCTAAGGGTTGACGCACCCTAATTACAAAATACCAATAACAATAACGATGACAAAGTCGATGACGACCACGACGTGAGATCCCCTCTTTTCTCCTCCTACCCGTGTCTGGTTCTGACCAGCATGAGCCTTTCCTCCTCAAGCTCTCTCCCTAGGTTATAAGGCCCTGCTAATCGTAAAAGTTGTTTCAAGAGAAAAACGTCCATCTCGCAAACGTCAGCTAGTAAGAAGGAAAGTTTTTAAATCTTTGAAACTAGAGGCGACCTCTGGCAGTTTTCGTCGGGTAACACTCCTTCATCCCTTGACGACCTTCCTGTCGACGACGACGACGACCAATTGGTTGCACGAACGATGACAAAGTCGATTACGACCGCGACGTGAGAACCCCCTTGCCTCCTCGCCATATCTTCTAGGCTAGAGTGGCTATGACCTAATGGTCGACGCACCCTTAATCCAAATAACAAAAAAAAAAAATCATTTAAAATCCAAAATTTCCTGCAATTCCTTAAATATTAAAATGAAAAATGTAAATAAAATAAAGTACGAAAAATCTTAGTAAGGAATGATAACTTTTGGCTAAAAGTTACCAAATTTGAGCAGATTTAATTCGGGTCTGAATAGTTTTTAAAGTAAAAAGCGTTGTTTAATCTTTCCTGTTATGAAATAATTTATTTTTTTTTGGGGGGGGGATTGTATTGCTTAGGGGCTGCTCACTACCTTACCTTAACACCCTGACGATGAAGAATGTTTAAAGCTCCCGGCACCTCCGCCATTATTCAATACAAGTACTAGTTGGGTATATGTATGTTAGGGAGTATGACAAGACGTCTATGAAAACACGAACAATGAAAAAAATGATGACAAGAACGAAGAAGAAAGAAAACTACCCTCTATCTCTCATTACCCGTTTTTGGTTCTGACCAACACTTGACTTCTCCCCCCATCTCTCATTTACCCCCATCTGTGCCCGGGGTAGAAATGTACCCAGAGCATTGCTCTGCTATTCGAAATAGGCAATTCAAGTGGAAAAGTCCACCTCTCAAACATGAGGTAGTAAATAACTCCCCGAAACTAGAGGGAGCTCTGGCAGTCTTCTTCAGGAAACCCTTCAACTTCCCTTTGACGACTTATGCGACGACGACGACCATGAAACAAGAACGATGATAAAGCCGATGACGACCACGACGTGAGAGTCCCCTTTGCCTCCCGCTACCCGTGACTGGTTCTGACCAGCATGGGCCCCTCCTCCCCCCCCACCCCCTTAGGCTAGTGTGGTGCCTTATGACCTAACGGTTGACACGTCCTTAATCCAAATAACAACAAAAAAGCGGGTCTATGGGTCCGGTCAACCGACACGAAGGCTAGGCCGAATGGTTCACCCTGGGAACGCCCGGCTCCCCACGGTCCTGACTCTCTTGGAAGGTAAACGTCCTCTCCATCCCTTCCTCTCGTTCCTCGCTCATCCTAGGCTACATCTAACCGAGCCAACCAGGTAGGCGGCGACGTAGTGGCCAACCAGAGATACAACAATCTAATAACTTCTCAGACAAACACGAACGCTATGGGTTGAGTCCTAGAATATTATCTCTCAAATTTAGTTCTGAGTTAAAACGTACTGTAGGCCTACCTAGTTGTTGGGAACTGAAATCATTATTAAATAACTAACTAAATTTGAATTGAAATTTCCCCGCACTCCCCTCGACGACCGCCCCGACGACGACAAAACCGACACAAACGATGACAAAGACGACTACGACTACAACGTGAGAAGCTCCTTTCCTCCACCTATACCCGTGGCTGGTTCTGACCAGCATGGGACTTGACTCCCCAAACATCAGCTAAAATGTAGGGGAATTGTATAACTCTCCGAAACTATAGGCGAGCTCTGGGCAATCATCGTCAGGGACGACTCCCCTTTCTCTTGACGAAGGCGACCAAATTTATAATTTTATCATCAAAGTAAGTTAGTTATTTAATTAATTTAATTCAAGACAAACAATTTTTTAAATTCAAATAAATAATTTTTCTTTTGGAATTTCTATCATCTCCATCATTTTCTTAACTTTCATAAACTTGGATAGAAAACAATATATTATTATAATTATTAAACATTCCATTAACCTTTTTCATTAACTTGCAACATTCCAGGCGGCGCAGTATGACCTGTAACAAGTTGAAGCGCCCTTGTTTCTCACGTCGTTTGATGATTTTTCAAAAAATGTTTCCTGGTTTCGACCAGCAGTATAAAATCGCTTTTTAAATTTCCTAGCATTATGACCAAACGGTTTATGCGCCTTTAATTCAAATAAATTTTAAAAAATAACTTAAATCAAAATAACCTTGAGCTATCACTATCATCTCATTTCTCATTTCATTAACTAACAATATCATAGGCGGTGCGATATGACCACACCGGTTAAAGCGCCCTAGTTTCTCACTTCGTGTTGACACCTGTTCTAGGTCGTCGAGCCCTTAATCCAAATAAACAAAACAAACAAATATCCAATCAAAATCAGAAAGTTCCCACAATTCCTTAAATATAAAAATGAATAATATTAATAAAACAAGTACTGACACATCCTAAGAAAAAATAGAATGATATATTTGGTCTTAAAATAGCCAAATTTGAGTGGATTTAATACACGTCTGAAAGTGAAAACCGTTTTTTTAATCTTTCTTGTTGTAAAATAGATTTAGGGGGGTGGGGGTGGGGTTAGTTGTATTGCCTAGGGGCTGCTTACTACCTTCGAACCTCACGATGAATAATGTTTTAATGACCCTGGGGGTAAAGTTCCCTGCACCTTAACCATTAATCAATACAATTTCAAGTAGGGTACTTGTTTGTTAGGGAGTATATCGGGACGACAACTGACAATACGACCGGTGACAAAGACGATGATAACCGCGGCGTGATAAATCCACCTTTATTTACCCTATCAGTGGCTGGTTCTGACCAGTATGGGCCCCTCCTCTCCATATCCCCTAGTCTAGAGTAGCGCACTACGATCGAACGGTTGACGCACCCTTAATAAAAAAAACTAAAAGCACTCACTGAAAGGAGGATCGAGCACATTGGTGACCCTCACGTTCACTCGACGACCTCCCCGACGACGAAGACGGCTGCCTCATGAAAACACCTCCCTTCTCTCCCTCCTCATGGCTGGTCCTGTCCAGCACGGATCAGTATTTTTTTTCTTTTCGAATTTTTTTCGAATTTGTTTCGAATATGACGTGAGAACCTTTTTATTTCCTCCTACTAAATGTGGCTAGTTCTAACCAGCATGCCCCCCCCCACGCCCCACCTCCCAACATCCCCTAGGCTAGAGTGCCGCATTATGACCTAACGGTTGGCGATAATAAACCAAAAAATAAACTTAATAACTCCTCTGATTGTTAATATCAATCATTTTATTATTATAAGCTTAAAAAATCAATTGTTAAAAATTAAATTATACTATAACAGGCGGAGCAACATGACCTTACAAGTTTAAGCGCCCTTGTTTCTCACGTCGTTTTAATTTTTTACTGCGGTTTTTCAACTTTCTGGCTCCGAGGTAGAATTATGTTCCCCGTCCGGGCACGGGGTGAAATTGGCCCAGAGCATGGCTCCGCTAATCGTAAAAAGGCGATTCAAGGAGAAAAAGTCCACCTCGCAAACATCAGCTAGTATGAAGGGAAGTATTTTATTCCCCGAATCAAGAGGCGAGCTCTGGCAATCGTCGTCGGGGACCTTGCCCCCTTCCCTTGCCGACCCCTCGACGACGACGACGACAATGACACCACGAACGATGACGGAAGACAATGACGACCGCGACGTGAGAACCCCCTTTTTACGCCCCTTACATGTGGATTGGTTTGATCAACATGGGCTCTTCCCTCCCACCAGGTTAAAGTGCTGCATTACGACCTAATGGTTGACGCGTCCTTATCCAAATAAACCAAAAAACCAGGGCATGTCTCTGATAAAAGAGAAAAAATCAATCATGAGATAGAGTCCACCTCGCAATCACCAGCTAGTATAATAGAACTATATTACATCCCGAAACTAGAGGCGAGCTCAAGCGGACGTCGTGGACAACTTACCCTCCCATTGATGACTTCCCCGACGACGACGACCATGACACCACGAACGATGATAAAGACAATGACGACCGGGACGTGAAAATCCCCCCCCCCCTTTCCTCACCTTACCCGTGGCTGGTTCTGACCAGCATTTGCCCTCCTTCAGACATCTCTTAGGCTAGAGAGGGGCATTATGACCTAACGGTTAAAGCGCCCTTCATCTAAATAAAGTAAGAAAAAGTCTTCTCGGTCCAAGGTCTACTAGATCGGCGGAGATAGGCGGAGTTCTAGTAGACCTTGCCCAGGTCAACAGGCGTAGGAATCTTGAAACTCTCCGTCAATAAGGCGGTGGACGAAACATTGTCGCACTTTCATTTGTTTTCAACTTTTTTCGGCATCACATTCGCAAGGTCTAGAATAAAATATAACACCCTTAAGCGACTGAACCTCATCCCTAGATTTAGTCCTGGTGACCGTGCGAATGTGATGCAAGATACATTGGTGAAACCAAGACACCTTTGATGGTTAGAATTAAAGAACACAAGAACATGGACCCCACCGCTTCCCCATATCGCCTTGGTAGCGCATTATGACCTAACGTTGGACGCGCCCTTAATCCATACAAACTAAAACTACTTTATTATCACTATCATGTTGATCATTTGATTTACATTTACACACTTGGAAATCGGTATAAAAATTTAACCTGCAACCAAGTCAAATTTCAGACGTAATTATATCATTTCACCACCTACCTCTTGACTCTCACATAGATAAGTGGTGGTATTGTCCAGAATTCAAATGGGCCACACACGTCTAGCTCACGGATATCTCTTAACCAGAGAAAAGGTTATTCCCAGATGTGACACATGTGATGTACCGTTAACTGTACATTACATCATATGCTAGCATAATGTACCAAATATGATGCCTTGCGCACGCAATTGGAGCTCCCCCAATCATATGATAACGGCAACAAACTTTCAAAATTTCTCATCAAAAGTAATCTTTTAAATTTAAATTAATTCACATAATACACATTTCTTTACTTAATTTTTATTCACATAAATAACTTTTGTTTTGCTCTTCATTTTATTTTGATTATAAACTCATTTCATTACCTTACAATATCTCAGTCGGTGCAATATGACCTTACCGGTTGAAGCGCCCTAGTTTATCATGTCGTCTAAGCTGGCATTCCTAAACCTACATGGACCTACCCACGTCTGGCCCTGGTGTAGAATTGGCCCAGAGCATGGCTCTGCTAATCGTAAAAGGCGATTCAAGAGAAAAAGTCCACCTCGCAAACATCAGCTAGATTGAAGGGTCTAGTATTATACTCCCCGAAAATAGAGGCGAGCTCTGGCAATCGTCCGTCGGAGACCTTGGCCCCTTCCCTTGACGACCTCTCTTCGACGATGACAACAATGACACCACGAACGATGACGAAGACAATGACGACCGAGACGTGAGAAACCCCCTAATCCCCTTATTCATGGCTGGTTCTGACCAGCATGGACCCCTCCTCTCCTCCCCCTCCTTAGGCTAGAGTGTGTGCATTATGTATCCTGAACGGGCCCTTAATTTATATAAGCAAAACAAAATAAAAGCTAAAAATCTTAAGCTATCACTTTCATAACTATAATTTTTCTTTTTTTAATACTTGGAAAACAATTTTAATCAACAAACACACACCATAAAATTTATTTCATAAAATCCAATATCACACGGCGGCGCTATGATGACCTTCCCCGGTTGTGAAGAGACCCAGTTTCTTACTACGTCGTCGTGTCTTCACAGTTTCCTCTCTTGACTCTTAGGCTCCAGTGGTGCACTTTGACCTTCGTTTCCCCCGTCTGGGCCCGGGGTATAATATGGCCAACGAGCATGGCTGCTAATCGTAAAAGGCGAGGAAGGAGCAATTGTCCATTAAAAAAAAATAAGGTAGTAAGTTAGGAGTTTTTTTACTCCCCGAAACCTAGAGGCTAGCTCTGGCAATCATCGTCGGGGACTTGTCCGACGACCTCCCCAACGACCGACCCCGACTACAATGACACTAAAAAATGTCCTTACCATATGCCCTCTTCTAGAGTGGTGCATTATTTGACCCTAACGGTAGACGCGCCCCCTTATAAACAAACATGAGGTCAATCTATGTCCAAGTGTACTAAATCGGCGGAGAGAGGTTACGGTACGGCGAGGGAAACTATGTGTGAGAAGTATGACAACAATTCGGTTATTTACACTATTTTCATATTTTATTGCGACACAGTTATCACATTATCTCGACAATCACCTGAAAATATACCGGGCCCCAGGCGGAGTACCTGTAAACTCCACGTGCCCGGCCAAAGTGCTACAGCAAGTGCTACCTCTCTTTGCATGCCGACTAACCCGACTGTCTCGAGAATGCGACAACTTCTCTCCGAACTAAACCTATCCGTCCTTTAAAGACCCTATACACGAGTAATTAAATTGCTTAGTAATGATTGCTGAAAAGTTGAGCAGAGTCTCCTACTTTTGGATATTATTGCTAGCAATTTTCAGAAGGCGTGTAAATGCGTTATAGGAAATGTGTGTATATAATTATATATATATATATATATATATATATTATAATTGCGGTAATGCATTGCTTGCAATTAATTGCTCTTGTAAAGGGTCTTTAAAGATCCCCACTCACGGAAGGTCCGGCTTTATATAAGCAGTAGCTCCACCTACTTCCGCACGCATCGTGAGTGAGTCATCCCTTACCGTTGCGTCTATGCAACTAAACATGACTACAATATCAATATATTCATTCCATATTAAACCAATCATTACAACGCACTCACGCACTCACGCACACTCACACACACGCACACTCACGCACTCACGCATGACAGAACAGGTGATGGTCGCTCTTAAGAGCAGCCACCAGACGTTTCCCATGGACTAGAGCAAGTGGTCGCGCGGTGTTGATATTTACACACTTCACATAATAATTAATTATATTAATCATTATTTGTAATATAACATTATTGTATACAACAACTTGTTGTGACACGTGTGGTGTACTTTTAACCGTGCATGGCAGTTTGTACCAGATAGTTTCCCTTGCGCAAGCAATTTGATCTCTCCCAATCATATGAAGGACTTCTGACATATCATAATGGCGACAAACTATCCCCTTGACGTTTTTCACATCGAAAACTTTAAATAATTTTTCTATTCTTATGTCGATCATCTTTATCATTTTATCAATTTTTTTAACCGTTGGAAAAACAATAATTATAGCAAAAGGGAACGTACATAAAGTGAATGACATTAACCAGAATATATTGACTATGCCTAACAGGCGGCGACATTTTAACCTACCCGGTTGAAGCGCCCTAGTTCCATACAGTCATTTTTATATCTACTTTCGAGAGTTCGTTTAACAGTATAAACAAGCTGTTTCAACGGTTTATAATGATCTGGAGGCTAAGTGTGTACCCAGTGTTCCCAAATTTATCACGCCCTGTAGTTTGGTAGATTTTGACCCAGAGCATGGCTCTGCTAATCCAAAGACGATTTAAGAAAAAACGTTCCGTCGAGCAAAACACCAGCTTGTAAGAAAGTACAAGGGTGTGACCTCTGGCAATCATCGTCGGGGACCTTGCCCCCTTCCCACAACGACCTCCCCGACGACGACGATAAATGACAAACCACGAACATGACAAGACGATGACGACCGCGACGTGAGAATCCCCTTCCAACCGCTTACAGTGGCTGGTTCACCAGAATAAAATATTTACCCACGTAGTAACTACAGTAATGTAACGTGGTATAAAGGACACCGGGGAGAAATTATCAGTCAGGATTACTGGTGAAGGGATGGATTATCTTGCAAGATACATTCTGAATCCGGATCTTACTTTCGTCTACAACCTTGACCCCCTTCCTCACATTGCATTCGAAGTGATCTGTTAAAAAACAAATTCAATACCCATAATTATTTTTATTATTTTCAATATTTTAGCACTTTATTTCTTTATATAAAACTACTAAGAAAATATTCAAAAAAAAAGAATTAATAAAAAAATGTATTTAGTAACTTCATTACACAAATGTCGCAGTGTGACCTTACCCCGTTGTTGCCCCTTCGTTTCTCTAAGGTTTAGAGTAGGTTAGGCCGGTATTGACTAACTATCGTAAACTGTCTGCAGACAGTAATGATCAAGACTAGCAAGATGGCCTCGATATTTAATCGCTGAGCCAGGAGTAGAGATTTTCCTCATCAGCTGATGGTAGAAGGACCCCTCGTTCCTTAGAGTGGCAAAGAATATTAATATATTCCGAGTTCTTGCGTATGCGTTAGAAACTCCGTCCTTTAATACCTTGGGTTATCCTCACCACATCCCTAGGCTAGAGTTGAGCATTATGACCTAACGGTTGACGCGCCCTTAATCCAAATAAACTAGGAAAACGCTTAAGTCCCGCCGCGTTGTTGGATGAGCGTAATTGGTGAATTGAGCTGCCATGTGTTTTGCGGATTTTCTTGTTTTGTGAAAAAAATCAGAAATTTTGGAATTTTTTTTAAATTAATCAAATTAAATAAAAAATTAACTTATTTTTTTAAAATTAATCGTAATTTTAAAAAAGGAAAAAATAATAATATTGAAATTTTCATAAGAAATAATTATTCGATTGCGCACAATATTTACAACGAATATATTAATTCTTAAAATTAAGGTTCTGTGAAAAAATAATTATAATCGAATAAAGCATGTAGGTGTTATAAGTTGAAGAAATTAAAAAAAAATCGTAAAATTGCCATTATCATGAGAAATAATTTTTCGATTCCGCTCAAAAACGTGGCAGTTCTTAGTTCAGAGATTTCGAAGGCCTCTATAAAATTTCATCGCAATCGGAGTGTCGGTTTAGCCGGAATCGTGTTAACAGACAGACAAAAATACAGAAAAAAAAAAAAAACATTCCGGATTTTTTTCTCCAGTGTAGTGAAATGGAATCTTCGCTTCGCTCGCTACGCTCGCTACGCTCATCAAATAACCTAGAGTACAACCGAATGATGGACAAGCGCTATAACCACTTAAATCAAAACCAAACCAAACAAGTAAACATTGTGCTATCAGGAAACAATAATCATAATCACATTTATCATTTTAAATCACAATAATATTAAACATGATCAGTTTTAATGTGTATGAATGAACAATATCATAGACTACCGCATTATGACGTGTCTTTGTTTCTCAAGTCGCGGTATTGTTGTCATGCACCTTACTATTTTATTGCTTACAAGACACAAACACCCACAGTAGAACGAACTTCTACGCTTATTTGTTGTTCCATTAGTTAAACACTATCGTACATAGTAATATACAATATTAGAACATATCATGTTTTTTATGATATAAAATAAATAAAATGTACGCAAATTACGGGTAGTTGGTTAGTTTAATGTATTTTTAGCTGACCCAAGACGGGACAGGTCAGCAAGTTATGGAAATAATTAAACATAAATTGCGTCTCTTAAACCGGTCGATGTACTTAAAAACAATCACTGTTATCTTGGTCTAGTTAAATAAAAACAATAAAAACAAATCAAATGTTATGGTTTTGATGCTAGGTTGGTGGTAAACCTCTTCCAAATAGAAGGGAAATCAATGCTGAGGGTGCTGATAACATCATTAGCACAGACATCAAGGCAGCTTCCATATCGGACCCTTAAACCAAATAAACCAATTATGACGATGATAATGAACTTTGTCGCGACGTGAGAATCCTCCAATCCTCCCGCTCCCCTTGGCTGGGTCTGACCAGCATGGGCCCCTCCTTACCTTATGCCCTAGGCTAGAGTGGCGCATTATGACCTAACGGTTGACGCGCCTTTAATCCAAATATCCCCGCACTAAAAAAAAAAACAAAAAAAAAACTCTTTGTGGCTTCTGGCCCTTCTGGCTAGTTCTGACCAGCATGGAACTTTATTTTACTTCCATCGAATAAAATAATGTTATTCGCTTTTACTATCATCACCATAAATTCTTTTCTTTATACACTTAGAAAACAATATGATCATCAAACTCCCCTTAAACTCTTTTTATTAAAGTTCAACATCAAGGCGACGCAATATGACCCTCCCGGTTAAGCGCCTTTTCTCGCGCGTAGTCTGTGAGATATTTTGTCAGCTATAAGAGAGAGTAAAAAATCACTCCCCGAAAAAAATTTAAATTTTTTAATATGACTTTTAAATTTGACGCATGGAGATAGAAAATTAATTAAAATTAATTCGTTAACATCCAATGCAATCTGAATTAGGTCTAACAAATAATATGACTATGATACCGTATTACAAACCTCCAAATTATTACGAGTTTTTAGAAAAATTTTTTTTCATATTATGGAAACTTTAACATATGATTGACACGAAATACTTTTGACACCCGGTTTTTTATTTTTTTAAAAATATAGTTTCAAAAAAAATTATGTTGATCGATATTAATTCTTTTTACTATTTTTACTTATTTAATACTTAAAAATAAGATATAAATTAACAAAAACCAAACTGGAAAATTAAACATTTTTATAAGGGTGCAATATCCCACACTTGTTGACACACCTTAGTTTCACGTGATGTTCTTTATTTGTTTTTTTTTTGGTTTTCCCTTTTTTCGGGGCCTGGAGAAGAAAATTGCCCCCCCCCGGGCATGGATCTGGTGTCAAGGTATTAAAGGGAAAAAAATTCCTCTCGCAACTTTAAATTTAGTTAGAACGGTAGTTTAAACTCCCCGAAACTAGAGGCGAGCTCTCGAAATCGTCGTAGGGTACACCTTTCCCCCCTTGATGACCTCCGGACGAGAAACTAAAACGCACAGCTAGAAGAATATTTCAATATTACGGGATGAACCCTTTAATGCCCTATAAAAATGACATTTTCGTCGTACACATTTGTAAAAAGTGAAGACAAAAAAAAAATACGTGTTTTCTTCTTATACGACGACGTAGCCATTTTTAATCGCTTTCGTACCCGCCAGTTGCCCAAAGCCAGTAGATCTGCCCCCAGACCCTTCCTAAAACTCTCGTATTTTGGAAGGCCCAAGGGCTTTGGAATCTTGAAACCTTACGTCACAAGGCGGTGAGGACACTTTTGTTAAAACATTTTTGCGCTGTAAAATTTTTTTCATTTTTCTTGGACAGAAAACGTTTTGGTTGGTCTTTTGAACGTAGCTTTACACAGATTGTGATAAATACTGAGTTTTTATTGTAATTAAAATAAAAAAAAAAACAGTGTACACTGAGATCTTCAGCAGGAAAAGAAAAACGAGGTTCTTTTATTCATTTGGGTTTTCGAGGTAACTATCAAAAAAAAACCATGGCTTTGGGGCATTGGGATTCTCGGTTTTTTGACACCATAGGGGTTTGGTCTGCTGTCCCAAGTTTTAACTTCGCTCTGCCGTTTTCTGGGGGCCCAAAACCTGTTTTGATTCGACGTGACCACCACGACTAAGAACCCCCCATTTCCCCCCCTGCCCGTGGTGGTTCGACAAGCACGGGCCCTCCCCAAAAACCAACAAATGTCTAAATTAAAAACCCACCCTGGCCATTACGGGGATGGACCCCGTCTGGGTTTTGGGGGTAGAATTGACCAGAACATGGCTCTGCTAGTCGTAAAAGGCGATTCAAGAGAAAAGGTCCACCTGGGAAATCAGCTGTAAAAGGGAGTATATCACTTCCAAAAAACCAAAGGGCAAACTCTGGCAATCGTCGTCGGGGACTTGCCCCCTTCCCTTGACGACCCCTCGACGAAGATGACGACAATGAACCCCCGAACGATGACAAATCCCATGACGACCGGACGTAAAAACCCCCCTTTTTTTCTCCCCTTGCCCGTGGCTGTTTCTGACTAGCATGGGCTTCTCCTCCTCCCCCCCCCCCCCTCCGCTAGGTTAGACTAATGCATTTTGACCTAACGGTTGACGCGTCCTTAATCCAAATAACCCCCCCCCCCCAAAAAAAAAAAAAAAACTCCCGTTGCCCGGGGCGGTTTTCTGACAGCATGGTAGCAGGTTAAACCCTCCTCCCCCCCCTTAAGTCCGGATGTAAAGAGCTGACTTGCTTTTTTGATACAAGAAAGGGCCCCTTTTGGCACACGTGTTCTAGGGGACCAACCCTATAATTTTTCACTTGGAGCCATCGTGATACCCCGTCCCGGCACCCGTTATTGCATGTTGCCTACCCCTGCGGGTTTTTAAAGGGTTGATTACAAAACAATTTGGTTTTTTGGTGATAAAAACTTGAAATTTTTACCAAAATAGGGAACATTGGGCTTAACATTCTGAACGGGGATTGCGGATTTTTTTCATAGTTAGGGGATGATTGGGGTTAAATTTTTTGGGGGGTTGAACTTTTTGATTTAAATTTTTATTGATGACACCCTTGGGTTTAATGTTGGATTTCTACGTAAAGTACTTCCCAAAATCTTAAAAAAAATTGGTGCTAAAAATTGATGCGACCCCAAATTTTGGGTCATGTTACCTGTTACATAATGACCTGGAAAAGCCTATTTAAAAAAATGGTTAAACATAGTCTGTGACACTTTTTTAAAGCTTAGATAAAGTGAATAATAAGAAAAAATTTTAACATGCCACTTGACCTGGGCCATTATCGTCCTTTATTTGACCTTCTAACGTTTCAGCAGGGATGATAATGTTCTTATAACACATCCCAATTTATGGATTGTTAAAAAGTTGACTTATAAATGTATAAAATGTTAAAGGGGCCTATATAAATATGATAATAGGCTGCTTTGCGAACGTTTTTTACTGTCGTTGATTGGATGAGCATTTTTTTTTTTACCATTAAACCCCCTCTTTTACTATACTTTTACTTCGTTGTTTTTCAACGTTTTACATAGAATATACCATTTTAAAAGGAGTTCCAAATTTTTCTGTTAGATCCTTATGGTAATAAACCCCATAAAAAATTTAATGAAATTGGGGCGTTGTTGATGTTTTTCCATTCAATGGTAAATCGTGGCCAATCAGTGGCAAATGATCACTAGTGGCTCATCAATAAATAAATTTTATCAAGGAATTTTTCAGGTCCCTTTTTTTTTTGGGGTGAAATGAACGTTTTTTTTTTAGTTTGAACCAAAATGTGACTAGCTGAAGTGTACTTAGTATGACGAAATTATAAAAAAAAACATAAAAATACAAATCCAAAAAACAGATTTTTAAAAATCGCGCACTTTTTGGGACAATTTTCCGAGAGCGCGCCTTTTCTCGCTCTCTGGTGGCGCGCCCAGTGAGTACATTTTGCTAAATATTGTATGGCACAAAAAAAAAAAAATTTTATGCTTTTTAGCACAGCCATCGACCTCTTGTTTTAAATATGGGGCCAAAATAAACCACCTAAAGAGCGATTCCTTCAGAAAATTTATGCAAAGCTACATGCGGCATCGATCTGGTGATCGGGCTGCATTCTTGTTCAAGAAAATAAAACCACCTCATCGCCTTGACTGTTTTGGGGGGGCGTTGAGATCTTGTCCAAATTGGAACTAGTGAAATGCCTTTTGAATACCAGTAAAAAAAAGTTCTGTTTTAAATCCCAACTGTAGTGAAAAAAATCGTGAGGGGTTAACCCCCCCCTTCGCCCCCCCCCCCCAAACACCGGGCCCCAATCAATTACATTCAAGTTATGTAGACAGAGTCATTCCCCCTTCCTCAAGAACGAACCGCGTCTGTGCTACCTTAGACATCATCTGGGGGTAATCTACCCAAAAAGTCTTTAAATATTCACGGGACAAAAATTTTTGGGGACGCGTAACTCCAAATACAAAAATTCCCAAAAGGGTGGCCAAATTTTCTACGTATTTCAGCAAAGTTGTTTAGGGTTTGCCTCCACATATATCAAAAGATAAATAAGGAAGGCAAAAAGAATCATTAGCACACTTATACCCTCTAGTTTTCTATACCCCCCTCTCTACTAACTATATAAGGATCTGCGGCGGTTGGCCCCATGTAACACAAGCAGGGGGACACCGCATAATGGTGCCCTCCCTTTTGTTACTCAGGCTTCACGCGTGTATTGCTACTGTGTGCCGTCCTTTTCAATCAGCTGTGTTCCGGGGAAAAGACTGTCAAAATTATTTGTTAGAATATAATAATTATATCAAAATCGATTTAAATTGCAGAAATTAACAAATTAACAATGGAATGTAAAAAAATCTGTGGCCCAAACCTTTTTTTTTTGTAAACAATGTGGGCGATCTTGTCAAGTAACTATGTACTTTTGATTGTATGCCTGTATAAGGATTTAAAAACCTTTATCGGGAAGCCTTCCAGCAAACTTTTTCAACTTTTTTTTTTCAAAAGGATCTACTCACTATTACCTTAAAGTTCATGTAAAATATGAATTTTTAGCTTAAAACCCCTTTTTGGGCAGAACGCTGGGCAATTGAAACTGACGAATTAGACAGAAGTAGCCAGTAGCATGTTAGTATAAGTATAACTAACAACCTTAAAATGATTTTTTGTTTCAAGTTATTTTTTCACCAAGAAGGAATGCTCGTACCCCAAACAAATTTGGCATGTGTTGTCGGGTACCTAATCCCCTCGATTTTTATAGTTTTCAATTCCATACGTTTTATACGGGTGGGTAGCTCCCCGAAAACACCCCCAACTTTTTCTTGCTGTATAAAGGTGCCCGAGTGTGAAGCCACCGCGGCTTGTCCGGCCCCCCTAACGGGCACCTTGAAAATCTACAAAGGGTAAATTGTTACTTTCCTCTTAATAAAAGTTAATCTAAAAAATGTATTACCAAAACGATCAACCAGGAAATTGGTACACTTTTAAATGATATATTCTTTTATAAACCGTTTAAAACAAAGGGAAATAAAAGTATAGTAAAAGAGGGGTTTAATGGTACAAACTGCTCATCCTCAAAGCGACGTAAAAAACGTTCGCAATGCAGCCCAATATATTGATATAGGCCCTACAAAATGTTTTAGTACATTTTTAAGTCACTTGTTAAAATATCACATAAATTTGGATTGCTTTTATAGTATACATTATGCACCCTGCTGAAAGTTTTCAAGGTCCCAAAAAAAGGACGATAAAGGTCCAAGGGCAAAGTGGCTTTTAAAATTTTTCTTTTATTCTACTTTTTTCTAAGCTTTAAAAAAGTGTCACACACTATTTTAACCCCTTTTTCAAATAGGTCTTTATCAGGTCTTATGTCAACGGTAACTATGACCCAAATTAGGGGGTCGCTAGTCATTTTTTTGCACCCCATTTTGTTTGAAGATTTTGGGGAAATCTTTAAAGTAGAAATCCAACCCTAAAACCAAGGGGGGTCCCTCATAAAATTTAAATCAAATGTTTCAAAAACCCCCCAAAAATTTTAACCTCAAAATCCCCTTACTTGAAGAAATCCGCAATTCCCCGTTGCCAGAAGTTTTAAACCCCAATGTTACCCCTTTGGTAAAAATTTTAAGTTTCTATCACCAAACCCAAATTTTTTTGCTAAACAAAACCCTTCAAAACCCGCAGGGGTAGGCAACATGCAATAAAGGGTGCCTGCCGGATACCGATGGCTCCAAGTGAAATTAGTAGGGTATGGGCCCCCAGAACACGTGGGGCCCAAGTTCCCCTTTCTTGTATCAAAAAAGCAAGGGATGCCCCCAAAAAATATCCCTTAAAATCCGGACTACTAGGTTAAATGGTGCATTTTGACCTACGGTTACGCGTCCTTAAAACCAAAAAATAAAAAGAAACTTGACCCTAACACTGACTAAAAAGTTCGTCCACCTACGTCCTCGAAATTCACGTAGAGAAGAGGGGGTATTTCCAGAAAATTTGAATTGGCCCACACACCGTCTAAACTCACGGAATCTCTTAACCAGAGAGAAGGTTTTCCCTGTGACAATGTGACGTACCTTTTAACCCTACATCATTCTAGCAAACGTCCAAATATGATGCCTTGCGCACGCAATTTTATCTCTTCTCTCAACGAAAAACTTCTATCATTGATAAAAGGCGACAAACTTTTAAATTTCTCTCCATACTAATCTTTTCCAAAAATTTAATTTACATCATCACATTTCTTTAATCCTTTATTTTATTCACTACATAAAATTTTGTTTTTCTATAACTGTTTTATATCATCATTTTTTTTGTTTTTTTACACTTAGAAAAAAAATCTAACATTAAAACACACCATTAATTCCCTCATCAACTTTATAATCACAGCGGGCGAATATGACCTAACCGGTTGAAACGCCCTATTTTCACTCTCTACTGTGTATACAACTCTATTGGCTACAGTAAAAAAGTGCTCATATATGTATGTGTTTAATTAAAATTTAAAAAAGTGGGATAGCCAGAAAGGTAAACCCTAAAAAATAAAAAAAAATCAATAAAGTGAAAATTGATCAAATTAGTGTTAATCTTTCCCCGTAGGGATTGTATGTTTACAAAAAAAAAACAAACAATAAACAACCCCCTTTTAGGAATCACCTGTACTTATCTTCTATGTTCAAACCGCATGATACATTTCAAGAAACAAATAACAACAAAGACTATTTTTATTTTTACAAACGGTGCAAAACTCTCGTGACACCCCTGGTTACTGGGGTCGTCTAAGTCTTTGGGGGCCTTTATATGAGAAATGGTATCGGGCTGTGGTAATAATTAGAGCTCCCCGTCTGGGGCCCGGATAGAATTGGCCCAGAGCATGGCTCTACTAATCGTTAAAGGCGATTTAAAAGAAAAAATCCACCTCGCCAACATCAGCTTAAAGAGCGGAGTATTTACTCCCCGAAACTAGAGGCAGCTCTGCAATCGTCGCGGGGACATTTCCCCCCCCCTTTACGACCCCCCGGGGCGATACAATGCCAACAACGATGACAAAGACATGACGACCGCGACTTGAAACCCCCCTTCCTCCCCTTACCCTGCTAGTTCTGACCGTGGGCCCCCCTCCCCACCCCCCTTTTTGGGTAGAGTGGTGCATTAGACCTAACGGTTGACGCGTCCCCTTAAACCAAAAAAACAAAAAAAATATAAGCCCATCATTAGTAGTAATGTAATCCTAGGGCTTTGTTTTAAATTTTTTCAAACTACCAATAATAAAATTATTTTTTTACCAAAAAATTTTCAAATCGGCAAATTTAACATTTATTTAATTGGAATCCGGGACCGGGGTAGAAATTTGGCTCAGGGGTTTTATTCTGGTAAGTTAAATTTTTAAGAAAAACCTCTAGTCCATCTCGCTAACTTAACTGTTCCCCCCCCTGGGCCCCGGGGGAGAATTGCCCAGAGCATGGCTCGCAATCGAAAAGGCGATTCAAGAGAAAAAGACCACCCGCAAACATCACTAGAAAAAGCGGGGTATATCTTACTCCCCGAAAAAAGAGGGGAGCGCTGGCAATCGTCGTCGGGGAACTTGACCCCTTCCCTTGACGACACCCCGGCGACGATGACCATGACACAACGAACGATGACAAAGACGATGACGACCGCGACGTGAGAAACCCCCCTTCCTCCCCTGACCTGTGTTCTGACCAGCATGGGCCCTCCTTCCGCCCCCCTTAGGCTAGAGTGGTGCATTATGACCTAACGGTTGACGCGATTGACGCGTCCTTAATCCAAATAACCCCGTCTGGGCCCGGGGTAGAATTGGCCCAGAGCATGGCTTTGCTAATCGTAAAAGGCGATTGAAGAGAAAAAGTCCACCTCGCAAACATCAGCTAGTATAAGAGGAGGAGTATCTTCACTCCCCGAAACTAGAGGCGAGCTTTGGCAATCGTCGTCGGGGACCTTGCCCCTTCCCTTGACGAAACCCCGGCGACGATGACAATGACACAAAGAACGATGACAAAGACGATGACGACCGCGACTTAGAACCCCCTTCCTCCCCTTACCCGTGGCTAGTTCTGACCAGCATGGGCCCCTCCTCCCCACCCCCCTTAGGCTAGAGTGGTGCATTATGACCTAACGGTTGACGCGTCCTTAATCCAAATAAACCAAAAAAAATTAACTGTTAAATAGAGGAGTACTCCCCGAGATTAGAGGCGAGATCTTTTAATCGTCATCGGGTATTTGCCTTCTTCCCTTGACGACCCCTCGACGACGTTTACGACAATGACACCACGAACCCTCCCGTCTGGGCCCGGGGTAGAATTGGCCCAGAGCATGGCTCTACTAATCGTAAAAGGCGGTTCAAAAGAAAAAGTCCACCTCGCAAACATCAGCTATTATGAAGGGTAGTATATTACTCCCCGAATCTAGAGGTGAGCTCTGGTAATCGTCGTCGGGTATTTGCTTCCTTCCCTTGACGACCCCTCGACAACGATGACGACAATGACACCACGAACGATGACAAAGACGATGACGACCGCGACGTGAGAACCCCCTTTCCTCCTCTTACACCCGTGGCTGGTTCTGACCAGCATGCCCCCCCCCCCCCCAGGCCATCGTGAGGGTACAGCCTGCCACTGCGTTGACTGACGTCACGGAACGTGGCCGACTATAGCGAGCGCTCGTAGCGCGGAGCGTAGAGGAATAACACAGCGCGAACACAATTTTTGCATTATTTATAAAAATAATTAGTTATAATGTGCCTTCCTATGCATGTAGCAAGGTAAGGAATGAGTTATGGAACGGATTGAACAAAATTTGTTCCGCGATCACAACATTTGACAGTTTATTGGCACATGAATTTAAACTATGACATTTGTAACTCTTTCAGTAGGCATACGAAACTAATCACTGACGTAGGGTAAATTCGATTGATGGTACTTAAACCATGTGATTGAAAACTTGGATTATTATTGTTGTTTTTTATTTAACATATTAAAGTACTCTGGAATATTATTCAGGCTTATACTTTTTAATTATGTTGTATAATGATGGTTATAATAAAATAAATACAAATAATTTAAAAATAAAAAGTGGATTCAAGATAACGGCGACATATTAATATATATTATTGCATGTTGTGTGGCTCGATGGTCTTGTGTGTGGCTCGTTGGTCTTGTTGTTAGCGTATTTGCTTCCAATGCAGAAGGTCCAGGGTTCGATTCCCGTCAAAGTCAGAAGTTTTTAACTTCTGATTTGGACTTAAGTCCATCAGTTCATGTCTTAGGAGTTTGTAAACGGTGACTTTGGAGCCGTCCTAGCAACGAAGCACATAATAAATTCAGAGTTGTTCTGAATCGGCCTTGTTGATTCTGGCGTTGATAAGCGTGTGTTCGCTCTGTCCATACCACTGATTGCTATATTTCCTATTACAAATATCGATCTTTCGTTGGTTATCGTTCACTCGTCGATTGCGTCGGGGCCTACTGGGTTGGCTTGGTCGCTTTGATTTTCTGTCCCCCACTGAAAATCAGTTATATTACTGAGTGGGTGGACTCTAAATACAATTTATTAATTTATTTATTTAAAGCAACGATTGTAAGATGTGCGACAAGCATCTTGGGAAGTGGTGCAAAATAACAAAATGCTTACCACTAGGCCATGCCAGCTACGTGTATCTCGTCCCGCTAGCTGCTACTAAACAAATGCTATCGATATTTAAAAAAAAATCACATTTCTATTTATTGTAGGATTAGATCGCAATGGATCTAGCTGATTTTGTTAACAGTTCTCAGTAAACTCGTACCGGATGTCTGTTTAAAATTTCAGCCCAATCTGTTCAGCGGTTCGGCTGATTTTCGACGTACAGACAGACAGACAGAATCACAGAATGAGGGCCGTTTGAGTTGAATGGAGACACTCAGTCGCTCCGCTCCCTCGTTTAACTAGGGAAACGCCACAGTCGTTGTTAAACGAGTGAGTGAGCCATGTGTATAGTACCCGGATCATTCCCCATACTGGGCTAGATTCATTCAGCCTTAGATATATGGGAGGAAAGGGGATGTTCCCGGATACTCAACACGTAACTCACTCACTCGTTTAACAACGACTTTGGCGTTTCCCTAGTTTAAATTGAACATTAAAAATGCGAATCGTGTTCAAAACGTATGAGCGTGAAACATTAACAATTTTCCAAAATAAAACAAAATCACCTAATTTTTATTTCCCATTTAACACCCCTCCAAAATAATATGTGGGTGTAAAAATATAAAAAAAGTTCGAACTGACGGGCATCGAATCCTAACCCTCCGTGCGGTATGCTAAATGCTTACCACTATGCCATGACAGCCACGCAAATATAGTCCCGCTAGCTGCTAACAAACAAATGCTATCGATATTTTAAAAAAATCAAATTTTTATTTGTTGTATGATTAAATCGCAATAAATTTAGCTGATTTTGTAAACAGTTCTCAATAAACTCGTACCGGACGTCTGTTTAAAATTTCAGCGAAATCTGTTCAGCGGTTCGGCTGATTTTCGACTTACAGACAGACACACAGAATCACAGAATGAGAGCCGTTTGAGTTGAATGGAGACACTCGGTCGCTCCGCTCCCTCGTTTAATTACCCCCATCATAATTTTTAGCATAATACCACACTTAAATAACAGTTTAAAAGATATATCTTGTAACTGTGATACACTAATTTTTTAAATTTATTGATCCTGAAATTTGAGAAAATTTGAATTTGGAATTTTTTTAACTCGGCTTTCACCATCATCATCATTTTCTTTTCTTATATATAGGCCCTACACTAAGAAAACAATATGTTCATCAAACACACCATTAACTCTTCTCATAATCTTTTAATATCACGTACTGGCGGCGCAATATGACCTAACCGGTTGAAGCGCCCTAGTTTCTCACGTCGTCGTTAAACGTGTTTCTAATAGACATAAGAGCATCGTATTAATCTAAAATTAACCTTTTTTGAGTCTGGAAAAACTGTGCACAGATAATATACACTCAAAAAGGCAAAAATATGCAGTCCAAAATCACACCCTTTCTTGGTAATCAGCATATTTTGACCGAACCACGTACCCAAATTTCAAAACAAAATGAAGCGGATTTACAGAAAAGGCCGAAGAAAACGAAAACAATGGCCAGTATTTATTTGGATCATAATCCTCCAAGGTCACGGTGCATAAAGATAGTCCTCATGTTATTTCTTATGGTAGATTTTTGTTGATGGAACCAAGCTAAAAAAAATACTAAGTTTGACAATTTTTTTGGGACATGTTGGGGGCCAGGCAGGCCTAATATTTATTTATGCTTTCTTAATTCATAACTGGTTTGTCTGAATGAAATATATTTGTTGAGTTAAGCAGGTGAATACCCGTTTGAATGGTTATTAGCTTGCGGCATGTAAAAGAAATATAGAATATTATGTATTTCTATGCTCAAAAGAGTTGGGTTATCGAGACGATAACATCCGACAAGACGCGTATCCCCTAAACCAGCTTGATGCATATCCCCTCAACTTTTCACGAGTGGGGTTTTCGAGGGCACATGCCAAAATTTTTAGAAAACTTTTTAAAAGATAGAACTTTCAAAGTGCGTGTTAACAATGTTTTGTCAGACTCGTTCTCACTGGAAACAGGTGTACCACAAGGCTCGGTCTTGTCGGTATCACTGTTTGCTATTGGAATAAACAGTGTGGTGGATTGTATCCCAAAGAGCCTAATGTCGTGCCTATTAATTGTAGATGACCTGGGAATCTTCTACAGATCGGTAAATTTATCAACAGCTCAAAGACACGTGCAAATTGGATTGAACAATATAAGTGAATGGGCTCGAAAGCGGGGGACACGATTCTCTCCCGAAAAAACTCAGTGCATTCACTTTTGCCGTCTTCAAGGAATCCAAAATGACCCACAACTATCGTTTAACAATGTAGAACTTCTATTCAAAACAAATGTCCGTCTTCTCGGCATGGTAAGCTAAATTGGAAAGACCACGTTGTTGAGTTACGCAAAAAATGCATGTTGAAAATCAACCTATTGAAATTTCTCAGTAATACACCCGTGGGTGCAGATAGGACTTGCATGTTGAGAATTTACGGATCTCTAGTTTGCTCCAAGATGGACTATGGATGTTTCGTATATCTTCACAAGTAACACAACCCTTAAACTTCTAGACACTGTCCACCATTGTGGTCTTCGTATTGCTCTTGGTGCATTTCGAACAAGCCCGGTAGTCAGCTTGAAATGCCGAGTCAGGTGTGTCCTCCTTAGCAGAACGGGAGAAACCTCTTGATGGGTACGTATGTAATGAAAATTAAAGCTATGCCTAACCACCCAGCAAATGGGAATGTTTTTAACACGACATTGTCAGACACTTTGATAACAAACCCAAGGCATCTCTTCCAACGGGATTAATGAAAACTTTTGTTAATCTTATAGAATTTCATCTGCCAAAAGTTTTTAATTTTGTATTTAGCAAAAACCCGCCCTGGTTTACACCAGGGGCCGATTATTATATTTGACCTTTGTCGTTTTGATAAAACTCAAACTTGCGATAGTGATTCAAAATTAACTTTAGAAAGATTTGCCATGAACATCAAAGGTTTACTTTGGTATTCACAGATGGCTCCAAAATTGACAACAAGGTTGGAAGTGCCTTTATTGCTCCACCTTAACTGAACGTTTCAGGCTAAGCGACGTGTGTTCCAGTTTTTCACTGCAGAGTTATTCGCCATCTGTGAAGCTCTTAAATACATTCTACGCTGTCGTTGTGGAGAATACCATTTGGGTTTCAGATGAGCTTAAGTTCACTTCAAGCTATAAAACTCAATGTATTCTAGTCTCATTTGGTACAAGACATCCAATTCTATTTAGAAAAACTAACCTCTAAGGGATATATAATAGAGTTTTGCTGGGTACCTGGACACGTGGGCATAGAGGGAAATGAACACGCTGATCGGGCTGCTAAGGAGCTTCCAGCGTCGCGACGTTGATTTCAATCTAGTTTCCCGTTCCAGATGTCAAGAGTGGAATACAAGCAAAGATTGTTGGATTTTGCGAAAAAGCATCGTGGGATGTGTTGCAAAATAACAAATTGCATAGTGTGATGCCCACATTGACTAACAAAATTCGTCCACCTACGTCTCGACTCTCACGTAGAGAAGAGGTGGTATGTCTAGAATTCGTATAGGCCATACACGCCTAACACCCGGATATCTCTCAACCAGAGAAAGGTTATTCCCATATGTGACACATGTGATGGGACCTTTAACCGTGCTTTATATGCTAGGGAGAATGTGCCAATATGATGCAAATTGGGGCACGCAAATTTTATCTCTCCCAATCATATGAAGAACTTCTATCATATGATAAACGGCGACAAACTTTCTAAATTTCTCATCCATTGTAATCTATTTAACAAAATTTAATTCACAAACTTACACATTTGTTTCTTTTCTTTATTTTCATTTAACATACATAACTTTTTATTTTTCTATTACTTTCTTCATCATCAATTTATTTTGTTATTTATACACTTAGAAAACAATCTAAACATCAAACATACATGCATTCACTCTTCTCATTTCCTTTCATACACAGGCGGCGCAATATGAAACCTAACCGGTTGAAGCGCCCTAGTTTCTCACGCTGTCGTTTTTTAGCTTGATGCTGTTGTTCTGGGTGACCGTAAGGGTAAAAAGGGGGGGGGGGTTAGCATTTCAGAGAGTTTGCGATTTTGAATGCATTGAAGTTATTTATATAGCAACATTTAATTCACATCAAACATATATTCTTTAGTTATTTCCATTCAAATAAATAATTGTTCTATTGATATAATTATAACCCCCCCCCCCCCCCCCCCCCTTCCTCAACATACCCATGGCTGGTGCAGATCAGCATGGGCCCCTCCTCCCCATATCTCTCAAGCTAGAGTGGCGCATTATGACTAAACGGTTGACGCGCCCTTAGTCCTTACCACCATACTATCACCACCATAATTTCATTTCTTTTATGATTGGAAAACAGGTATCATCAAACTCATTATAAACTCATTTAATTACCTTACAATATCGCAGGCGGCGCAATATGACCTAACCAGTTGAAGCGCCCTAGTTTCTCACGTCGTCGTGTACAACTGTACATACTTTATATAGCAGGGGTCGGGTACATGCGGCTTCTGGGTGGGTCCAGCCTGGCTCTATAGTTTGGTTTAGAAAAGTATCTTAATCCAAAGATTACTAAGTCAACCTGTGCATCTGTCAACATGAGCGACGGAAAGAATCGCGAAATATCCGATGAAAATCGTTCAACATTGAATGGACTGACAAAATCATTGCTTTTGATTGTATAATATTGTGGTTTCCAATTTGTGTAATATGTGATGTTTACTTCCAATAAAAAGAAACATTGAGTGACATTTTTTGAAAAGTC
>JAMZAV010001712.1:0-134840 GCA_024449915.1 Sweltsa coloradensis
TCTAAAAGTATTGGGCGAAAGTAACTAACATAAACTACTACCCTGCAGTATATTACATAGGAACTCGCAGATATTATCGTACACTAACACTATTTCTAGTTGCCTTTCCAACAAGTTATTTATCGTCATATCACATTTAGTCTGTACGATTAATGTAACATGACTCACTTTCCGGATTAAACAGGTGTATGATTAATGTAAAGTCGCCTCACTTCCCGGATTAAACTGGTAGGATACATAGGGCCTACTTCTGCTGGGCAAATCACTGTTAGAACACCGAGCATAGATGTCAACGGAAGTAGCTAATTCACGTTTCGTATTGCGAGATAAGAGTTGCGGTCATTTATTATGTTAATGCCGTAGTTTTATTTTCGCGACGAAGTGAGTGATTACGAGGTTGAAAACAACATAAATAATGTATCGAACTCGCTGCTCATGGTTTAAATCTATGCTATATAATATATATATCTGAACAATGGCAGGGCAATAATATAAACTTCAATAAAATTAGTGTTTTGCCCATACATACATAACAAAACAATAACAACAAGCCTAATAAAGGTGACGATGAGCCTGCGATGATAATCAACATGTCGTCGCCTCCCCCCCACCCCCACCCCCCCGACTCGACGACTGCTGGCTGTGCTAAAGTATCCCCCTCACTGTCAGTCTTTCACAATCAAAGGGGTGATTTCCCCACCCTATCGCCGGAACCCACCCTACTGGACAGGGACACAACGTTTCTTGTTCTGAATGTGTGCCTATCGATTTTACTAGTTATTTGAGACTGGAATGATAGCGTGCGTGCACATAGCTTACCAGTGTATTTTAAACATGATTAATTCAGTGCAGCACAATGTTTTAAGCTAAAAACTAGGTCGTCCAGCCGGCGAGTTGAAATGCAAACAGATATTGTCATTGGAAAATACAGGTTTTTCTATTGGTCACTATCAGAAATATTGGTCGTCGTGTGGTTGAGTGGCTAAACATGCACGTACTTATCACTCCTTGTTTGTGGTTTAGCGACGATTCGATTCGATACGGATACGACGCGAACAATAAGCGCGCGACAGATTTCAAACATCCTGTAATGAAAAGCAGGCAGGCAGACATGCGACAAACCATGATTCATGAACGCAACATGGCTGGTTATTTCCTAAGCGGAAAAGGAGGGAATAATATTGTGGTTTACACCCTCTTCAACCTCAACCACCAACCAACTTCAGACACAGGCGGCAGCCTAGGGCACCGGCTTTAAAGGGGTGCTTCAATTCATTACGTATTTTTTATTTCAATTAAAAAGAAAGTTTTAGAAATCTACATGAAATTCTGTTTTAATTTTAGCTGGCTGCAGCCCAGGGCAACGGCTTTAGAGGGACCCTTCAATTAATTTCATATTTGTATTCCAATTAAAGAAGTTAATAAATTGGAATATGCATTTGCCAACGCGTTTTATTTTATATTTGACCATCACGAACTAAGAATTTTCGGAATAAAATAAAACAAAAAGAACAGAAACGAAAGCGTTGATATTGAGCTCTATGATCAAAGTACATCGGGATACATACTTCACCAACGATTGAAAAAACGTTTTCCCTTAGTCGTGGAATGTTTGATGAGCCCAGTAAACTTTTTCACAGTACTGGTCAATTAATTACAAAGTTGTATACTACTACGGGAAAAATTCGGCAATCCATGAGTTTACACATATTGAAACAGCTCCCCACATTACATGTTGTGTCATGGAAATAGATGTTCGCTCGGCCATGGAAGCATCCGATGTATGAAACCAATGTGCACAGTCGTCAAAGCAAGGGTATACGGACACAAGACAGTATATCGTAGTCGTCAAAGCAAGGGTATACGACACAAGACAGTACTATAGTTTCAATTTTTATAATAGACAGCCCTCGTCGTAGATTACCAATATTTACTGATTTAAAGGGTCGTTTTTTTACAAAATCCAAAATTGTCAAAGTCAACTTCTTATTTTAACGTTGACCCGCGCGTTGACCTAAGAAACTATCCGAAAAGTGTGACTGTTGAGCCCTTTATTTCTACCTCCGCGACATTTGTGCAAAAGTTCGAACAACTGTTGATGTTTTCCAGCCGGGCGAACAGGAGTTTGCCTAAAACGCATGTAAAAAAATGTAAGCACTAGTTTTACATCAGCACTCGAATCTTCACATGTATTGAACTTGAGAAGGAAACCCGGCGAGACGAGGTGCATGCAATTACTAAGTTTTTTACATAACGGTATGCTTCTCCTACCGACCGCTGCAAATGGTTTTAATCAAGAATGATTTAGTTTTTACGATCCAACCTCAAACAAATCAACAGCGCACATAGAAATCCATCTGAGTCGATGTTTACTTGTGGAAATCAAATGGTGAGTTTTAAGTTTCATAGTAAATAGTACCGAGCAGTCGTGTAATCGATCACTGTTCACCGAACATCACTTTAGCACCTCCAGAGCACGGAGGAATGAGAGGCCAAACCTAGCTGACAGAAACCGGTTTGGTACTTGCACGTATGGCGTATCGATTTCTGTAATTCCATCGAAAAGTGTTTTCAATTAAACCGGCAGGTTTGGACCCTTGTTTCACACGTTAAAATCGTTTACTTGTCTCAACGAAGTTAAACCTGTATGGCAATGTGTTAATTACAACATCCAGCAACAAATATGAAACGCACTAATGATAAACTGGATATTGTTGAGATCTGACTTGCAAATATAAAAATACTATATGATATTTATTTTGAGGTGGCATTAGGCCAGTTAAACGCATCAAAACTATTTCATTTATTCACCAATCACATACGATTGATCGATGATATTTTTCTGGAAAATACTTCAACGACTGCCACAGTGAAACGTTCATTAGCTTTTCTGTCATTGATTTTTTCTTTCCGTTTACAGAAGCGCTTACGAAGTGGGTGAGAAAAAAACAAAAAGTGTGTAGCTGACGCCATTACAGTATTTGACAGTGTATTTCGTTATTTTCGTAGACAATATAGGGAAAATAAATAAATAATAAATAAGGTTTGGCAAATTAAACACAACTGTGTCCCAAACCATTATAATTTTTACTGAATCTCCTTATATTTTGTGAAGCCCGGTAAATATATAATTAAGTACAAATTTATCTATGGACAAATTCAAGAACTCGTTTAAAAAACCTACAGGAACCGCCTAAGTAATCCTTGATTAGAAAAATAATTACAAACGGTGAGTGAATCGTCCTCCCAATTCGAGTGACACTTTCTCTGTTTTTCTACGTGGACTTGTCGGTCATCCGATGATTAACTGGAATGGGAGCGTCTCAATTTCCAACCATCCGTGACGCCCGTCACAACTGACCGCCTGTGTAGTGTGCACTGAGCACCCGAACAAACTGACTACAGAGTACAGAGTGATCAGACTTTCATTCCTTCCTTCTCAACTAAATAAATCATTTTCAGACTCGAAATGATGACATTTTAAATAACCTAGAGAAATTATGATGGGAAGTAACGGCCAGCAATTGGTTCAATTAAGTTACCAGAACTTAGTTATAAAAATGCGCGGTTCAAAATGTAATTAGCGTTTGCCGTAGTTCAATTATAAAAAAAGCTGACTGTAATTATTTGGTTAAAATTTTTATCTCAAGAGTCGGAGTAAATCCATTCTCAAAGGTTTGTCGGGGGAGATTTACATTTTTAGTTAAAATAGCATCAGACGAATTACAACTTGTAAACCCCGAATTTCATACGCCCAATCAACCATTAATAATTTTATCTTGGGGTGGGTCGTAGAATTATGCTCAAATACCACACAAATATCCATCGCAATTTACCAATCTTACGTCATCTCAAATAATAACTCACTAAATATAACATTAGAAGACTTAACAATTTGAAATTTTAGCAAGCCTTCCAAGAGCCACAAAACAATGTCAGTCAGTAAATGTATTTTAGTTTAACTAAGATGATAACTAAGTAACTTATGTAGAGCATAGCCATAGACGTAGGTCCTTCACAGAAGGAGAAAGTGTCTTAGACACAAATGATATTATATATCATTCATTCGTGCTGTAGCATTACAAGGCGAGAAGATACAATCAGTATCATGCAACTATTAATTTTATTTTGACAATTAAATTATTAACAATAATGAAAGTAAATCATCATTAGTTGCCACGTCCAACGTAAAGTTGTGTTGGCATGGAAGATAATCATCGCTACGCTATCTTTTTACAGTACTGGGGCTGTGCAATAATAAAACAAAATAGTGGTCAGAGTTCTGGCTAGTATGGGGGACTGGGGGAGTAACTACGTGAGTTAAAGAGTTCAGTTCTCTCTATAAAAATATACTCAATGAGAATTTCTTCTTGTTCAAAATTGAGATGTCAGCTCGTGGTTGGTTTATATAACACTTCTTGTTGGGAAAAACGATTCGTACTCACGGATAGCTTTTTGCAACGAGCTATGAAATATTGCCATTACTTTTCCTCGTAAACGAATAAATAAAAACAAATATAAATTTTTATGGAACGTGACCAAAAGTTTGAAATATTTAAGTGAACTGTAATTGACGTTTTCTCCGAGTGAATCGCACCCATGTGTGATACACGACGAGGATGCTGATAAAAGTTGGCTAAATAGGGTTGGAGATGAGAGAGGGTACGGGCGTCAGACTTTTATACAGCTAATGAAAATAAGTTTGGCCACGAGTGAAGTGGTTGTGATGGGAGTGGTGGTAAGGGGAACGAATCACGCTCACCAAGGAATGGAAAAACTAAGAAAGCGGCGGAGAATTTCAAGTACTTGGGGAGCGAAGTTATGGCAACAGGATTCAGAAGGCCACTCTTTTCTACCAGTGTAGTGTGTGACAGGTTTGGTAAGATACCGGTATATACTGCAGGACAAGGCTGAACGACCATCTACACAGCATCGTCACGTATGCGGCAGAAACATGGAGGCGAGGTTTTGAAAAACACAGCAGACAAGTTATTCCAGACGAGACGATGAAATTGCACAAAATCCATGCCTTATGATGCGGGATTTGAACCCACGTCGCTTGGTATATGCGCCTCGGACTGCACCCTAAGGGGGAGTGATATTTGATAGGCACGGGGGAAGGGAATAGACCATCCAGGGTAATGCATGAAATGAGGATGGGAGAGAAAACCCAGCGAGATACCTAAGGAGACAATTGCAAGAGATTTACGGACTAGATTAGAGGCAAAGCTGGAAAGACGTTGAAGAAAGAAGACGTAAAGACGTGGAGTAATATAGTAGCCAAGACACACCCCGCCACATCTAGGAAATGGAGATGGATAAAGAAAAAGAAAAGGAATTCTAAAATATAAACTATAAGACATATCCTTGTGCACCGTACAATCCCCGGGGGCCAGATGACTTAATTTGCATATTTTCATTGTTAGTTTCCTTCTTACATTTACCCATATCTTTGATATTTTGTTGCGAGTGCAAAATAGTAAATATGTCGCACTTGATTGTCCAAGTTTTAATTTAACTATAGTAAATTTAAGTGAGTGGAATTTGGTGAATCCTACCAATCGATCTTGCGGTAAGCACCTCGCTCGTGGGGTTGGTATCGTGCTTACCGACTTCTCTGTCCTCCTAGGCGCCAGTGGTGTTACCAGTTTAGTATTCTTTGTCTATTTCTGTCTTTCTCGTTATTGTTTTAGCCTTTCCACCTCAATTGTTTACGTGGAAGTTGGGACAAATTAAATTATATACCAATATTGAGTGGGTAGAATTAGAGTACGTATTGCGCGGTTCTAAACTGAACGACTACTCATAGGCGGTACGTTTGACCTGGAACTGGCATCCAGGTATGGCCTAATAAGCGATTCTTGGGAAGTTGGGATGTCTGATTTGGTTTCACAGGGTACACGTGCATTAGGGTATTTGGCCAGCTGGGAATGAATATGTACAATCAAGGATTCAATTCCAGCTGCAAACCTCATTGAGGATTGCCGGTGGGGGAAATCACGTCCGCAACTTCCTGAAATTAGTCTCGTAAGCCAGGACAGAGACACCTCTATCGGTAATTTGGGGATCACTGCGCTACGGCTAATTAACTTATGACAACATAAATGTTCTACCTCCGACTCGGTAATTTGATGTTTCTCCGCCCTTCGTTGAATCTTGCTCCACGTTTTGATAATTGGCTGGCAAATATTCCACCACCCCTCTCACCAAAACCGCCATAATAACTAGGCGCCGCCTGGCGTAGGCCCTAATCTTGCGCAGAGTTTTAAAATTTCACCTGGCGAATCTTCCGCCGACAAATTGTCCTTCTTCCGACCACCATCGAAACCCATTATCCGTGTGTTTTCCAACCTTTTATACCTTACGGTTTACTTGAAAAATTGATAAGAGGAACGCGGGACGTGCGGTCCGTTGAAACGCGGGGCGAGAGTGCTGGCTGGCTGCGATTGGTTCGGGGCGGGGAAGTTGGGCAGGGAAGGGGATATCAAAAAGCTTCTATTGTATACCAACCTATCTTATAGATACACTTTACAGTAGGCCTACATAATTCAAAGCCGAAATATGAATATGATAAGTGTCGTTTTGACTGGCAGCGCACTCAACGTAACCGCGTGGGATAACACGACATTAGCCTATATGACCAAACCGGTTGAGTTTTTTGTGGATTTCGTCTTGCTGAGAACCTTCGCAAGGCCGTCGTCTTTGAGGTTGAGGCTGATAAGCTTCTGCTGTGTTGTGTCTGCTCTGCTCTACCGACACATCATAACTGTTATCACTGTTGTCAATTGCGAGGTTATCTAATGGTTCCAACTTCGTATGTTGTTGTTTGCTATACGTGAGAAGTTGGAAGGCAATTAGTTCGCTCCGCGGTGGATGTTGATATTGATTAGGCCTATATGATGACGCTAGGCTACTGGGAAGTCATCCGGGAAGCTATTCAAGTGAAAAACAATCAAACTTTAATGTAATAGTTAGAATTATGATGATAACGTGGTAACTGCTCATCGAATGTCCGCGAATCTGAGAGCACTTAAAAAATATTTACAGTCAGGCTCAGGCCAGTTGAGTTGAGTAGGCCTACGAAACGAGATACTAAACTATAATCTAATAATGAAGAGAAATTGCCTTAGGCGGTGGCTCATGCCGTTGAGTCATCCTCATAGGTTTGAAGCGTGCGCGACCTTGAATCACGGGGCGTGGGTTTGATTCCTGGCATAAGTACTGTCCTTCATTCTAACCATCTCGAACATCCGTAAACAACAAACACAAAATTGAAAATTGATCGTGTTCAAAGTTTCAAAAGCGCACTGGGTAAACAAAGAAGACTCAATGCTCAATGATGCGACTTGCTAAGCGAAGCGAAGGATTATACAGAGGAATGTACAAAGTTTTTAATTCTACCCATTTGCTGTGTGGGTACTGTATTTTTTTATGCCATTACGCTGGAGTCATACGCCCACCTTTTCTACAAGAAACAGTGCTGCAGCTATATGCAAGGTCAATCAATACACGTGCAAAGCAAAGCAGGAAAAAACGCGTTGAAACGTTTCTATTAAAACAACCAACATGTTGTATGTTCCATGTCGGGATAAATCAAAAATAAAAAATCGACATTTTCGTGCATTATAAAACGCACATTTAGACGATCCAATATGCATGTCTTATTTAGGTAAAACAAACCATTTAAAAATAAATAATTTTTCTTTAAATTAGTTAGTTCTCGAAGAAAAACTATGGAACGTTAATACAGCCAAGGATCTTTACTCGTTTTAATTACCTCCTACTAAAACTGCACCCAAGACTAACAGAGCCGGGGGGGGGGGGGGGGGCAAAACCCGAGATATTAGGGAATCGTTTACTGTGTATAGTCACATTTTTTAAATGGTACGCCAACCTTCTACGCAAGACATGAAAAATTAGACCTCTGAAAGCAAAGCTATCCAAAAATAAGTATTTTGCATGATCAATATTTATGTCATTGCATCGTACTAAAAATTAGGGTGGTTTGGGCGTAACGTATCCATAGAAAATACTATCTAATCTGTATGTGATTCACACAAATCTATCTTGATTTAAAAAAATTGCTGCTCTACGATACATGAAAAGAGTTGTGTGTACGGACAAAGTATGACTCGGCAATAACTATAATACAGTTACCTGTGTTCAGCTACAAGTCTCAGGCACGCCACAAAGTGACGACCTTGGTGATAAAATTATTACAACAAAAGAAACCGACAGCAATAATATTTCAAACTAAACAGAAAAAAAGAAACTGACGCACGCTAAAGTTAATTTGTTTAATCAAACATGTGAGCGATGACAGCAAGGTAACTTCAAGGCTGATCTACAGTTTCTGGTCTGTGATTAACTTTATGTCACGTCCATTAGTCGTTTGGTGACTAAATGGTAAAGCTTTAGCTGTGTTACCGACTTTTGTAAATAGAAAATCGGTTAGACATTGTGTTTACGTTAAACAATCACCTGCACAGCAATTACTTGGTGGTTTATTGCCATTGGTATTAGTCTGACCGGGTAGACTCTAAATACGAATATTCATTTATTTTCATGGGAATAAAAACTTCCAAGAAATGTGAAAAATGTCACATGTTTTTCGGCCAGAAAGTACTTCACTCCACGGTCCTGTCTAAGTTGGGTCGTTTTCTTTCTTGCCATAAGGGCCAAGGAAAGTGTGTTCGAATCCCGCCTAGAAGGCACGAGTTTTCCTCTCATCGTCTCAAATAAGACATTTTCATTGAAATAGAAACGTATCTAAACAATGTCTTGAGGAATGGAATGTTCATCTCGAGCCCACGCAGACCGAGCGCGTCGGGTGTTGACTGTCGAGCAGAGTCCAGTCCAGTCCTCAGACATCCCCCCCCCCCCCCCCCCCCCCCCCCCTACTCGACCGCCGCCTCTCCGCCCACACCTTTGACCGCATACCCGGCTCAAGACGCACAAAAAACCTCTTCGTCTCATCCGTTCTGGAACACATGGCCTCCAACCAACTCCCAACCTGCCCATACACATCCACATGTTCACACTTCACACATGCACGCCCGAACATTTTCAAGTCCCGAAATTATTTTCTCATGCCATGGTCAAGTATGTCCTGATGAATGAACACATATGAAGAGATTTATCGCAGGAGTATAATCGCGTGGGAAAATTAATTTGGTCGTAATTACCGACGTATTGTATACAATGCATGCTAGCATGAATGTAAATAAAACCAATGCGTTGTCTTCCCAAAGAGTTTTATGAACAAGAAATAAAACTACGGAACGCACGACGAGTCAGCAGCTGAAACGCCTCTGCCTGAACACATTTGAATAAAGTTTTTTGATAAACAACATTTGCTAATTTAAAGACAATAGCCTACCATTGCAACACTAGGCCAATACACATTATTTGTTATTAATTAATAATTTCAGTAATTTGTATACAGGTGGTCAACACAGGTCCGCGATTTGTTTGATTTCGTCCACACATATTTCTCCAATCTTAGTAATACCATTCATATGGTAATCGTGTTGTTAATCTATAAACCTTGTGGGAATAAAAGTTTCGGTTACCCATGCCATTCTCTTTTGTATTTGTGATTTCTTTTTCGTATGTTTTTTTGTAAGTTATTAAATTCGCGTGTTAAAGAGATACTGGCGCACGCAATATGATACCTTGTGAGAGCCAGCTAGCGGCATAGTTTTTAGTGTGTAGACTGGTACAGACAGACTCGGGGGGCATGCGTTCCCTCATTTCGCTTCCTACTCCCTGCAACTGTGCACTGGAAGCAGCACTAATTAGTTATCTGTGGTAGAAGTGTCAAGACTCGAGTCGAGAGGTTTGATAAGCGTGTTCGTTCATCTTGTCTTGCCTATTAGCAGGTGGTAGATGTGACAGGCAACTGTCATCTTCCCACAGATTTCGATTAGATTACTTCAGTAAACTGTAGAGCTATTACGTTATTAGTTTGTAATGCAAATTAGTTAACATCTATGTCTGCATACTGTAGTCAGTAGTACAACGTGTGAATCAAGCGTAATTTATGCTCCACAATAGTAAAAACAGCTGTTAAATCATGGACTACACAGTGGCAAATTTGATTTAGTGAGTTAGCATCCTGACGATGCGTAATCTTTTCAATCTCCTATTTTGGTTTCCTGGTGGTGTGTGAAAAACAAGTATATAACTACATCCTACAACTACAAGCGGTATTTTCGTAACAGGTGTCGTCTGCATTTTGTAGTCTTGTCGACCGAGGTTGAGAAGCCAAGCCACCCTTCCAGTTATTGTGTTGTTCGTATTTGTCTTTTTTCTGAACCTGTAACCTCTTGCCCTGAATGATCCACCCAACCAGGCGGCCCTCCCACTCGCTTATGCTATCACAGGGTGAGCCAGAGTACTAATTTTAAGTTGGTAGCATATTATACAGGATACTTCGAATATGTAAGTATTGTTGTTCACTATGAAGTATTAACTAAAAGTGCCATAATACTTTCGAAAATGGTTTTAAACCACCAAGCCACATGCAGTTTTTGACTGTGCAAGGCCACGATTTCGTTGTAGGCCTAACTAACCCAAAAATAAGATCCGTAAAAGCCGGGCCTACCTCACACATTCAAAATACCGCCCAGATTCCAACGAAATGGGTATAGTGGTGGGTTATTCAAGCTGTCATCTTGAAATGTTACCCTAAATTTTGCCCTGCCGCCTTCTTCCCTTGTCAAAGTGACTTTGAAACAAGTCGGGCTAAATCCACAAAATTACCTGCGTTATTCACCGATATTGTGTTTCAAGGGGGCTACATTTTGTGCTTGATAACAGATTGGGTTCTTCTCTTGTTCAGTACATTACACAAGCGCCACCCACCACGTCTGATTTAGCAAAGGGATGTTTTCGAGAAATTATAGACTGCAATTTGAAAAACTTGTACACCCTCGTCCTAAATTAAACAAACTTCGAAACAAATTTAATTTTGAAGAAATTTTAAGGTCGTCAATAAATAGATTGCAAGCAGTCATGTTAAAAATTAAATGCAACGAACTGCTCGTGTCCGGCGTGTCGTCTTAATTCTTGATCGTATAATATTAATAAGAAGGCCTACGTTAGTAAGTAATATAATATCAGCTAGGAATCTAAATCATAGGTATAGGTTCATACTTCCTTCCCTATGTTATTTGCGAAAATGTGTCACGAAATGTTTCATATGCCTTTGGCAAAATTATGGGAGTAGGTCTATGTATAGACCAAAAAATATAGCTTTGGTCTTTTCCAAAGACTGAACTGCATGTTCTTACTGCAAAACTACAGCTTATTCATATTTTTCAAATTGTGTTTAGGTTCCAGCCCCAGCCCGCACTGCCTGAATGAGAACCTCTAGAAGTAAATGTGTGAATAGTAGTTGGGCCGAATAACTATGGTAAACAAATCCTATCATTCATCAAATTCAATTGCACCTTGCAGGATTCGAAATGGTTGAAATGTTAATTGCGCTTGTGGACCATTGCACCGTTGTCAATTAGGAATCTCAACAATGGATTGCAGCATGTAGGCATTCGCATATCGCATTGGACGTACGTAGTAGAAGGCATGCACTAAACACTAGTTAACCGAACCTAAGTAGACGGAAAATGGAAAGCCGTTTGTTAAAACTTATTTAATCTAAGCAAATTACAATTCCGTAGTTTGCGTCTTTTTCAGCAACCGTCACTCCAAATGAAGCGTGTTTTGAACTCTATACATTCATGCTCAAGCAATTCCAATGGAAGTTTTCATGGGAAGGGATACGCCTACGCACACAATATCTAGTTTTGCAATCGGTGCCGTGTTTGTTTATTTAACTATGACGGCGTAAGGGTTTCCTGACGTTTGTTTAGACTCCGAAGAGTATTTTTAATTTGCTGATTTGACGCCTTGACAATAATGATGATTTGCCATTTATACGTCGACAAATTGAGCCACAACTCACTCACACAGCAAATAAATCGCCAGCAGAATAAATCTGCCTAGCAAGTATATTTTACACAAGGGGTGATCCAAAAATACCGTCCACTTTTTACGAGCCGCGATAGCATAGCTGGAAATAATCACGTGTTTATCGACCACGGACAAAGAGTAGGTTCACATAAGATGGAATATTGCTCCAATAGCTATTAACTCGTTTCCGTTGTGACGGCAATAGGGGAGTGGGATTGGTTTCCAATCAGGTTGTTTGCGTAAATACTGAACAGTTACAGTTATGATGTGATGTTAGCACCGTCACCGGTAATTAAAGAGTGTGTTTTGTTGTTTATAGTAGGGGATTGACGGCATACGCATTACTTTTCGACAAAAATAAATTAGTTATGTTACTTATAGAAAACAACAGAATGCAATATTCAGATAGCTGAATCTTTGCTAGTGGAATAATACAAACAGTTTAGAAGACCTGATTGCCTACAATATAGTTCATATACTAAATAACAAAATTGCGCTAATATAGGAAAATTCAGATTTGGGTTTTCTTTATCAAGACAAGACAAAAATATCGAATCGTAGGCAACAAGTATAGGCAACCACCCTCAACACTTTGGCTACTTCGAGAAACTCCTGACAACGAACATTCCTCACTATATCTCGATTCATGCTCCTGCTAAATTTGGATTTGTTTTAGGCCCACTTCTCTAAATCATTTAGAATCTGTGGACAGAGCTTGACCGACCCCTAGCCTTCCTTCCTTCCTTTCCTTGCCTACCGCGAACATCTCACTCTCAGCCAGTGAGACATAATATAGTCTTCTTGTCAGCCTCATAAATCATGAGGTGGAAAATTCGCGTTTTATATTGTAGCGTATTTTCATATTTTGGTTCATCTTGTTGCTTTCTAGATGAATGCACTGCCTTTGAGCTAAATTTGATTATTTACTTATTTAATATAGAATTGAATTGAATTGAAGGGGGTGAGAATGGATTTTACTACGGATTAGAAATAATTAATATAAGTAATGGATAGAAAAGGAGGTAACTAGGGTCACATACAAATAGGCCTATATGGGGATGTAGAACATTTAATTAGGTAGTGGTGTGAGTGTGGGTACACGGGTTGGGTTCCTGTAGGTTGGCCGAAGCTCATCAACGACACATAAATTCGGTTTTCGTATTTTTGTTGAAAAACGAAATTGATTCCAACATCTACAAAAAGCGGTGAGGTGATTTTGAAAAATGTATGCTCTAACAATACAAGAAGTTAGTTAGTGCATTAATATGAGACTTTAAGCAATATCCGATCAATCCATCATTCAAGTTCATAAGAGAAGTTGTCATTAATGCGCTATGGACGTAAACTGTGCAATATCAATTACTCCGCTTGACTTGAACCATATCAGTATCCAACATTGCTGTATGACGCTTTCACCTTTGACCGAAGGTTCGATTGGAGACACGGTTTAGATCAAACTATGGGGATTGGCTCATACGATTGTGTTCCGGGTTTGAGTTGAGTGTAGCAACATCATGCATGAGTCGCGAGATTCTGCGGGGACGTGGACCGTGAGGGGCTCAAGGACGAAGACGCTGTGTAGTCCACTCCACCCCCAACCATTATCAACATCTCCTACTCAATTAGACAGGCATCACCCTCTCGCAAAGTGGCTCATTTTCAATAAACCCATTTGAAAAATGTACACGTCAGCACAAAACTACAAGAGGTACAATTTTCCAGGAAGTATGACGCTAGAACAATGGAAGCATTTCAAGCTGGTAGCCAGGTTGCGACGGCTACCGAAATAAAGCACACACGATGTCAGTTGTTCAGAACCGATTCGCTAAGATATTTCAATTTATAGTCATACACAGACGTGATTGCCACATTACGATGTGCAATACGATGGGACGGATACGAGCATACTGACGGAAATGTTCAACAGAGGGTTGAAGGGTCCGCGGCGACGGACAGACCACAGCAGTCTACGCCCTACGGTTGAGTCCGGGGGGGGGGGGGGGGGAGAGAGAGGAGGAGACACATAGATGATGAGGATGAAGGATTATAATTCATTAGGGATGGTTGTGCGTCTCAATCGTGTGAGCCACGTCGCGGACAGCGCGCAATATAACAACCTGTGCGTGTGTTGATGCATGCTTTTCGGAGAACTTTCCAGGGTAATTGAACAAAACGGGCGTCAACATGCAGACTTTCAAAGTAACGGTATTGAAAATAAATAAAATTCATATTCGCTCGAAATCGAATGGAACTGTTGCCATGCAATTTTGGTTGTGGGGCTGAAACATTTTAACAAGAGTGGGCAAAATGCTGGTGCGCGGGCGCTAATCTGCTTCCACAGGGGGTTGGTTGGATGAGAGTGGAGTGGAGGGCTAGTCTGGAAACCTAGGGTGAGCTGTGATGCGATTTGTGCATGCTAATGGTTTGTGTACGCTACATGAAAGAAGTCGACGTAATTGCAGCCTATCCGCCATTCAATGTTCAGAGTGGGTTTATTCTCGACTCAACAAAACATTAAGCAGCCCTTCAAACTCGTGAATTTTTACTGAATAAAGTTAGAACGCAAGGATTATTAATAATGCCAGTTTTAATGGGCATCTCTGCAGTGGGAGATAACGAATTAATACTAAGCCCACCTGCATCACATAATTTGACGAGGCCCACTAATTTTACGCCCCGAACGCACGTGGGGTGGTAACACCATCAAAAGGGGCAATTTTAAGGGGAGGGGGGGGGGTGATATTAGGATAGCTACAGTTAAATACATATTTCGTTACCAGTGCCTACTAATGCCCAAACAAGTTTAGGGATAAACGGGATAGAAAAGTTTTGTTAGCCTCGTTTTCGTAGGTCCTATACCACCGGTACGGTATTTGTATAAAATTAGCTACGGCAAGCACAAATCCCCGACTGAGGTTTAAACTCAGAACCTCTGGCTCTAAGTGCTGCTGATATTTATTTACATCACATTGCATCAACCGTGGTGCACCTACTCTAACTTACAATGCCCCAGCCAGTAAGTTTAAAAACTACATTTCTTCACAGACACATGTCATAAAGCAGCTGCACTGCATTGCGGTCGTCAACATTGTTACTAAGGGTTTTCGATCAAAAGTCATGTTAAGCCAATTCGTGTATTCGTGTAACCCTACATAACATCTTTTCAGGGTAACCCTTGTGATTTTGTTATTTAATTACTGGTCAGTGGTGATCTCCCCCGCATGAGAATGTGATTTCGAGGCTCGCTCGCTCGCTGCACTTGTAAGCTCTCCAATGGGAGTAGCAAGGTAAAAGAAGCCACCACGAAGCACAAACCGCTGCGACCACTGAGGTCATCAGCATGCATGCTGGAGAGAAACTACTCCTACAAAGGAAACTCACTCGAAATAGGCACGATTCATCACAAGAATACCAACAACGTTACAAGTTGATAGTGGAATAGCGAGAGCTATTTAAACGAGTTGCAATTTGCAAACCACTAGATGCATAATTCTTCTTATACTATTATGCAAACAATGTCTAATATGCCTACATAGGCTATGTTTGAAATTAATAATTTGTTAGTAAATATCACCTTGAACTACGGAAACAGATTCTGGTATTGGTAGCTAGGTCTACGGTATTTACTCCTAAGTATTGATGGTAATTAACATGAAATTTAGGAGTGATATTTCAGTATTTAAAAAAAATGCATTGCATAGGCCGTATAGGTATATTGCTAAACTTTAATACCGGTACCTAAGCATACCAAATGTTATCAGACCAACACGCTAGAAATGAATGAATTAGCCACAAAATCACATGAAGACACGGAACAGAAATATGTTTGCATTTCATATCCGTGAACACCTACTCGGCAAACCACACACGCACACACAAATATAATAACTTCTAGGTAGCCCTACATCAAAACAAGAAGCGTATTTTCTTGGTCCAGGGTAATGGGGGCTTACGCGTAATGTGGATAATAATGACTCTCGTTACGTCTTCTACGTTTTTTCGGGGTGCGACGGTGAGTCCGCAAATGCGTTTTATATAATTATCTAAACAACGCAAAGGAGATGCATATTATGGTGTAATGTAAAGAATGGCACTTGTAAGTTTATTATTGCCCTGGGGTCAGATGGGTGAAGAAACACTGTCCAAAACCTTCTACAACCAACTTATAATATAGGCCTAGGCCCCTAAGCCAGAAATAAAAATATCCATCTCAGCCGGGTATCGAACTCGGTCTCCCAATTGACGGCAGATTTATAATGCACCAACAATCCAAAAGTTAGTAGGCCCTAAGTTAACCGTCTCGGTAACTTCGGGATAAAGCCCCCGACCGGCAATAGGGAGACACGACTGAGAAAGTTTTTTTGATTAATTTCGGGACTTATTTTCATCAACTTATTATTGTCTGAAGGATCGAAACCGATCAGTTTTATCAATTAGTATAATTTAAAACTCTATTTCAGCTCCACTAATAAGATATCGGTTACTATATTTTGGTAGAGCAGACACTACGACTACGAATAGGTAGGCCTGAGTAGCCCATGATAAAGTCAAGCTAAAATTTAAAGGCCTACCCAAATTACACAACTCAATTATTCAGACAGTCAACAATTTAAGATAGGAAACTAAATTACAATAAATAAATCCAATTATCTAGTTGGGCATCGCTGTACTATGATACGATAAGCACGAAGATTAATCAATCAATCAAATTTGTCGGTAACTCTATCTATGTTGAGTGTTGACAAATTGTAATTACCCACGGCAAATACGTATAACATTAATGTAAGCCCAAAAAATCGTTATTAAGCCATGGTCTCCGATTTCCCAGCCACCCAGCAGCTATACCAGGTTCAGTAGCGTGTATATTTCACTCCTGCCACCGGGCGTGTGTATATTCCATGAACAGTTGAAAGATTACTGTCACTAAAATATAAGCTAGGCACTTTTAATTGCATTCAATCCATGCGAAGGCCAGGATTAGAGTTGCTTTTACCGGCGCAGTAACCAATCAAAAGCTGTGAAACACTGTTATTGCGTGGACCTCCACGCAAAATAAATTCCCCCGGCAACAGGGTAATTAGAAATTTAGCACCGTACATTATTGTGTGAAGAGATAAAATAAAACAAGGCTATTAGACTGGTATAGGTGTTGTAAGAGTTAAACGGTGGATTTGAGTAAGTGGCTACAAGGAACGCGTACTAGGAATACGAATGGAGAACAGGAAATGGAGTATATAAGATCAGAGATAGGGTAAGTTAATGTTACGAGATCACTTGCTATAAGAAATAAGAATAGCAAGTCAACAAGTTAGATGGCTTGAGATATTAAAACAATGTGAACATCCGTATCGGTACCGGTACTTTGTAATCCCTAGGTAGGCGTACCACTAGCGCTAGCATTAAGCAAACTAACTAATCACAACAGAAGTAATTGAATTATCTATTATATACAGTGGACCAAATAAATGCATAGCCTAACATATTAGTCGGATTCTGCCATAACTCCCGAGCCTTCAAGGCCGTCTTTGTATGTCACTAACACTAAACCGCTGTGATTGATCAACATTACAAGACATCGCCCTACCCTATTGTAATTTTTGATATAATATTAAAAAATCCCATAAATCAAAGTTAAAACAACGAAAGAAACTATTTCAATGCCAATCGTCTTGACAAATTACCTAGTAGGTACTCTACTGAAGTTTGAAATCTTCAACCAGATTAATTTGTTTCTCCCAATTGCATCTTTCAAGTTACCAACCAATACCGGTAGGGCCTACACCACTGCTGGTGGATATTATTGCCGAAATACCGTTAAGTTTTTAATGAAACACCCTATCCACAGACGTCCAAAAAAGGCTAAGTTTTTCTAAGCCAAAGGGCGCCGGGCGGTGATGCAACAAATAAGCCTAGTATTCATGTGTTACTGTTTGTCTTTCAATTTCAAATTTTACTACCAGCGGGAGATAAAGCTGCTCACAAAACAACAACTTGTTAAAATCGCAAGATTATGATTGTTGCGCACCCACGAATTTGCTGGAATTTATTGCAAATGTTCAATTCCTCGTGGTAGCTTCAAGGATAACCCCCCACCCACCCCAAACACAACTCCTTGGAAGCGTCGCTGAAGGCTTGTCATCTCCTAGCAATTCTACCGGTAGAACCAATAGCAACAGATGCAACTTCGCACCCCAAAGAATTGCAAATAAATGGCGAGTAGTGGTGGGTAGGTGACATTTACAACAAATCAACCTGTGAATGACAACTTGACGGGGGATTCCCTTACCTACTCCCTCACTCGCAGTGACGACTCGCCACTCGTTCACGTTCACATGCACCTGCTTGTTTTGAAGACATTCTTGGATTTCAAAATTTGCGTTATGAGATGACTTGACATTGATTGACGCTGGTTGCTGGGGTGAACGCCCCTGAATGCAATGTGGTACTTTAGGGGAAAACCTTCGCCGTTAGGATTATATGCGACGGGATTCGAACCCACAACGTGCGGACACCTCTTGTGTCACTGTCATAAACAGCTGCTTTCGTTGGCCTACGCGCTTAGCCAGACTTCAATCGAACTTTAAATTAGGATTCCAATTGACACTAAAAGAGTTATAATACTGCAAACTATATTTGACAATACCGTTTGGTTCAATTTTAGATTATAGACCTAGCTTATCTATTCCTACTAAATTCAATGAAGGGGATGGGGTTGCACACAATTTAAACTTTGTAAAGAGAAACACGTTTGGTAAAATTACAACAAGCTTTACGACGTAATGTAAAGCTTATTTTAAAATTATTACACAAAGAGATACAAACGAAAGCAAATATACATAGGCCCTGCCCCTACCCTATAAAACTCGGAACTCATTCTTACAATGAAGGAATTTCGATTCTTAATTACATATTGTGCAAAAAGAAAATAAATAAATGGTACTATTGGCAGAGATCCACAACCACGTCCCTAACCTCATTCTATTGAGCTCCATCGCGATTCGCGACCCACCCACGCCACCGACGAGCCTCCCCCCCCCCCCCCCCCCCCCCCCCACGCCCCTTCCCAGCCGAGTAATGCGCCGATCGGGACAGCCACAGTTCGCTTGTTCATTGTACGTGGCTAAGATTGCAATCAAGCGGAAAGTGAAAGCGGTACATATTATGATGGGAGAATAATTTTCCCAAGCCGGGTATCTTTGGATCATATTCAAGGGTAGGGTATGGAGTTCAAGGAAGAGGTCCTAGGCCTAGGCTAGGTTAGTCTGGTGGACTCTGGGGGTCTACTATGATCAACCGGCCTACCTCTAATGTGTGAATGAAGGATAAGGGATGACAAATTGATGCTCGTCGGCCATGAGTACATTCATCGACAGCATTTCCTACATAAATGTCAAAGGGATTAAAAAAAACTGTGGAATGCGCGATCAAGGCAACTCTAATGGCCGATAGAACACCGTGGTGACAGGCTCTGGCTAGGCCTATGCAAAGCTCCTCCACTGGGATAGGTTAGTCATCATGCAGGTACAGACCGGCAAGGGCTGCCACCCTACAACATTCCCCTAGGCTAGGCCTAAGACTATTTGCAATCTTACGTTACTTACCAACAGACGAGTAATATCCAGACGTGTGGGAAACCAGAATATTTAGCGCACATTCACTTCAACAGTCACAATAAGAAAGAAATAGTATTCATCACATAGGCCTAGAAGAAAAGGCAATTTTTTCGAATTTATATATTCAAGTGAGTCACTTTATACACTGCATTACACAACCCAGTATTTCGTTTGTAAGCATTATATCACTCCACATATGGCACAAAACATGCACAGATGTGCCAGATCAACAGTGGGCCACGCCTCAGGTGAAGTAAAAGTGAAAAGACAACACAAAATGGAATTTTCGATATTACAATTCCCTCCAAATAGTGGGCTAGACATCGGTGTCTACAACTATTCGAAATAAAGCCACTATTCGAAAGCACGCCACGTCTGTGCAATGCACCACCACTCTGACAACTTTAAATGCATAAGAAATGTGATGTGATTATTAATTGTTTTGTTTTACACCTATACTTTAATCACAGCCTTATAAAACTCGTAGCATACGTTTTACACACACGACACCGAAATAAACAAACCTAGCATGAATTATACACAGCACAAGCACTAAAAAGAGCAGATAAATTGTTTTTGTTGGTGGTCTCCCAGCTCTGTACTACCATCCACAGTGGCATGCTCGAATGTACTGGCGTCAGAGAAACAGGCTAGTACGCGAAATGGCTGCTAGGCGCATGCGCGTGCGTGTGTAGTGGTGTCTGGAGCTTTCAGAGGGGAAAGGAGATGGGTATAGTATATTCACATCAAAAACATCCGGCGCGAAATTAAAAACAATATATTATTATGGATGCTTTTTACTAAATCGTAACATTATCATCGTTTTATTTTCGAGATGGGTAAATAAATACACGCATTAAGGTCAGACAATTAAGTTATAAATTTTAGTAGAAGGCAGGGCAGATTAAAAAAAAAAATTGTAATTTGACAAAAAAACAAATTTAATGTAAATGATAATTTTAATCACTTCGTAACCATAAACTTGTGCTTGTAACCTTTTTTTTGCATATTTTATTTTCTATCAATACGTGGCTTATATATAAATTGTTTCTGTTAGTAACTTGATACAGTTACACAAACAGAAAAGGAGCATGATGATGATGATGATGATGATGATGATGATGATGATGATGATGATGATGATGATGATGATTTCTGTCTCATATTAATACACTAAGACAAAGACTTTTCAATACATTGAGTGGTGAGAGATGAGAGTGAAGGATGATTACCAAAAAAAACATGCCTTATTATGCGAGATTCGAACCCACGTCCTCGTAGAACCATACGCTTTCGGACCAGCGCCCTATGATCGGTAATCGTGTGCCACCGTGGACGACGGGAGCACAAGTGGACATTGTTGTCCGTACATGTAGAATGTTATGCTTTTCTAAAACTTATTCTAAGATAAAATAATTATAAACGCAATAGATGATGTTTTAAAACCCTTTATAGGTTACTGGTAAGTATACTTACCACTAATTTTCAAAATCTACACAATTAAATCTACCAGTTTTCCATCCTTTTAACCCGGGTAAAAAGCTGCCTTATTTCGTTCTGAATTAACAGAATTTTTCCGTATTAAATTCTAATGATTAGAAGAATTTTTGTAATGGTTCAAAAAACAAATTGTGTATCAAAACACAAAAATACACACATTTCCGGGATGTCCCGGATATTTTGTTTGCCTGTAGTAGATTCAATTTGAATGTGTAAAAAAAAGGAAAAAAGGAAAAATTGCAAAAAAAATCTAATTTTTGAAAATAAAATAAAATTTTTGATTTTTTTTAAATTTGATGTCAATTTAGAATCCAAAATCAGCATTTTATTCCTAGAAGATCAAGGGGAAAAAATCCAAAATTCTTTTAAAAAATCATGAATTTCAAATTGCAAAGGTAGAAAGCAAAATTTTGGGTCCCACCTTTTTGCCCTATAAAGGGTTAAATAAATAAATTATTTTTGTGGGAAGCCTGCCCAGGGTGCCATTCATGGCTCTCTTAGGATTGCTGGTCTCAACGGGGTTGAATACAAACAAATAAGTTGGTGGTGATTTGCATGATAACAATGAGATGAGAACCTAAGATTTAATGTAATGATTTAATTTACCATAGTCTCAGCAACTAATGCAGCTGTTGTTGTACACATAATTTTATTAAATGTATCGCAAAGAGTTTCTTCCAGTTAGTGAGGAAACTGCTTTGGAAAAAAGAGGTGCTAAGGCGATGCAAACTTTTAATATACAAAGCATATTTTGTACTGGTATTCACATATGGCCAGTTGGGGGTAAAGAAGAAAGACAAATTAAATTTTTAAGGAGTGTAATGGGAGTTACGAAGATTGATAAGATAAGGAGCACGAAGATAAGGAATAACTAGGAGACGAGAGTTTAAACTTTAAGCTATATAGGGAAAGAAAGACTAGGGTGGTTTGGAGTTTGGACACATGAAGAGGATGTAGAAGGACAGGATTCCGAAGATGCAGTATGAACAAGACGCAGGAAACAAACACAGAAAAAGAGGGAGGGCCAGACTGAGATGGGAAGAAGTTATAGCAATTAGCAATGGATTTTAAATGGAGAAATGCAGCTTGGGAAAGGATTAATAAGGAAAATGTTGGGAAGAACGAAAAATATGGCAAAAACTGGTGGAGGTCCCTGAGGAAGAAGACAGTGAAGAGGAAGAAAGTGTAAGTAGATGATGCAGAGGAAGAAAAAGATGATGTGGGAGAAGCGTCAGGCATGGCTTCGATAAGCCCGGGGAGCCAAGAATGTGGTGATGGGAACCTCCCACCCCCTATCCGACTTAGTTGAAAATAGGGCTCGATATTAATTAATTAATATTTAATATTTTTCATTATATTGTTTAAAATTTACTTTTGGAAAGCCACAGTACGTGAGTGTGACACGTTGAAAGTTTTCGTTTGTATGACCATCAAAATATTTTGTTCCTGTACAGCAAGTATGAAACAGTAGTTAGAGCAAGAATATAGTTATAGTCGTCTGAGAAGACCCCAAAGTTTTCTTTATGGTGATTACTCCAGCTATTGCGAATATTTATTTTTTATTCATTTTTAAGGATGTGAAACGCAAAAACTCACCTTTGACTTTGGGGGTGGTATTTCTATTGTATCTTGCTTTCTGCGATGGTTTCCGATTCCCGGTACGAAGAAAGTATTCACACCAGTGCATTGAATTTGATAATGTAAAATTATTTTGTACGTTTGTTTTTCAAATACTGTAAATTTATTGTGTTTATTTGCGTCAATCTCAAAATTATTTATTGTCTCCTTTGTAAATTAGTGTGTATAACTGAATAGGATAGACGTTTAACAAATATATAAATAAATTTGTAGCTTTTAAGTTCCACTATAAACAGAAAAGAATATGATATATTCAACCTGTGCCCCCATTGTCGAATAGAACAAGAAAACTACTTGTCAGCCATTTGTTAACTTTAACATGTTGAACTGATACTGATTCATGGCTCGATTGATATTGGGATTTCGAAGCCAATACTGATGAATGTTGATTTATTAACTACTCTTTTTGCTTGCATCTAATCAAACAGTTAGATTGTTATATTTGTAAACTAAGTGATTAATTATTTCAACCTGATGGCCAGGGATGACATTTTAGGTGATGAGTCGATAACCTCAACCTCAAACCCCAGCCTTCCCCTATTCCCCACATTGTCCATTGCCACCTGATGTGAAGAATAATCTCAATTTTAATGTGATTTTTTCTAAATTTTAGGAGCGAAATAACAGAAAAAAGATACATGGACATATTCAGAAATAATTATTCCCGTTTTATGAGCTGCTTGTGGTCTACTTTTATATCGTTTCCCATTGAATAGGCCCATTTGACGATTTTATTGATCGGGAAACACTCCCGTAGGTGTGGTAATTGATTTTCATGTTAGGCATAATTTATGATTTGCACTTTGATGATATTCATCGCTTGAGAACTCAAGTTAAAAATAAATTATCATCAACTTCCTTAATGTTTTCCAGTCACTCACGCATACACTCACTCATAGTCATATCACACGTACAACGGACAATATGTATATGTTCATAGCCATATTCATGTAATTATTTTATGCGTTTATTTATGTTGTATTTTTAATGGTTATGTGTGCAGTGTGTATAATGGTAAATTGCTCTTTAGGGACATGTCTTGTCGCCAGAATTGTGGCCACAAAATTAAATAAGGAATACAATAAATGTAGTCAACTTTCTTGTGTGCAGGCCGAAGAACAAATATAAAAATAAAAGCATAATTTTTAATTGTGTCGTTAAAAAGAAGTAAACACAAACAGTATTTCTACTTAGTTTAACCCCTACGGTACTTTCCCTCTACTTTTTTACACCAACTTTTTAAATTTAAATTTCTTCTGTAATGGAACTTGTGAATGCAATTTCAGAAACGCTTGCGTCATTGCAATAACTGTTTTCCCCATTCCCCAAGTTCCTGCATAAAGTACACTGCGGCGTGGGAAAGAGCTAAATCGTGTTTGCTAAGAAGATACCTTATCTTAGGATAGGAACACAATGACAGACGAGCCAATAGTTTGGCAATACACGCCTTTCAAAAGGCAATTTCGAACTGTTTAGATCTTGTTGAGTAAAGCAATTTGACAGCTAGCGCCACAACCTTCTTAGCTTCTTCAATCTTCATTGAGATGCGCTTGAGTTAATTACGTTGTCTGAAATACGCGTAGAAAGGAACTAATAGTAACACTCAATCTAACCGAAACAAAGAACTTTGGAAAAGCTTTGAGTTGGTGATATGAGAGCTACAAGTGCTATACTTTATTGCATCTTCCTAACTTTGTATTTTACGCAAGTTAATATTTGTTATCAATGTTTGGTTCATAAGGTATAAGTAAGCCAACCAATCGCATGGGGGGGGGTGATTATCTTCAAAATCGAGAAACCGGCGCCATCTTGATCGTCATCTTCAATTGTGGATTTCCAGTCCAGATTTCGAAATGGGACTTTCAGAATCTGCTAAAGGCTAATCAGTCGAAAAACACATGTCGACGAATTGTTATACGAAATGCTTATTGCGTTGATAAAACCTCGTTTTCTCAGTCATAAAATAGCCTATATCCTATATTAGGAATAATATTTACGACTTCTCTATAGAATGGCTCTTTAGTCTTTAGGAAACCTGTATATGGCAGGATTCTAATCTGAGTTCGGAAATGATTTCCTAACCTATTGATGTTTATTTTCATATTACATACCGTTCACACACCGATAATTTTTTACTTGCTGGCCTGTAAATCGAACTTGCGACCCCGAATTAGTGTCTCGCGCTTATCGCCTGAGCTACCTCTATAGGTCGCGCTTGGAAGTGCCGTTTAGTCTAATCTAACTTGTGTGTTGCGCGGGTATCGAACTTGCGACCCCCGAATTAGTGTCTCGCGCTTATCGCCTGAGCTACCTCTATAGGTCGCGCTTGGAAGTGCCGTTTAGTCTAATCTAACTTGTGTGTTGCGTCGCTTTAATAACGTAACTATCTCGATCAAGACGTAATCGCGTTGTATGATCACAGTACAATGCAAACAATTCGAACTTTCTTTGTGGGTACAGTCAACTTAATTAAGAAAGGGCAAAGGTCAATAAACGATCAATGTTTTTTATGGTTTGATTTTAGTCACGAACTCTTACGCTAAACATCCTCGTTCATTTGTATATCATGGGAGCAAAGCTCCCCTATATTTCAATTTAACATGCATGCATGACTTTTCTGTTCGTCCATGTGTATTAGAGTACGACATCCGATTGACTAAAGTTTTTTGGTTACGTTTGTCCATGAACAAGAATGATACAGAATTGTTTGGTGACCCTGTGGTGGGGCTAGCCCCCCACCTCCGAAATTTAAATATCAATGTTCCCGGCGCTTCCACCATTAATGAATGCTTTGCTCCCTAGTAGTATTTTGGGTATATAATCCCGTTACTATTGCTTGCTGAATATATATGGTATATTTCCTGAAATGCGAGTAAAAGGAATTTAACAAAGAACTTTTTTATTTTTTTGTCGGTGTATAATTGTCAAGAATTGTGTTTAAATTTTTTGACTGATGGGTGATGTCAATGTTACGTATTTTGTTTGAAATTACATGAAAGAAAAACACTGAACCGACACGAAGTGCTATAGCAGTTGAGCGTTTTGTCATTATGTTAGCACAGCTGTCTGCAGCAGGAAGTATATGAGTCAATTATCTTTAGTAACTTTTCATGTATGAATGAGCCAATATATTTACGGTAACATGTACAAGCGAAAGAAAAAAAGTTACACGAAAAACTACTGCGGAAAATTGTCTCAAATGGCTTACTTGCATAACTAATAAATCCAAACGTCACAGTTTAATTTTGCTTGAGTGTTTATTTTCTGTAAACTAGGACAAAACAAAACACTATAAATGAAATGAAATGAATACATTTCATTGTAGTTTTTCTTGGATTCCATCAGTTGTACATAATAAAATATAGATATCCTTGGTGTGGGGTAGAGGAATGTCAAAAATAGCCCCCCCCCCCCCCCCCTCACGCGTAAAAGCCTCAACATGAAGAATTTAAAGATCAATACTTGTAGGATGTGATTTGATAGTAGTCGTCATTGATAGGTTTACCGATTATCTAAAGCTTAGATTTCTCGTGGGAAACCTGCCCTGCCCATGGGTGGGATGTTCGAGAGGTGATACTGAGGAAATCCTCGGCAAAACCTTCGGTATGTTTAACATGTACGTATGTTGGTCTCGACGGGATTCGAACCCGGGACTGTCGGTTTTATTCTGAACATACGTCCAGCTATAGCATTCAGTTCCAAATTGAATTAGTTTGACTGTATACATCCAAAGCCAAGGGTGTATGTGCCTCGAGTGTGGTGCGGCAGACTATCGGTTTATTCGGGTATTTGGATAGTTGTGGAGGAATGTCCGAGGGCTGTTTGATAGACTCAATCCGTTGATATCGGGTTTACACTATAGTATGCGAATGTCGATATTTTATAGGGTGTGTGGTTATGTTTCGAATTGTTTCATGTGGCATGTGAACGATTCGATCATGTCCGCGAAGCTCAGTTGTTTTATGTTCGGTTTAGGTATTTTGAGTGGAATATCCTCGAAATGTCAGAGAAGGTATTATCTAATCAAGGTTTAGTAGAAATATACAAAAACTGTTATAACGAAATTCGCTAGACAGAATAAAAAATGTTTTGACAACTATCTTGATAGTTTGCGCTAGAATCAGGTGAAATAAATATCATTGAATGGAAATTGGATACACTTCCTTTGATGAATTTTCACTGATTTAAGCTTCAAACTACGAATAAATCATAGATGGCGAAACGGGTAGTAACATCCCAAAGCGTGAATTGTTTAGTCAAATACATTATTTTTAATTAGTTAAACGGATAAAATAAAATTAAGATCAACTTTAAATTAAATATTCTCATTTGAAAGAAACACATTGACGTCGAGGAAATCTGATTTACGATAATATTTGCACAATGTAGATGAATGACGGGTGAATGATATAAATCTGCGTTCATATTTCTGGGTAGCTGAAGGAAAGCAGCTACTTTCCCGATATTTATTTGTTTATTTAACGTGATTCTATTGAGTTATACCCGAGGCTGAAGTCTCGTGTGCTGTATAGCACGCTCAAACTCGAACCGTCTCCATCGGAGCATTTCTCTGACGATATTACGTCCTGGCTTTAAAATGTTTGTAAAGACTTTTCTCTAAAGACGAAAGCAAAGTGAACATGAGAAAAATAAGCAGTTGAAAGAAATATAAACTTCATTAATTAACTAATTAGCAAGGCTCCTCATTATCAGACTGATCACTTTGCCGACAATTCTGGACGCACAAGTTTTCTCTTATACACTGATACAAAATACACCAACACCATCCCCCCCCCCCCCCCCCCCCACACCAAAAAAAAATCCTCGTGTCATCCTTATATTTTTTTATGGAAAGTTGATATACAACCTGACAACGTTGTCACTCATATCCCTAAAATCATCTAGACATATTACATTGACTTTTGAATTGTTATCTTTTCTCCCTATCTATTTCATAGTAATTTTTATTGGTCAAGTTTTACCAAAAATAGAATCAACAATATCATTGACTGGAACAGATGATGTGTTTACAAAACGTATAAAAAAAATCAGAGAAAAGTCATCTAGAAAATTAAAATTTGTGAATGCTACAGCTAAAATCAAAGTATAGGCTAAAATGGTGAAACACAACTGGCCCTAATGTTGTTTGTGTGTGAGGATTAGTATTTACATCAAGCAAATCGCGTGATATCGATTGCAATGCGAAACATCTTTCTGCCACCAAGATTAGTTCGTGGAATGCATTAATGATTGCGGAAGGTGGATAAGCGGAAGGCGTACATTTATGCATACATGTGTACGAATACATACATACGGAAGGTTCATACGGAAAGCATACACCCGCATGCGGCAAACATACAGCGGAAACCGTACATACATACGGAAGGAGGAAGGTACATATACACAATTCATAGTTTTGTGTGTTTTTGTTTAATTCCCGTCGTTTTAAACGAGTTGTCTATATTGAATGAGTACCTTATAATATTAAATTTAATTAGTTAGTTAATGAATTAAGGATATATCAGGTTGTTTACGCGAAATTGCAATAACCAAAGGTTCTACCTCAGTCAGGTACATATATAATAAATCTACAAATAAAGCAAACAATAATGGAATTATATATATATATATATTTATGCAATTAATCAAGAAACTTGTGTCCTCCCAGTCCCACCCGTAAAGATGTATGCAAGCACTAATGAAGGGTGAATAGAAGGGAGGAGGGGAAACCCGGTACCGGCACGTAGCCTACTCCTTTCGGAAAGTACCTATTGGGGACCAACGGCCTTACGTCCCATCCGAGAGGACGTTGTAACCTTGACAGTCATATAGGTTCCTCCACTAACCCGGACTGCCGAGCAGACGTCGAGGAGAACGAAGCCGTTACACTAGCTCTCGAACATTCATCTGCTCTAACCAGCGATATACGTGTGTTTCAGGGCAGAGCGGTCACCCACTCTACCCCTGGCCAGGGTGTATTCAATTTATTGCTGAAAAGCCATCATCAATAGAAGCTGTTAATCTAATAATTTTAATCAATTATATTTTATTTCAAAATAAAGGTAAAGCCATTAAACCTGGATTGTATGTAGTCGAGAATGATCATATTCATACCCATACAGAAGGCTGGTCTTTGCTGGGCTTGCATGGAAGAGAACAGTCTGAATTGATTGCAAATATTTCAAAATTTAGTCTGAGCGCTTTAGTCCTCGTGCTGATCAATGTAAATTACGCTAACAAAGAGAAAATGTTACAGTATAAACACTAGGTATCAGCATACTCGTTCCTTGGAAACTGTTCGTTAAAATGCATGGGTGCATGCTGAAACAAATGTCCAATCTTGAAAGTGCAATCAGAATTCTTTAATATATACATTAAACTAAAGAATCATTTAAAGTTGTTTTAAAACATATCTATTCATCAGTAAACATATCAACTACCCAATATGGGATAATATTGTTGAGATAAACCACACTTGAACTCACTTGCCAGCAAGGCTTAAAATTTGTAATCAATAATTGTGTTGTTTTTAAAATGATTAAAGATACATCAGTTGGAATTTTGACAAAAATAATTCACTTTTCTATGATACTACGTAAATAACCACAATAAATTCATTTGTAACACAATAGTATACTATTTGCTTTCGTGGAATAATAACCGGACTGAAAGACACAATTAATCTTCAATATATAGAGTAGGCCCAAGTGTGCCCTGCCAAAAACCTTAATTATATCTGATAATAGAAGCACCACTTTCTATTTCCATTCTGTGTAGGTTAAAACTTCCTTTCATGGATATTTTAGAAAACGAAAGAGCGTCATGTACTGGTCTAATTAGAGACCTCATTATTCAACGACTCGGAAGTAATCGCAAGGTCTTGCAAGTTGTAACGTGACCATAACTGTGTGCTGAGCTAAGATCGCATCGTTTGTAAGGCCTCTTACCACGTTCGAACATCACTCTTGGTCTACCTCACAACACAATCTCTTGTCTAAATGAAAAATTTAAATTATTATATTTTCAAGTTGGGTGAACAACGCTTGCTCGGTATTCATTCCACTCGGAGAACGACTTTCTGTTTCTTTGAGTTATTCAGTTACCTGTCCTATAGAGCCCGGATTGAAACACGAAATTTGCTGTGAGAATAAAAGTTTAAAAGAAAATGAAATAAGGATATAATAATTATATTAACGAAATTTATTGGGAGAATGAAAGAGATTGAAATACATTAACATTGTATACATTCCCGAAATTTGTCGTGAGATTGATATACGGTATACGAATATAAATATCATTGTAGAAAAGCTACGTGCCCTTCAATATAGGTAAAATGGTAGGGTGAAGGTTGCAAATAGAGATGGGAATTTTGGCCCAAACGGCCCGAAAGGCAAATTTATTTTCGGACTTCGAGCCGGACCGGGCCCGTAACATTAAAATTTCGGGTAGCCTAAGTGCATTACCCTGAGAAGATCCATGTACAACCTGCGACGGGTATCGAACCGCCTGGCGCCTCGCATCCCCGAGCTCCTAATTTGAGTCGCGCGTAATTTATCGGTTACACATTTACACCCTACGAACATTCAAAATTACATTAAACATTTATTTTGTTTTATTAATTATGAAACATGTATATTTAATATTCCGCAAGACACCACCATAGGTAGCACGTTGCTGGGAGGTCGTCGAATTGATACCAGCCACCGGCAATCATGACTGAAAAGTTTTCCCCAAGTTCACTTTAGTCATATGCGAATCTTATGGGATTGACTCCTCTTTGACATTCCTCCCTAAAAAGTAGAAATATACAAACACCCTAATTAGGAATTAGCTAAAGCCGATGTGTACGGTTTACCGTACAGCGAACATTACTACGTTTTAAAATTAATTGATTACTGTGATATGGGATCTTTTAAATGTGCCCAATGTTTTGTAGCTGGTCCAGTATTTCGAGGGGGCGGTCACTAAAAAAGCCTTTCTCAGCCTCAATGATGAGTCACACTGTCACATCATCCCTAGACGATTGTAGCTCTCGCTGTCACTAACAGTCAATCACTCCTCCATTCCATTCAACGCGGACTTACAGTTTCCACCACTCAATGGTGTCAACACTTTATGCCACAACTGGCAATGGCAGCGACGTATACGTTTACTGATATCACAGTTAGAACTTACTTTCAGATTATAATCAATGCATGCACAAGATAGGGCATATGTGAAAAACAATTGGGAACTCAGTCCGTATTTTGTTAGGAATTTTCCATGAAATGTGAATGACTTCACGAATTCTTGCTTCCAGTGACGAAACAATAATAAGCGCTAAACTAACAATAGCCCGAATATCCTACAAAACGGAAAACGCGAGTTAAATTACGAAATTTAAACTTATATTTTTGAGGTCGGTATTTTAACTTGAACGAAGTAATAACAACGCTGTCGTTAAAAAAGTTAGCCTTAAGGTCTGCACCAAATTTTGTGTTATTTTACATAATGTAAGCAAAACTTGATGATTTAGTTTATTGATTTTCGTCAGTTATTTTAATGTTATGCTGATTCTTCTTCTTCTTCTTCTTCTTCTTCTTCTTCTTCTTCTTCTTCTTCTTCTTCTTCTTCTTCTTCTTCTTCTTCTTCTTCTTCTTCTTCTTCTTCTTCTTCTTCTTCTTCTTCTTCTTCTTCTTCTTCTTCTTCTTCTCAGCAACTGTCGTAAAAAGTTTACCCGAATGAGGGCTCGAACCCAGATCCTTCAGCCAGAGTCTGATTTTGAGCCCGCCAGGGATTTTTTAACGATAATATCCATCAGTCAATTACTATAGGCCTGTAGCCCTGCTTATTGTTAAAACCCCTCTAATTATTATTAATATTATTTATTATTCATGTATAACTATAAACAAAAATAAAATTTTCGCGTCTAAAAAGTAGTGCAATGTATTGGCGGTGATTGGCGGGCATGGAGTCCTACTCGGTCATACACTGAAGCGTTACGATATGTTATTACGTTACGCTACTGTTAATTCATTATAGTTTCCGCCACTCAGCGGTGGTTGTCGTCACTATTACCACGGTTTATTAATTGCTTCCGTTTTCTGTATAACGGTCAGGAGGATTGTACTTAGTTGTTTTTGTTTACTTTTCTTTTAATGCGGTTTTGTTATTCCAGACAGTTACAGGTTGATTAATGAGGATTCATGACAATTATAGACCTGTGCCTTATGCGGGGGGATTTGAACCCAAGTCCTATAAGTAGTTCTACTGAAGACTGTTGGACGAACTCGGACGAAACAGATTTCGGCACAAAATGCAGAAGTTTATTCTGGGTCACTTTCAAGCTCTACCGATTGCATGGGCTTGTGGTTTGCACTTAAGTGTCACGTTATAGATTAGAACGTGTGTTTACGCGATCAGAGCACATTTCAAACAAATTGTTTAGTTTTTTAGTTACACAGCAGGTCACCAAACGTGTGTTTCTTCTGTAAATTATAAAGCTTGGGTAGAAGACAATATTTGAAATTATGAAATGTTCTCGGGTCGCGAAATTCATATGCCCATTGAAAGCAACCCTCCAAAGTTTCAAGTTTTTTGGTGAAAACTGTAGGTTGTAAAGTGATCCAGAATGAGTGGAAATTCGCAGGATTTGACGATCAATGATTTGCAAAAACGCTTGCCCGTGCTGATCTAACCGTCTTATAACGGCAGAGGCACACCGCATCAGCAGTATATCGGTAAAGTTAAATTAAAGGCAACGCACATACAGTATTATATCGGTAAATATTGATAAAACCAAAACTTTGAAAAGTTAAAATAAATATAGATTTTATCTTCCCGGGACAAGTAGGCCTACACCAGGGATCAAGGGTACGGGAGGATACGCATTTACCCAAACATTTAATGTGCATTTTGTATTTCCTAGTCCCAATCCAATCTGCGAATCAATTAGTTGCATTCGTTGCATTCGGTTTACCCCCAAGAGTATATACGAGACTATTAAAATCTGAACCATTACTACTGAAATGAAAACTTCAAATACGACATAATGCACAGACAGTTATATAATTTAAATTAAGTATTCATATTCTTTGTGAAGCGAAGAACAGAAGCGCAGTTCCAGAAGTGCAATGTCCACAATTTGACAATGTGCAATTTGACAATGGAATAAATAAATATACTTATAAGTTGAGCTCATCCAGATCCTCGTCTCGTATAAACTTCGTATAACTCGTCTCTAATAAAAGCACCACAACAAAAGAGTGTAAAACAGAAAACTTTCGTGTTGCAAATTTCGAGAGGAGAATTGGTAATTATTATTACGAGACTGTAGTAGGCTACTTTTGTTTTTTCTTTACCTCAACTTGGAGCGAACGCGCAATTCTCTTTGGTGTGATTTGTTATACTTCAACGAAGGCAATGGCTCGCTCGCACTAACTCTAACTTGAGTTAGAAAACAAAACGAAAAAACCCTACAACTGTGTAATGATATTTACCAATTTCACACATATTAATGCCGAAGTTTCCATGGCGAATCGTATTCCCCAAACACCCATAAAGTATATTTATTAACTTAACAGTGTGTGAGGGCTCGTTGGTCCAGCGGGAATATGCCTGCTTCCAATGTAGACTGCTCAGGGTTCATTACCCAGTCAGGCTGGCTGGGGGTTTTAAAACCATCAATACGATTATATGATCGATATTTTTCGTAGCTAACCCGCTCAGGGAGTTGCCCTATTCAGGTGCATAGGGTTTTTGGAAAAGATTACCCAAGGGCTGCTTAATAGGTCGAAAAGCCGCTTTCGCATTTCAACTGCAGGGGACCGACAAAGGTAGTCGTGCCTCATGCGTATACTACGCGAGACTGATTCGGGAGGTCATCGGATCGATTCTTGCCACCGGAATTCCTATCTGAAACTTTGTTCCAAGCGTTTCTTCGATGAATGCTGGAATTTAGCTAGGCCTCATTAGAGGAGGACATGCGATTTTACCAAATTTCTGTGTCTGTGCACAAATGTCTGTTCGGCTGAGTGGCATCAGAGTTGTTTGAAATTTTTCACAAATGTCTGGAAGTGGAACCGTAGTGCTCTACAGTGGCACTTAAAAAAATAGTTTAGGTGCACGTTACCAAAATAAATTGATTTTACCATTTTGGATTTTCTAAAAAATGTCCGAAATTGACAATTTTTGTGGATTGTTTCTGGCTGACAAACAAACAATTTTGATAATCTACGACTGTATACGGCTGTCCATGTATGCTCACTTGGCAGTTGTGTAGTTTCATATACATCGGTGCTTCCTGGCCGAGCGAACAGCTATTTACTGCCAAATGTGTCCTATTCCAAACCATAAAACCCAAAAGCTAATTTAGTGACACCTGAAGATGGTCACACCGGAAAAAAACAAAACAGAGGTTTACTCTACAGCGGCTTCCTCACGAAAAGGTTTTAATTGTTTTTTTGAGTGAGGAAAATCTTTTGGAACCAAATCTTCAGTTGCAATAATTAGTTGCGTCCAAAAATCTACCTGATCACCTGCCAATGTATAGTTACGTGCATGTGCAACGCGTGGCCTTCCTCCAACAGTTATGTGGTAGCCCTAGAATACGTACAAAACTGCGATTTGAGAGCAGTCCGTTAGCAACGATACACATAATAATGTTCACTGAAAGTCTGTTGTTCATTTCTTATTGTAGCTTCCTGGGGTTGACATTGAAAAGTTAATACATATCCATGTGTGATATTAATTAATTTGTTGAGCTAGACAAGTGAATAAAACCTGGGTTCGAATCCTGGTCGAGATTACATTTTGTAATTTCTGTACATTAAATTATACAATCATAATTAGCTTTCGTGAATATGTAATACGAGAACATTTTATTCGTTAATTTCTTTACTTTATATTATTCAATCATGAACAACTAAGAGAATAGTCTCCATTAATTATTTCTTGAATACTTAGTAATAGTTTTTTTAATTGGTGCTATCGAGTATACGTCTCGACCATGCTTTGAGTCAGAGCGGAAGTAATTAAATGACCATCTTACCTAGCAGGAAGTGTCGGCAATCTAAGTAGAGTAAACAATTATATACATTGTGTTAATACGTTTAAAGTGTCAACAAAAAGTCGATTTAATAATATGTCTTGCATTCATGTCGAGTTTTGCGTGTGCGTGCAGGGCGCAACTCTTCTCTACTTTGAATTTCATTCATTTGGGCAGAGTAGAGGAAATGAGTGCAGCATATGTGTATCTAAAAAAAACTTTAAATACTTCCCGAAACTAGGGCAGCTGATCCACCGCTGGTGGTGGCTCATGCGCTATACGTGAGACTCTAATTCGGGGGTCTCGGTCATTGTCAGCCACACCGGCAATCCTGATTGAAAATGTGTACACGATTGAACCTCAGTCTAAAAGAGGAAAGCTGGGATTAAGTATTTAGGAGATTTAGGTTACCTAAGTTAGCAAACCTAAAGATGGTCAAGCTCTACCCTTGCAGGTTCGCACGAGTAGATAAGAGAGAGTAGACAACCCAATAAAAAATCCCTGACAAAATTGCCCTGTCAAACAAAAATCTACTCGATTGTCATTCAAACAACTATACAAGTACTAACTATTTTCATCGTGGGCCAACTTAACCCGAAAATTACTTTTACCATTGATTTAATCTTGTCCACAATTCTATATTATGAAAGACTCTTGAATGTTGAAAGCAGCCAGGAGATATGAAAATGAGTGACCTAACCACTTTTAATACCTAAATATTGAATATCGCACCATCGCGGTGCATGGCTCATACGGTTGGAGAACGTGGAGAATTACCATAATATGCTAGACTACTTGTAATAAAACACTATATAAAAATAAAATACCTTTGTAGAATTTAGCTACAGTAGCGCGCAATAATTTCTTCCCAACACAGTTAATATCTTTGCATTTCTTTCATATAATGTATTACGTAATTAATTGCATATGCATGGGTTCAACTTTACTGATCTAGACTGTAATTACACCAGCCGTAATGTTTCCTCTAAAAATCTTCCTTACTCAGAGCAGTAAATTGCTGCAACTCCCTGGCTAAGTACAATCTCTAACTAAGTGTTACAGCACTCTGCTTTACATCTGCGATAACATCTTATTTCACATAGGGCCTACTCATCATCACACTACTGCATTTAATAAGACAAATAGCTGTCATGTATACAAGATAAAGATAGGATTTGGATTCAGATTGGCCTTTGGATAAGTTACTGTAACGGACCCATATCATTTGAGCTATTTAAGTTGGCTACATTTACATCACACTCATACTGCAAAATACAGGAAATCAACTGCGCGTACCTGTGAAGCTCGACGTTTCTTGTAATGAAAATAATCTCAGGTTTTCAGTCAGTCATTCGATAATGTTGCCACAGGAGATGGCGAAACGTCAAGTGCGCAATAACTCTCAAATAATATCAATAATAATAATCATAATAATAATAATAATAATAATAATAATAATAATAATAATAATAATAATAAAAAAAAAAAAAAAAAAAAAAAAAATTTTAAATCAATAGTATTGATTTGATTTTTTTGAATATATAAAGTCTACAATAATGAAAAGGAAATGTAGGTCTAGTCATAACATAAAGAATAGATAACAAAACGATTCACGAATATGGATATGCAAGCAATATAGGGCTTTAGAGAAACATTTATTGACATCTAATTTATATAAAAATGATATTGAACGTCAATACATTTTATTGTTTTCAATTCTGGCAGATATGACAAATCGCGTAATAACTTCAAGCTTATGCAGGCAATGTCCCTAGGTGGTTCCACTTCCATGTATAAAACTCCTATACCATATAATTATGAGCCACTGCAGAGTGCTAAAAATTATACTACCCTATTATGTGTAAAATAAAGAACTAAATAGGTTATGACTTTACTTATAAGTGGTAGTACATTAATTGTGTTTATGATCGAGTTGTATACACTTCCTCGACGTCAATATGGATAGATTCTTTTCAACCACGGTAGAGTGCATGACGGTCCGTAATATATTACATAAAATTACCAGAATCCAGATGCCATTCATTTTCACATTACTCGGGGCAAGGCTAATGCAGAATTCATTCTATAGTGAGACCTGCAGTAATCGCGAAAGCCTTTTAACGAGGTCACAGCAACACGAGGTGTTTGCCGACCAATCTCTTGGTCGCATGTAAAGCTATAACCCTGGCTCATCTTTACAAGACCACGTCCAAAGGCAGGGCTTAAGTCTAATCGACTGGACCCACACAGGAATATCAAATACCTAGCCCAGGAGTAGCTGAGAGATCATAAAACACCGCTCGACATTTACAGAGATCGTCTCACGCTCAGATGAGAAATAGGCGCTGACGTAGACAAAAGAGTCTCGAATACAATCGTGAACGAAACCATCTAATTAGGCAATATCTAAGAGATAGCTTTCTAAGCTGCTGCGAGCAGGCATTGTGCTTCGTTCTTCTATCGGCAACCGCTCAGCGTCTTGGTTTAAAAAATAAAAAATAAAAAGTGAACACATGCAATGAGTTAAGCTATATAACGTGGTCCATGCACTTACTCTGTACAGAGGAGATGGTGCTTCGAAGTCGACGCCCGTGATCGACTGCGTCGGGACTCGGCGGGTGTTGGCTGGGGGCGGAGGTGGAGGTGGATACGACGACGCGACGGCAGCGCTTCGTCCAGCTTCTCCGTTCAACACTCCGTTTACCTAAAACAAAAAACACTGCTTGAGCGTGACGAAGGGAAGGGATTGGGGATTCCGAAATATTGCAGGGGTAACTATTTTACAACGCTCTCATGTATCATACTTTATTGTTTTATATCTAGCGTTTGATGATGTGTTTTGTGGTAAATGCATTTTTAAGAATGACTTAAAATAACAACATTGTTATATTTAGTTATCTGTTGCCATACCCAAGAAAACATAATATATAAACAAAAAACATTAATAATAACGTATCCCGAAACAAAGAAATATACACACTATAGCCTATACTAAACTTCTACCAAATATAAATGATACAATGGACGAATGGTTTGGCAGTATTAATAAATGCAAAAAATTATAATTTTTCCTTATTATACTATTATAACAGAGGCAGATTCGTATCGGTATTATATCTACATCATTCTCTTTTGGTGGAGGAGCCGGGTTCAACAAGATTCCCGTCTGAGTGAGGCAAGCCCCGTCCTCGTACGATGCTTGGCTCCCTAATAACCACTGGTTGGCCACGATTACTCGCGACGACGCCAACATCGATAAGGAAATCCACCGTTATATCTCTCATCACATTGATGACCATTCTTCTTTCTCCATTGGAGGCAGGAACAATAGTACCAATGAGCAATAAAATTTAAAACATAGTTTCTGGTTTATAAAACAGATTGATCAACTGTTAACAGTGATATTTGTATAAATAAAAATTTGCGAATTCTATAAAATCTAGGTTTTCTAATGATGTTAAATTAATTTAACTCGTAAATAAATTCATTCATCACAGAAGGATCAATCGATCGCTTTGAGTCAAACGAATACTTCGTTCGAGCAGGAATTCAGAACATGATAGGAGGTTGTTGTGACGCAACACATTTAGACGGGCTTCGAACGTGCTTTCTGTGCTTCTTCCCTCTCTGCTCTTCCACTTTCACAAACAAAGATAGATGCGGATGTTACGGATGGTTGAAGCATAAGTATGGTGAATTGTTTATATTCCGTTTCTTATATGGCTGACAAGTGACAACGCACATTTATTTGTTGTTGGTGTCCTTTCGAATGCTATTGGTTTGATCAGGATTCAGGAATGCATGCAGGTGAAGAAGAGTGGTGAAGAAACAGAAACTCCTAGAATAGGAACTTCAATTTAATTACCGTAGAAAATACGTAGCTGTCCAGGAAAATATATTTTACTGGCACTAAAATTAGTAGCCATATAAAAGTGTATGGAAAATGTTTGGTAAAACTTTATTACACACATATCAATTGTAATCATGTGCACAGGCAAAGGAATCAATAACTCCATGGCAATTTCCTCTTGTTTGGCATAAGTAACAGGAACTGGTTATTGGTTTTATTTTAAATAGCTGTAAAGTATTTTCGTGCACGGGTATTAAACGGTATTTTTAGTGAGCTACTTCCATTTACATCTCTGGAGTTAGTCCAAGCTGCACCCAATAATCAATTAAACATGAATCAGAACAAGTTTTGTGTTGATTGTTTGAATGCGGAATTTTTACTAAAAGCAATTGTTTGATCGATGACATTTTATCCAAAATACGAGAAAATTGTCCAAGCAATAGTTTATTTTATCATCTGCATTTACACACTCCTAGAATACGAACTTTAATACGTAGTTGTCTAGGAAAATTTATCTTAGTGACCCGTAAGTTATATTATATTATGGCAAATGTGTGAAAAATGATTGATAATTAAAAATAACTTTATTGTGCACATATTATTACAATAATGTGCATAACATAGAAATCATCAACTCTATTGTAATTTCCTCTTGTTTGAGGGAAGTATAAATATTTGACCAATGCCAACACAACAACACTGTTTTGAACGTTTATATTTTATGAATTACGTACCTTGTCGTTTTAGGAGAAGTGCTTTTTTAATTATATAAATTCTAGCGTAACACAAACAAGTTTTAGTTTATTTAAACTTGAACGTGCATAGTTAAATTTAAATAACCGGGCTTCGAGGCACAGTACCGTGTCGAAAGAAAACACGTGCATGTTTATTGTTGACGCTGCGCTGTGAGCTTCTACTGTGAGTTATAGTAGGTAAGTAAATAATAAGTGTTTAAAATATATGCAGCCCAAGTGAATAGTGTGAGAATTAAACAAGTGTATAAACTTTAGAAACATTGATGAAAAAATTAAATAAATGTAAAATAAAGTGCTTGGTATAATAAATGACATGACATAAGCACAGTGGTTCATTACACGAAACAAATATATGCATTTACAATGTTTGGATTCGCGTATATACGTTTTCATTTTGTAAACCGTTGATATAAACACTGTTTTATATATTATGGGCTGTGGCCTACACTGACACATTTGCATCAAAAGTGTCAAGATTAGAAAAATATCTGAAATGTAAAAAAAAACAAAAAAACGCAACTTGCTATGTTGCATCGGATATTTTTTACGTAGTATGCTTTTTACATTTTTATAAAATACGTAGGGCCTACATTTTCTACCGTAGGATCTTGAAACAAAGGAACAAAATTAACGTATGCATGAAAGTTAGCGAACATTTCAACTTCTTAAGTTAACATCGTTAAATATACACACTTTAGAATTCAACCATGCATCCACAAATAAGTGTACCAGCATAAAATATATGCGACCTGAGGGCATTACATTAAACAAAGTGCAAACGTGTAAGTGAATTAGAAGCAGTTAGGTGCCCTTACTTCGTTTTATATTCAGCCAACTTTAGGAAATATCACATAAAAAGAAAATACTACATTAAAAAATCCACAATTTCCAAATTATCGGATTTTTCCGTGGGCTAATTAAGGACTAGGTAATTAATCTGGCTCGGAGCTCGTAGAAGTCACGTGACGCGGCGGGCTAAGTTTGTAAGCCCAACGTCAGCCCTGAGGCTTAGCGCTGGGTCTGAACTAAACAGTGGTGTATGCATGAAGCTATACTCATTCCACGACATAAGCTATGTTCAGTCAAAAGCTACACAGCAAGCGGATTAGAACGTTGTCTAATGGAAAAACTATTGGAAAGATGGATTTAAATCTAAGTAACTCATATGTTATTCATACTAAAATAAAAGCGAAATCTTATCACTTTTGCCATTCGGGTTAAATTTCGTGAAAGCTTTCCGGAGGGCAGACTTTGCAACCCAATCAAAGATTGTGATCGGATGGTCGTTTAGAAACTGTTTTAAATCTTCATACCTTATGCAAACGTGAGCGGGACTCCGAGATAAGCATTCTCCATCACAGAAAATAGTCATTTTATTCAGAAAGGAAAGCTTGTATTTGATTCAATTGGTCCAAGTTCCATCTCAAACGACTTTTTTATAATCAGCATTGTGCTACTTTCGCCCGCGCAAGGGTTCTCCGGCTCATTTCGTGTTATCTTTCTCTATCACACTATCTCCAATCTATATCTTAGTTCACATTAATCTTCAGTGATTCTTCGGACTTGCCGGCCTTCTTTTGCGATCTAGCCCTCCACGACTTAAATTCATTAATTACACGCCTATCTTCTTGATTAGCCTCCATGCATAAGTATATAACTGTTTAGTAAAGGAAATCTGACCATGGGCAATTCTTGTAAGTTACTCGCCGGGTTTACTAACTAGGTGGGTAGAGTGTAAAGATGTTGAGGGCCTTTTTTTAAGACTTAATCCTATATTTTAATTCGAAATACCTAAAAGTGAGGTGCTACTTTCAGTCAGGATTACCAGTAGTTCGTCCCGAACAGTGACATACCGAATTAGAGTGCGCCATGCGTGAGCTATACCTCTATCGCGTATATCGCGTGACTACCTCTATCATGTGTAATGCGTGAGCTACCACTATCGATCCTATAATGCGTGAGCTATACCTCTATCGCGTCTATAATGCGTGAGCTATACCACTATCGCGTCTATAATGCGTGAGCTATACCTCTATCGCGTCTATAACCGCGTGATACCTTATCATGCAATGCTTAGTACACTATCGATCCTAATAAGCGTGGAGCTATACCTATGATATTGCGATTCTATATATGATAAGTTGATATTTATTTAATATGATGATCATTATTATAATAATGATAAACACTATAAGTGATGACTGCATCGCACTTATTGACTCATCTAAGTATCGAACCCCTCTAAATGCGTGGCTACCTTTCGGTACGCCTCTTTATCACTATTTTTAGCATAATTAATAAAATATATGCTAATACGGGACGCAATCTCGCCACTATTGAAATTGAATCTAGTCCAATCTCGTTCCCCAGAATCAAGACTCTTATAGAAAATGTATGCAAAGTCATCAGACCTCGTCTTTGATAAAAATGTCAAGTGTAGTTTTGAAACTTAAAATGAACCCGGCGACGTTTCATCAACTAAGAGAAAGAATAAAGCAATCTGTCGTGTGAACAATTACCTACCAAGTACCAACCTCTGACGGCCTCATCAAGTCTCGAGCTGAGGATGAAACATAACATCTCCACGAGTTCGTCAGAACTAGAAACTATGCAACATTATTTAAGAAAGATGGTGTCACCACGCCAAGTAATTTTAGTTTTTCACCTGAAATGTGATGAGGCTGGAATAACCCCACGAATGAAAAACAGCGACTAACTTACAAATATCACGATTCATTAAATTGTGGAATAGCAATATTCAAAAGCGAGGAAATGTATCTTTTGAATCAGTTTGTAATGCAAATTTCGCTTTAGAGACTATCTAATCACCGCACAAAATAAATTTGAAACACCCACGACTTGCATCTATAGAAACGGTATCCTCTGCAGCCGTGTGTTCGACGACATGGACTCTATGTATGATCAGACCCCCTTCCTACCTACGCTGAAGTTTAGCTACATCCATTACATTTTCATATAATTATACTATTCTTTCAATATAATGAATAATATACAATCATGATATGCATTACATTTATTGAATTCGAATTATTTATAAAAAAAAAAACAATTTGCTAAATCATAATGCTCATAGGCCTACTCCCCTCGATTTTAGCATGAAAATGTTCTGACAATATCCAAAAATGCTCGAAGTCGTCTTCCTACTCAGACAGAAACTCGAGCCGAAGAATGACAATATGAAACGATTCTAGGGTCCGGACATTATTCCAGGGGCAAACACCCTTGGAGAGGGGAATAGCGGGAAGAAATTCCTCTCTGTTATGAAATCTTTCCTCGTCCTGTTTGGAAATCGTTTCTACGCGCCGGGAGGCAGGGAGGGATAAGGTATCACCACTGCACATGGCTACATGAACAAACATTTACGATAGGGATATGAACCAAACCCAGATCGATATTATATTATTGGCCCGGGTAAGAAGTAGTTTATTACTATTAAACAAACGAATGCCAAGAAAATGTAATTAATCACATTTACAAACACGATAAAATATTCTAACAAATAAAGCTCTCTGAAAGTTCTTGAAAGTTCTGAGTAGGACAGATGACTCCTGTCTCCCTTGCCCGCCACCCCAACTTCCCTTCTCCCATTATAAACCACCACTGATGTCAAGTAAGGCTACTCATTCTTGCTTGAATAATAATCTCTATTACAAAAATCCAAAGAACAAAGACAAAAGCAAGGAGACCTAACCTAAGAATAACTGCGTGTTCGAGTCAGTGAAGATTGTCTAGGGGACACAAAATTACCAAGAATCAGAATGTTCATAATAAGATACTAAAATGCGTAGTCTATGAATTCCAGTCATACCTATTCCAGAGGTTGAGGCGTATGTGGGTGGAATAGGTGAGGTGTTTCCTTAATAACGAGCAGAGAAATTAATTTACATAACTCATGGCTAGCCTCGAAAGGTTCCAACGCATGTCTCATACTTGGTCTCATACTGTTGGACCGACTTTTTCAATGTACAATGCCCATTGAAACTACCTTCGGAAGCTAACCCTTTGGAGTATAAAGTTATGTTGTCACTTTTGAAGCCAATGTGATATTAAACAAGTTTTTTATGTATAAAATATTAGTTTTACAGACAATTTTATGAGATTTAAAATCTTTAAAATCTTTCGTTATTGATTTTAATATATTGCGTGACTTGTTGGTCGAGTGGTAAAGGTCCCTGATTCCAATGCAAAAATTCCCGGTCTCGAATCCCGTTTCAGAAGAAGATGATAAGTAGCTTCAGGACATGGGCTTAAATCCATCAATTCTTGGGTTGGAACGGTTACTGTGGAGCCGTCCTAGCAACGAATAATTGGCCGAATTATTCTTGTTAATTCTGGCGTCGCCCGCGGGTATAAATTGTGCTAAACTATTTGGTCGCTATTTCATATTTGAAGGAACGATCTATAGTAATTAATTAATTAATTAAAATACACATAAATAATAATTCTTTATTTACGAACGATATATACAGTGTTCACAATTATAACAATATATATAATATCTAGCAAAACATGAAACGCGATCATGAAATGCATATATCCATGCAGGTCTAATGACAAATGCATTGGCCAGCTAATGCATTAATTGTCTGCCAATTAGTTTTCGAAAACATGGTATACATTTTTATGAAAAAAGTCGATAACTTCTTTAAATATAAGCAAACTGTAGTGTCATACAAAGATTGCAAGCTAGGAAGTTGGGAAGTTAGGTATGACTTCAGTAATCGGTATTACAATTACCTTTAGAGTATATGTATCGGCAATCGGCATACATACTTCCAGTATTAACGTGTTCTTTTGTTTCAAACGTTAGACGCATACCTTCAATAATAACCCTATTTACATTGATGTCTTCCTAGATTCTTATACTCTTCTAGTTAATAGAAATAAGAGACAAAACCGGCTTAAGAAGTGATCCCTGCGGAACCCCGAGTATAGTGGCATAAATCTCATTACACAGGTTAACCCTTTGCCCTAGGTTTATCAGAAATTTCTTTATCCAATTTTCTTCACTCTTGTCATCGTCTATCCAATCAACTTGAGCCATCGGTTCACCAAGCGACAACTTATCGAAGGCTTTCCAAAATCAATAAAAATTGCCTCTCTTCATCTAATTCCCCGAGCACGACAGATCCTGACTCCTGAGCCATTCTAGTCAATCGAATTTCTCAAGTCAACCCAACCCCCTCCCAAACGCACGTTGCTCGCAAGCTAACACACACTTATCTTGCATTACTCGAGCTCGGAACTACACCCTGGCACTACAACTGTCCATGACACCTGAGATAAAACAGATACCAATTTTATTTTTGCTAATTATATTGGCAATGTGTTAATCTTGACGATACTAAAAATACATGTAGTTAAAACAAACATTACGTTTATACCTACCCACGCAAAGCTTCCAAACTAAAACGTAGTGAATATTTTTCACACGATACAAATAGCAATGGTTTGGTCCTAGGAAACACGACCAGGGAAATGTCGCTTCTGCAGGGGGTGGTTTGAAGGGAATGCTCGAGGGTTACTTTATAGGATTCAATCCCAGTAATTGCCTCTTCAGCTTGCAACTTACAAGGCACTTACAAATCGTTGGATTCCCCACTGTAGTGTAGGGTATACATTAGTTTACGGAGTGTGACGAGCCACCCTCTTCAGGTGACTAACTAGGTTCTTAGTTTAATTATATCGATTAGTTTTACTTGTATATAGTTCGTTTGAAGAATGAAGAGGAAGTCGTGAGTTTCGGCTTTGTAAATTACATCAATGTCAGAAATAAACACTAAAACAGTGTTTCATTGATTGAGGTATGAATTCCTCCACCAACGTGCTAGTAATAATAAAAATACCAAATCATACTATGCCGTAACAACGTTTGAAGTATAGAGTGAGGTCCACTACTTACAGGAATGATAGCGGTTACTTATACTTCTGTGCCAGGAGCTAAAAACAGCTACCCTTTCAGTTTCCCCTCTAATGGGACTCAAGGGCCCCATGTATTATTCGCAGTAAATCTTACCATTGTAGATGCATTTGGCATATTACTGCTCTAAAGGTGACTATGCCATCAGCGTTCAACTGATTTTCTTTCAAAACCACTTGGAAAGCTAAAGCAGCGATATTTCCAATTCAAATGCAAATTCAGAAGGTCGTCAATTCGATACCAGCCACTAGCAGACCTGACTGGAGGCTTTGTCCAAGGTTTTCCTCAGTCAACATGGGAGAGCTTGGAATGGGATTGACTATATATACTAGATAGTGTTTGGGTATTCCCTCCAACCAATCATCAAACAGTAACACACAAACGCTATTACCTATACTTAGTGCTAGTATGTCCCTGGACAGGACTGTCCTACGAAAAATATAGGGATTTACAACAATTCTGTGTTCCATGCGATGGAGTAATACCACAAACAAAATATGTTGTGCTGCGGTAAATAAAAAGTATTCAGAAAGCTAATAAAAGCTTTAATATTTCTTTCTCAAGGAGGGACAACAGTCTGAAAAGGGGGTAAAAACAACTAAAAAGTAAAGAAACATGTGTTTTATACTTTGACTAATTCTAGTAAATAAATAAATAAATAAATAAATAAATAAATAAATAAATAAATAAATAAATAAAAAAAAGTTTTTTTTTTTAATTTTATAAGTTTTTTTATAGTTTATATGTTTTTTTGTTCTGTATGTATAATTATATGCATATATATAGATATTTATGGTTTTACAATGATTTTGTTTTTGTTTTTTGTTTTTGTTTGTTTTATATATTTCATTTATACATTTTTTTAAAAAATATATGTTTATTTTTACTGATAAATTAAATATCAATTGTACTTGTAATATGTTATTGTAATTTCGTTCATTGAACTTTGATAACCATTTACCGGTTATCTTTTTTCTTACATTTCTTAGGACTTGGGAAACTCTAGTTTCTATCATATTTGAGCTACAGCCATGAAATTTTTTGTGAATTTACTTCAATAACGAAATAAGGTCCCCTAGAATAGACATGCATACCTTAAATAGAACTTAGTAAATTAAATCCTAAACTTAAATGATAAATGTAAATATGTAAATTCAAATAATTTTCATAACTTGATAATTCGTATCTCTTACAATTTGAATGTTGAATTAAAACAAATCTTGGGGTACCTCAATTGGTTTACGACCATCATTTTAAAATCAATTTTTAAAATTATGTTGATTGGTTCTCTTCGAAACATTCCCCAGGTAAATCATTGTTGAATCAACAATGAAACGTGATTAACAATGCCGTTAATAATAATAAAAAATAAAAAATGTATTTTTTACTAGTTGAATCTCTTAGTTAACATACACACAAAAAACAGATTTTTTAATGAAAACTATCGAAGTTTTGACTTTCAGTTGTCCCTCCTTAAAATTCTGAAATAAAATCAGGGTATTCTACTGAATCTAATTGAGTTTTTTTTATTTTTTAATTATCAAGGTGCAATCTTGACAACACAACGTTCTAGGCAGAACAGTAGCGTAGCCTATCCAGGAATTCTTAAAGGGGTATTTAGAAGAGTTGAAATTTACGAACGACCGTGGACAATAAGAATAAGCCCCCGCCCGTCACCCAGGAAATGTTCACTACAAGGTAATTTTGGAGTAAATCTGTGCGTAAAAAAAGGATTTAGAGTGTATACCCACTCAGTCACAGAACAGATAGAGAGCATATTGCCATCACAAAGGAGCTGAAAATCTATTCAAAAATTGGCCTGCACATTGATTTTTCATAATTTAGATATTGAATTAGTCACTATAGTCAACAAAAAAGAGAGTAAATTAATTTTGAAAAAAACACTTCGTTACATAACAACAATAAATTTTTGGTTGTGTAAAAAAAATTGGTGGAGCGTAGTGACCATAGCGAAAATTTCAAATTGACTATCCTCAAGACAAAATAGCTCTGGCGAGTTATATGAATTGTGTATTCCTGTTTGTCTGTTGTTGGATATCTAGTACCGGTATCTACCGAATAAAACAAACGTCTACTCAGAGAGTCTCCGATCTCGATGAAAACTTGGAGGTACGAGGCGCCAAATACGCTCATCCATCAACGCAGCTATGAAATACTTTCGAGCAGCGGTCTAGTGCATGGTTAGTATTGTGGGTTTGCGATACAAACCAAAATAATTCAGCTTGAGCACTTTCTTTATCACTTCACGTCAAGGACCAAACCAAAAAACCCACAGATAGGCAGTCCTTATACTACATAGAGTTAAATGGGTGGGCGTAACCTTCAAAATCGAGATTGAATTTTATTTTTGGTCACATAATGATAATTCTACATTTTTTGTTGTGCTTCATTTGAGACTAATCGTGATTCGCATGATATTGTGAACATTGAAGACAGCAATCATGCACATCCATCGATTGAGCCCACCCAGAGTGATCCGTGTGATTGAGAACGACCTGTGGTACAGATACGTACTGTGGTACGGTCACGACTCCGGCCGGGTATACAGATAGAATGACGGATTTCTAATTTTGTATCTTTTTAAAACCAAAATGGGGCGGTTGTTCTTCCCTTGAATACACCACTGTACCTCTAGCATTCTAAACAGCTGATGCATAACTAGCCCTTGTTTTTTTTGTCTGGGGGGAGGGGGACTTTGAAACAGTGCGGGTCTAATTTTTTGTATTTTGAGCTGGTATTTTACTAGGTTTTAGCGTGGTTTCGTCGATATTATAAAATAGTAAAGAATGTCAGTTTTACCGTCAGTTTAAAAAAGACTTGCATCAAAATTCCGCCCGGGGTTGGGGGGGGGGGGGGGGGCAGTCACTCCCTTCGCGGCCCGGCCTCAAGGCCCGACGCCAAGCCCCCCCCCAGTTACGCCACTGATTCTTGTGTAGGTAATTTTCAAAGAGAACTTGAGAAAGATTTAAATAATTCGATTTTTCTTGACTTGAACCATCTATCACGAGGTCATCGGTTCGATATTGGGCGCTGGCAATCACTAGAAACAGTTTCCTTGAGTCAAAAGGTGAGCTCTCCTAAATAGCCCTTGACATTCTATCCCAAATATCCCCGCTTCTTCGGTTTACCTGAAGAAGGTGGACACTGTCTCTGCCCCTGGGCTGGTTAAAAAAGTATTTCAGAGATAGGCATAGCGATTCTACAGAATCATGATTCACTATATCTTTTTTTACTAGAGTTGTATATGTGAAGGAAGGTTCGATTTTTAATTACTGCAGGTGCTGGTAACTAGTTTGTTTTCTAGCTAAGGTAACTCTTTTGCTGATTTTATTGATATACACCGAGGGAACCAGGGGGCTGGGGGTTAGCTCTAATTCATTCATGAGGGAAAGGTGGGATTTTTTGTTCAGAATTTTAATATATTTATAAAACGTCTAATATATTAATTATAAAACGAAATCGAAAATAAACTTGGAAGCAGTTCAGCGTATTAAGGGCGGGGGGGGGGGGGGGGGTCCGGGGTCGGTTTTGCAAATCCAATACAGGCACTGTCACTGTCTGACAGTCCTAGCCGTTGGTGCCCGAATTTGCAGCTTTCAAAGGCTTAAATGCACGTTAAAAAGTCGAAATGGAAAAATAGGTGGTGGTAATAATTGTCTACACATTAAAAATCGGAATCTCATTGGGGCGATCGCAACCCCCTTGTATCCGCCACTGGGCCAAGATGACAACTTACATAAAACAATAAGCATGGTGTTATCTACTTCCTTTTAGTTACTTTTTGACGAACATGTTGCCGGGTAATGTTAAATCATAACCTTGCTAGCGTTACCGGTCTTCTTTATCACTTACCTGTCTGTTGTACAGCGATCGAAGCGAAAATTTAGATCGTAGGTCTTAGGCCTCCGTTATGAAGCAATTTTGATGATGGCTTATTTGGACTGTCGTACTTTGAAAACGAAGAAAATAGAAAAAAAAAACTAGAAGTAACTAAACCTACTGACCATGGAAGTGTTAATTTTGAAGTTGCTCTTCAATTTCGAACAAACCGTTAGTATCTAAATATTGTTAAAAGGTGGCAGCACTTCCTTCGCGTGAACTTGTGAACTGAGCTACAGTAACCACGATATGGATGGTACTCGGAAGGTCCGTGGTAGCAGCACTGGCTGGGATCAACTGACTAGAAGTTAGACATTTTGTCACAAGGTAGAAGCACTTGATTGACGTACTTTAGTCGGTAAAGAAGGTGCCGCCGACCCGTGTACGAAATTCAAACTGCATTTTATACCTTCAAACTAAACTCAATGTTTTCCGTTTCACCTATCTCAAACATTTTATTCAGTGTTTTCTTTACATTTTCTCTTATCTTCAATTGCAGAACCTGCTGAATTTTTAATGGAGGGCTATTTTAGGAGGAAGCGGACGCTACTCTCTTTTGGTCCTGGCGCATGTTAAAATGTCGATAAGGTGAGCAAGTTGAATGGAATAATAATTATAGGCACCCATCATTTTCCTAAAATAGAGTCTGATGTAGGTGGAGGCCCTAATTAAAAATAATTAATCGTTGGCTGTACCGGGGTGGTGGCTTGAGCCAATATAGCCACTATCAAAAATGACAGTATTTGTACTCTTTTAGTGGGAAATAATAATAACCTTCGGTGGTATGGTATACGCGAATAACAAGATTGAGCAGAAGTCATTGGTGCAGAGGGGACGTTACCCTAAAAGCATAAATTAATTTACTACGCAACTGGAACCAGTTAGGCAAGTGCAAAATCAAATATTTTTTAACGAAGATATTATTTTGTATATTGCTTTATCTCACTTTTATAAGAGTAAACCTAGCTATAAGTAGCCTAAAGGCGGGGTTCCCATGTCTCATACCGCGCGGTATGACTTGGGCCAAGTCCTTTGTGTTAAGATATCTATGGGCCAAGTTTAACATTTTTCCGACGCGGAGTGATGTCTCATCCGTTCACTGCCTACTGTAGTATGATAAATAAGCCAAAACACTACTTACTTGGTTATTTGAAGATGTTATTTATGTAGATTCAATGCTAATGAAAACTTCAATAATTCAACGTCTTTTACGAAAACAATGAATCATATTATTAAAAACCATCATATTATTCAAGACGTGCGAAATCAATGCCTAGGACAATCAATGCTAATTTAGCCTCCCTTTCGCGCATATTTAGGACTGCCAAAATTACATAAAAAAGAGGCATTGGCAAATTTTAAACAATGTCATTGGACGTAGGCTAAGTATGAGAGCAACCATGATTTTCAGCGTGGATTTATCGGCGCGCTATAATCATGTATAAAACCCGGAAAATTACAAATTAAACATTAAAATGTTTGAATGATATTGGTGAACTTCGAACTGCTAACACACCAATACCATGAAAATAATAATATTATAATGTTAAATATCATTGGGGGCTGCAGCAATATCAGCTATCATTGATTAAAGAAGGCTATGTGCAGCACACGGCTGCATAAATCTATTTTAAAAAATCACGCCCGTTCAATATAGTAGGCTGTGGAAACGAACAGGACCCTTTTTTGTTTCGATTTGAAAGCTCCACTTGTCACTTTTTTCGCACGCTATTCACCCAAAATGCACCCTTGTGTGCGATTCGTTTACAATTCGAAACAAAAGGGTCGAGTCGACCGGAAGTGCGAGTTTTCGAGAAGTGAGACCTCTTGGCCCAAACAGGGGGTTGGAAATTTTAAAAAGAGGCTATTAAAAAAAAAGTGGGGTTAGTTTGGGGTTTGCCTTCGAATATCTTTTCGAGTTTTGTTTTTAAAAATGAATACAATTGTAGTATCCTCGTAAAAATTAGGGTAAACTATGATGGTTGAAATATGTAGAAAAAATTTTCTATTAGCTAAATTTTTAAGGCGTTAAAAAATATTACGGGACAGGGTAAAAAAATGGGTCTGAGGGGGGTTTTATAAATTTGGGTTTTATGGTGTCCGCCCTACCCCCAAAAAAACTGGAAATACAGCGTAAATGAAACGGGAATTGCCTTGCTTATGTAAAATATTTGCACAAAAATGATTAAACCACCTTTAAACTACAATGGAACTTACCCCCTAGTTATTCATTTTTTGGGATTGTTATGATGTTTTGTTGTTGTCGGGGTTTTAAGGCCACAAGCGTAGAAAACCCGTAGTAGTTTTCACCCGTTTTTTAAGGGGGGAACCAAATTTCAACGCCCGCCCTTTCCCGGTCTCGACCAATAAACGTACCCGTATTACTTTTTCCCAAAAAATTATTTCAGTGAGAATTTTTGTCACTTTTTTCGAACGATATATCGCAATGTTTCGAAAATCGAAAACCCAAAACAGAATCGCTTGCCCACTTTTCTCCCCCAATTTAAGCTGTGGGAATAAAAAACAGATGGGGGTCCAGGGCAAAGGGCAAAACGGGTTTTGAGATCCCATACGGGTGAGGCCACCTGCCCTGGGGGGCGGGGGGTCGCTATATCTACAACTGGAAACGTGGGAACCCTTTACTATTTTTTCTCCAAAGGGGGCTCTGTGTACTTTCCCTTTGGTTAGCCGAACTTTCCGAATCGATAAGAGCGCACCCGAAATCCTTTCCGTTAAAAACGTTAAACACTAATAGATATATTAGATAATAGCCATAGATATATAAGGTTGAACCAGATAAGCTGGCGGCCGTCAAGGTCAAGCGAGAGCACGGACGCCAACGTTAACAATTTACACACAACTAGCATTAGGTAGGGCCTACCGTATTTGGTCATGTTATCGTGATATTTTATCACATAAATAACCCTTTTTTTAAGCTGTGAAAAAAGTAGGGTCGTCCCCTAGAGTAAAATTTTAGCGAAAAAAATGATTTTTCAGTAAACACGATTTTTTTGCCTTGTTGGTAAATTTTGTTCCAAAGTTCTAGCTGTTTTTTAATGCCAACCTCGGCCCGAAATTTATATTAATGTTTAAAAAACCCTCAAAATGTCTTGATTCTAATTTTGGGGGCCCTTTATAAATACTTTTTTTTAAGGATATATTGGGCGAAGGCTTGGGTTTAAAATAGTCGTGTTTTTCTCCGAAAGCAGTTTTAGAGACCGTTATTTTATTTACTTTTTGCCGATCTTGTGGCCATAGTGCGTAGAGGTAGTCGGATAGGGCCTAGATGGATGACAGTGGACGGTGTACTTCCTTACCGACTGCTGCAGCGGCCACCGTCGCTAACCACCCAAGGCGGCCCGGAATGGTAGTGCCTTGTTGGCAGGACGGTAGCGGGCTAGACTTTTAATCGAAGGTTCGATGGTTCAAACCTCAGTCGAAGCGATTTTTTTTATATTCTATTCTTATGTTTTTCTATTAAAACAACAGAATAATAACAATAATTAATAAATCTCCTTTTCAGATGAAAGTCCTTCATATTTTACATAGAAACGTTAAAGGTTTTGTAGGTTTTTTTGGCTAAGGAATGGCAAACGTTGTACAAATAAATGCAAAATAATAACAATAAATAACAAAAATAAAAAAAATAATAAAATCACCATTTCGCATGAAAGTCCTTTATTATTTAAATAGAAACGTCAAAGGATTTCTAGGTTACATTTGTTTATGGATGATGACAATTGATAAAACTCCGTATAAAGTCCTTTATATTTGATAGAAACGTTAAAGGTTTTGTAGTTTTTTTTAACGTCGCTATAATGAATATTTACCTAATATATAATTAATGAAATCATAATAAAATACAGCAAACAAGTTACCTTGTTGCACCATGGATTTATAATAGTACTGTCGTGGTTGCACCACGCGCCACACCGCGTGACGCGCCAACTACCTTATCGACTCCAAGTGTAATCCATCTAGGCCTAAGTCGACACTAGTGCGTAGACGACAGTGCTGCGATCCCTCGGCGACCGCCACCTAGTACACCTACGTATCCAGTTGTAGAGATAGCGCTTCCCATCTGTTTGGCCCGGTTGAGCCCTTAGTTTGGGCGAGCACGGACATACGATTTTGACAGCCAGACGATCGGTAATTTGATTCACAAAGACCAAACGTAGCCTAGGTATCCTATCCTTGGACGTAGGCTTACGTACTTTTTGCCGGTAGCCACTACTTAAACTGTTGTAGAGCCTTAAGAAAGACCGACAACCACCAGTAAGGCTAATTAATATACGTGTTATTTCCAGTATCCCGCACGCACAGGCCCCTTGGGGTCTTTTGTGTCTTAGGGCGTAGCCCTAGGCCCTAGCCTAGCCTAGCTTGGGCCCTAGGGGCTTCCATATTATTGTGCCTAGGGTAGCCTAGGCCTAGACATACTTGACTTGGCATTTGCATTCATATGTCTAGTAGGCCTAGGCTATGTCTAGGCCCTAGCTATTAAACCAACTGCCTACTAGCCCTAGGCCCCTAGGCTTAGCATAGGGAGGTAGGGTAGCCTAGGCCTAGGCCTAGCCTTTCCCCCATACCGAGACCTAGAGGCCTAGGCTGAGGCCCTAGCCTAGGCTAGGCCTAGCCCCCCTTAGCCTAGGGCCTAGGTTGAACTTTTACTAAAGCATCATTCACAATCAGTTCTAAGTCGTAAGGCGCAAGGTCTAAGGCGTAAGGTGTAAGTCGTAAGAAATGCTAGGCGTTTACAACAACCATACCATTATTCATTGCTCCTGTGTATTGCGCATGCGCGTACAGTCGGCTGTGGAGTTTCCTTGTTCGTGATTGGCTCGTCGTAAGAAACCGTCTTAAGAATTGGATTTTGTTGTTGTTCTCTCCTCTACTATTGACGGTTAGTCGGTGGTAGGTTGATCTTCCTTCCCTCATTATTTTCATCCCTCTTAGTCAATTTTATCTTGCATCCTTCTTCATTTTAGTTTCCCTTCTTATTTCTTGCCTTATTTCTGTAGATTGTGCTTTGTGCTTTCAGCCCATGCTTCCCTTGTTCCTCTCATTTTCCTTCTTCCTTCAACCCTCTCGTGAATGACTGGTCTCTGAGAGTTTGAGAGTTTGGATAGCATTCCCTCTCCTATCTCTTTATCCCTCTTTCTTCTTAATCTAGTCAGGGTGAACCATAGGCAGTGGCTTTAGAGCTTTTAGTGCCTTTTTAAATCCTTTAATATCCTTCTCTCCCACTACCCCCTCTGTCAGGCCATTCCACTCTACCACCGTTCTGGCCATGAACGCGTTCCTTCCCACATCAGTTGCCCAAGTCCCTCTCTCATATTTCCAATTGTGATCCCCTCTTGCTAGGTAATTTGCCTTTTTTAGGAGGCTATTCATCTCTCTCCACCCTTCCTGAGCCCTAGTCACCCTGAACATCTTCCCTAGTCTGTCATCTTTTCTTCTATCCTCCAGCTGCTCCCATCCTAGCTCACTTACCATACGCGTGACACTTTCGTACTTCCTTACTACCTGTCCATTTACTATTTCTTCCTTCCAAGTATTGCCCTTTCCAAGTACCCTTCGTGCAGCTCTTTTCTGAATTGCCTCTATCTCTTCTACTTCTCCCTTCCTATAAGGGTCCCATATAGCCCCCGCGTACTCGACCACCGGCCTCACCAGAGTTTTGTATGCGTGTCCTTTTAGATCCCTACTTGCCCCTTTTAGTGTCCGCATGACAAAGTTAAGGCACCTAAAGCCCTTCTTAGATACCTCCTTTACGTGTTCCTCCCAGCTGAGCTTATACTGCAACCATATTCCTAAGTATTTAATTTTTTCTACCCTTTCCATTTGTTTCCCCATGAGTGAGTACCCTTCCCCTAGGCCATGGATTATCCTCCTTCTATTGAACCTTACCCATTTACATTTATCAATGTTAAGGCTCATTTCATTGCCCGTTACCCATTCCTCAAGCATCGTCAAGTCCCTTTTCAGGTCAGTTACATCCCTAATATTATTTATGATCCTGTATATTACACAGTCGTCTGCGAAAAGTCTCACCTTGGCCCCCATCCTGTCTGCAATGTCATTTATATATATTGCAAACAGTAATGGTCCCAGTACGCTCCCTTGTGGTACCCCTGATGTTACTTCCACCTCGTTTGATATTTCATCCCCTACCCTGACTCTTTGACTCCTATCCCTTAGAAATTTTTTAACCCATCGGTTAACCCAGTTGTCATCAATTACTCCTTCCAGCTTCCTTATAAGTTTGTCGTGCGGAACCTTGTCAAATGCTTTCTCAAAATCTATGAAAACCGCATCCACAATTTCCCCTTTATCTAGCGAACTACCCAGGTCGTTTACTAGTCCTAAGAGCTGCGTCTCGCAGGAGTAGCCCTTTCTAAATCCGTGTTGGCTTTCTTTAAGCCACTTTTTCTCTCTTATGATCTCCTTTATGTAGTCCCCCACTACCCTTTCCATTATCTTTGATCCCACTGATGTTAGGGATATCGGCCTATAGTTCCCTAGTTTCCCCTTCTCTCCTCCTTTGTGCACTGGTATAACGACAGCTTCCCTCCAGCTCCCAGGAACTTCCCCTTGTTCCAGGGAGGCCTCTATGATGTCGGCCATATACAGCGCAGTTTCCCTCATTGCAAGTTGCATAAAATCTCCCGTGAGACCATCCTTCCCTGGGGCTTTCCCTTTCTTAATTGTTGCAATTATCCTAGTTATCTTTTCCACATCTACTTTTATTTCCTTGTTTCCTCTACCCTCCCTAATTTCATCTTCATTAAGTCCCTTCTTGTTAAATACTGCCGCATAATACTTATTTAAGGCCTCTGCCTTTTCTTTATTATCTACTATTAAGTTACCATTTTCTCCTTTGAGTACTGGCAATTCTCCCCTTGTTCCCTTCTTCTTCCTTACATAACTGTACATCCTATTCCAGCTTCCCTGTTTATCATCTTCAGTGAGCATATTTGCCATATGCGCCTCCCATTTAACTCTTTTTGATCTTATTAATTCCCTTTCAGTCTCCTTGAATATCTCTCTATCTTCAGCTTTCCTTGTTCTTCTATACCTGTTATAATTTTTTCTACCTTTCTTCTTGAGGGCCCTTATATGGTTATCATAGTACGGTGGATCGTTATTTAGCTTAAACTCCCTTTTTGGTACCCATTTCCCTTTTGCTTCCTCGCATAATTCTACAAATTTTATCCACACCTCCCTCCCAGGTAACGTTAGGCATATTTAGGTCACCCACTATTACTGTTCTTCCGTTTCCCATCCCCCTGTTGCTTAGAGTGTCTAGGCCATCAAAATTTAATACCCCTGGTGGTCTATAAACGGCCACTATTTCCAATTCGTCAGCCCCTGCAAGTATCTTTATCCCCATCATCTCATAAACCCCATCCTTGGGCAATTCGTTACGACATAAACCATACGCCTTGCGACTTGGGACGTATTGTGAACGTTCTGATTGAAATACATACTCGGCAATACAAATTATTACGCCTTAGACCTTGCGCCTTACGCCTTAGAACTGATTGTGAATGATGCTTTAAATATGCCCACGGGTAGCCTAAAGCTTGAGATTCAGTGCATCTGTTGAATCATATATTTACATCAATAGGCCCTAGCCTTTATTAATTGTACACTGTAAAATAGTGGTACCCCTAGGCTAGGCCTATGCCCCCCCATGCCCGTAAACGTACCTAGGCTAGTGCTACCTAGAAACTAGGTTGATCTCTCTCCCTGTACCAAATCGGTAGGCCTACATCCACCCAAGGCCATGGCTAGGCTAGGCCCTAGCCTAGCACACATCCATTAGACTTGGGCTTACCTAGGCCTATGCCTAGGGCCTTCAATTTTTGCCTTTAGGCACAAGTGTCTATCCTAGGAAATTGTGGCCCTGGCAGACTGGCAGCCACTCCGGCTTAAAAGGGGAAAAGTACAAAAAAAACTAAAAAAATTAGGCCTAAATTAAAAAAAAATGTTTTTACCATTGCATGTAATTTTATGAAGCAAAAATAGTTTTATTTTGCAAAATAACTAATAGTCTGTATTTGCCATTGAAATTATAGCTTTTGTTGGTGTAAGTGGAAGATGATTTTTAAAAAAAAGTTGGCAGCCTGGTGTTCTAAAGAATCAGCTGGTACCTCCATTTTGAGCAGTTCATAAGTTAAGGTTATGTGTGAAGAATCTAAACTGTGAATTTCAAGTCTTTATGTAATAATATCACACCATTTATTAATGAATATATGTAATCATGTTTGTGATGTAACATCCGTGACAATAAAGGCAAATAAGTTTTTTTTTTGGTGTATAATAGTTCTTATATTTTGTTACAAGTTGGTGATGTTGACAATGTACTTGTAGACTTCCCTTTAACAATTTTTAAGTGTCCATAGCTTTAAATATTTCTGAGAAATAGTGTCACGGATGTTACATGTCACGGATGTTGTTGAAAGATTGTGATGTGATTACACACTTGAAGTATGATCAATCAATTGTATTGAAGGGGTTTATTTAAAAATACTTTCATTTTTCTGTGCAATTGTACGTCATCGTGTCCCAGCTTTTAATGCCTGGTCTCGTCAACAAATTATGAGTGAACTTTTCATGACAGATCTAGCCACTCGAAGAAAACGCTATGACATGTCTTTCTTGCACCGTATCATCAATGGCATTTTCCGGTCCACCAGTCTTGTCTCCATGTTTCCACTTCATGTTCCATCCCGCTTTACTAGGCTTACGCACCTTTTCCATGTAGCTAGACCTAGACTTTCTATTACCCGTAGATCAGTGGTACTCAAACTGCGGCCCTCCTTACCAATTATTGCGGCCCAGAGTTTTGTGTATTTACTCTTAAATGTTCCTATTTTTGTGTTGTGTTCGTGATGATAAATCTCCAACCAAGTAAATGTTTTAAAAAGTTCTGTAACTTCAGTTGACCAAAGGCTATTGCTCTCTGCTAGGATGCAATTTCTCGTATTTGTATCCTGATTCCTGACTTAAATATTTTGCTTTGTGAATTCAGCGGCTTCTGTACTGTACTACATACAGTGTATAAAGCAGACCACGTTACTGCGCTGATCCGTGTTGATATATCACTGAAATGTCAGGTGTTAATTCAAAGTGTGCAAAGAAAAGGAAGTTAGAAGATGAAAATCAAATTTTTTCAATGTTGTTGGGAAGAGGAATTTAGAAGATACTTCAATGTGTGTTATTTGTAGTTAGCTAGTTTCGGTCTGGAAACGTTTTAATATAGGACGGCATCACTCATCGAAACACAGCTCATTTGAAGACAAGTTTCCCAAAGGATCCGTGATTTGGAGACAAGACAAGACACAGTGTCATCGTTCAATGTCGTGTTTAAAGACAACACAATATATTCAGCATACAAACACCGGTAATTAATATATGTACCTCAAAAATTACTGCCACCTCTTTCCCCACCCTGCCACAAAACATCAAGGCATACTTGTGTTTTATTAATGTGGCCCAGCTATACTTGGATTATTTGAAAAGTGGCTCCCAGAAAAAAAGTTTGAGTACCACTGCCGTAGATCAATCACCTTTCGTTTACCTTCCTTTTATAATAATTTACCTAATTTACCAAAGTTCGACATATTCTCTGATTTTAATACTTTCAAAAAATCAATCCGTGATTGGACTGCAGTTGAAGGTCATTAGCATTTCCCCCTTTATTCTTTCAAACATTACTATATTTACTCTTATGTTTGTTGCACTTTTAATTTTGATATATTTGTTTATTGTTCATCAATATTTTTAATTATTTGTTAATTTGTAGGTTTATTAATGTAATTTTAATCTTTACTTATTTATATATTTTTTTTGCTTGGGTTGATAGGGCCTAGAGGCTAGTTTAGTGTTGGTTGGGGAAAGATTGATAGAGGCTGGGAGCCAACAGCTTACCTTGAAAAAGTTCGGCGGCTATGTAGAGTTGAAGATCACATAAATATATACACAAATTACAAATTACATTACGACGAAACGTTTCGGCTTGAACAGCCTTGTTCACCCGTCGGAGTTGAGAGAGTTACTAACTAAATAAATGGCTACTATTTACAAATATGTATATATTTTTTTAGGATTGTCTAGGGGTAGGCCTATGTAAAATGGTACTTGTGCTGTACGAGACTCTTATATAAATAAATAAATAAATAAATAAAATTGCTGATGTGTAGCCTAATCTTTTTCTTGTCTAGAGTTTTAATACGGGAAATGTATGGCCCTTGTAACTGTTATTTCAAACTTCGATAGTATTTGTAGCCTATTACATGAATATAAAAGTTTGTATTATTATAAAAACACTACTAGGTACCCTACCTATTTGTAAGTTTATAAACATTTATAAAACATAACATATTGGAAAACTATTTTTATATTATACAATTAAGGAAATACATTAAGAGTTAAGAGCCGAGTTAGGCCTAACTCAAATGCGCGCACTCAGATGTTGACTCAGGTGTCTGCTGAACGTTTGGTAATATTATCATTACCAAATTTTGCATGGATGTTATGAAAGTACATTTATATTGATATCCGCAATAATTAAGCCTTAAAGATCCATTGCGAGACATAGGCCAAAGTCCAAAACGTGAAAAATTGAGCAATCCAAAACAAGGATTCCAATTCTGGAAATTCCCACCAAACCGTTTATCTTGGGATATAAACAGATTAACCTACGCGTTCACATTGATTTAAACGTTTATATCCAGTATGCCATTTGAGTTAAAAAAATCTGTATAAAATTCCCAAAGTTGACCAAAATGGAGTAAATTTCGGTGATTTCGCAAAATTTTAATTCAAAATCAATGAATTAATTTAGAAATACGCATACTGGATAGCATAGATTTATTCTTTATTACCATTAGTGTGAAATTTGATAACAGTGTTATAAACCGTTTACCCGGAAAAACCAGAATGCTAGCGTCTAAACTCGTCTCCGTGCCAGCCTCAGCAACTACTCTTAACATCGCATTTATTTTATTTTACAATTTTATTTTGAACCCAAAAAATTTAGATACTATAGATAAGGAGTGTTTGAATTTGTAACTAAGAATAACATAGTAATATAAATTGAAAATGGTTGGAAACTGGCAAGGCAAAGTGTATGTAACATCCGTGACAAAAACCATTGTAACATCCGTGACGCACACAAAAAATCTTGTCAATTAATATCATTTATTTTTAAAACAATGAATGGGTGATTATAAGGGTTCATCTTTCATGGATAAGCTCTATGTATATGGAAATGTAGCTGTCTGGGTCAGGGACCTGCATTTTCTATCTTTTGATGATGATCCGGGATCCACTTCCCAAACAATGTAACATCCGTGACACCACATTTCACTCAATATATCTAAAAATTACAATTCATTTAAAAATCTTTTTCACCTTATGGTAGGTAGTGTGTAAACACAATTGTTTCAGTATAAAACATTGCAATTAATTAGTTAGTTTAAGATTTTTATCTCTATAAAGAGTGAAATGTAACATCCGTGACAAGCCGGAGTGGCTGCTGGGCAATGTTCTAGGTAGATATTAGTTTGCATGTCAATCCATTTTGGCATACCAAGGCCCTAAAAATCGTGAGATGCAACTTAGATTAAAGCAATATTTGATTACTAGGGCTCTGTACAGTATCAATGCGATATTTGATATCTGCTAATGTTAACCTTAATTTTAACTGTAGGCCTACTTTTAACATTCTTACTGTTCTTTATTTTTTTATTGTATTTTAATTAGTTCCAGTAGGCTTACACTTTTATTACTATCACTTCTCTTGATTGCTTTTGGTTACTGTACTGGTCCAAGTCATTTACCCTTGTACTGCAAGGCTTTTTCTCTTTTTGTGGATCTTTTGCATCTTATTGTTTTTACTTGTATTCTACTTTTGTAGGTACCTAAGCATACGTTTTGTACAATATTTGTTATTCTGCTTGTATTGTTGTAAGTGACCAGATATAATGTACTGATATGTAATGTAGGGCCTATCTGATGTATCAATTAATAAACTAAACTAAACTAAGCACATTTTCGATTGTTCGATATAGGTCTCTATCAGGGCCGGTTTTAGGCGTCCGCGGCTGCGGATGGCGGCACAATTCGGTAGGCGGCGCCTTGGAGTCGCGGCGTTGTTACGGAACAACAGAATTTTACCAAATAAAGCAAAAATGCTAATAATTAAATAAGGTACATAACGAAATATGAGCATCATACTACTTTTCTCCTACATATTCAGAGTTCTGACCGTTTGCATAAACTTTACTGATTCTATTAATTATCTGCAAATAAATAAAATATGTAGGCCTACCAACAAAGTAAGTAGGTTTGCAAGTGATGGTAGGCCTAAGGCTTTAGTCCGCTTTACTGAATGTGAACACATTGAAAACAAAGGCGGCTTTTTTTGGTAAATGACAAGTAACCCGCTCGGCACCTTTGAGACAATTTATCTTTCATTTTCATCTAGGGTGACCATATTTCAAAAATGAAAAACCGGGACACCTCGACATTATGGACTTGCGTGGGCTATCCGGGGTCTGGGGAAAAGCCCCATTTTTTGGGGGTATTTCTGTCCTCCAGATAGCTTTTAGAGCGATCTGAGCAAGGAAGGCACGAAATCAGTGGTGGTCCCTATGTGAAAAAATGTGAAAAATTAGACACTATGTGAAAACCTGTGAAAAAAGTGCTCCTTTTTGCTATTTGTGTGGAAAAATGTGAAAAATCAGAACCTCAACCAGTACCTAAAAAACTTGAGGAGTTGGTAATGCAATAAAAGCATTCATTAATCCTTTTTTTAAAAAAAAATATATATGAAGTCTGAAATCGCGTTTTAGGCCACCAAATATAACACAAAACCCCAAAAAATTTCCACCTTCGGCGAATTTGAATCCAGCGGCTGGGGCTTTGCCCCAGACCCCAATTTCCCAGCGCCACCTCATTACGAATGGATATTACGCTTTGCGAGCGTGCTGCCCTTGGATTTAACGAGGGTTGGATTTGAGGAAAATGCCGTTTGAAAAAAAGTGAATTACTTCATTTCCCAGATGTGAAAAAATGTGAAAATTTGCAATTTTCAAATGTGAAAAATAAGTGAAATTTCACAAATGGCTGGGACCACCCCTGCGAAATACTTGTTGCAATGTACGGTAATAATTGACAAGGAAACTATGAAACTGAAATGGTTGTGGCACTATTGCAGACGTACAATCTATTTACGAATTTTCTCACTTTCGATTGAGGCAAGATTCGCTTCTTTTTGTTTTTTCGTTTTCATGTAACAGTAATGTCAGTCTTGCTGCTGTGATCTATTGAAAATAGACCTTTGCAAATAGTGCATTGCACTTTGTTATCTAGATTAGGCTTTTTATTATAAGGATAGCTCTTTTGCAAATTGTCATTGAACACACACCTTCTCTTACACATTTTACACTCGGATGACTAACACAAACACTCAAACAGTAAAAAAACACAACACAGAACAACACATAAATCTCTCAGTTTGACATGCCACTGCACTGTCTTGAACAAGTAATGCGTCGTATTACTACGTACATATTTAGTATTACAAAATGAAATAAGATAGTATTTGGAAATCCGAAAAATGACTATTAAATTAATAAAACCGTCCTATGTGGGAAAACCGGGACAGTTACCCGTCCCGGGTGGTGTCTCTCGGGACACCGGGACAGGTACCTGAAAACCAGGATTGTCCTGGGAAAACCGGGACGTCTGGTCACCCTATTTTCATCACACTCCTGATGGTAGTTTTAGCTTACGCTATACTATAGCCTCGTGACTCTTGAGACTTATAAAGACATAATATTTGTGTTCCAATTTGTCGTAAGATCGATTGAGCAATCTTGCCATTTTGTCTATCGAAAATAGATTGTGCTCCAAGCTGGACTTCGATAAAATCATAGATAATTTCGCTCATCAGACGGCTCGAAAGGTTGACCTGAGCAGATTTCTATGAAGCTAAAATCTAGAACCGAATTCCGGTTCTACATTGCTACAGAATATAATAACACTATAAATACCGGTACTCATCATTAGTTTTGTTTCTATTTCAAACTATTTTATTTGTTTTACCTTTATAAAACAAAATTGCCTATATTGTTACTCACTTTATTATAAATATGAATATAAGCACCAAAAAAATACTAAATTTCCTTTTCTGACATTGCACCCTCTATTCCAGCACAACGCATTATGATCAGGCCTCTGGTGAAATTGGAACGATCATTACTGTACTGTAGGGCCTATATAGAATATTGCTCCAGAATAAAATGTCGATTGAATGATCCTATCCTAATTTACTTCAGAACCCTTTCTCCACAGAGTAAGTTACTGTGGATGGAACACAGCACATATAGTAGTTAAAGTGGGGACAATCCATTATCTTCTCTCTTCTTCTTCTCTTATGCACATCTCCTGTCCTACCCCCCCCTGGCATTTCCCCATAGTGTCCTTTCAATGTAGTGCATCTAAATAGATGTTGTCTGTCCTGTGTTCCATCACCACAGAGCCTACACATGCTGCTCTGCTCTCCATCACACCTATTCTATGTAAGTGCTTTGCTAGCAAGTCATGGCCGGTATCTAGTCTAAACTGTGCTATTGTAGTTCTTCTCCTTTAATGGTTTGTCCTATCATTTCTTCCTTTTCTTGTATTAACTAGCTCACTCCACATTTTATTCTTGCCTTTCTCCTTCCATGCTTTCTTTACCTCAGAGTTGCTGGCTGATTTCAGATGTGATTTAGCTGATCTGTATGAAATGTTGTTTATGAATTGCTTGGTTTTACTTCCCATTTTAGCGAGGAAATCAGCCTTCTCGTTTCCGTTTATGCCGCAGTGTGCCGGTATCCATTGTAGCATTACTGTGTTACCTGCGTTCATCAACCTCAGGATTCTTATCTTGCAGTTTCTTATTTCTGCTTCTGTTTCTTCTCTACTCACTATAGCCTGGATAGATGCTCTTGAGTCTGTTAGTATCACCACCTTCCTTTCTCTAAAATATTCAATCTTCTCCAATGCTTTGCTTATTGCTCTCATCTCCCCATCAAAGTTACTCCCATTTGATCCTGCTGGGAATGATTCCTCAAACTCTCTACTGTGTATTCCTGCACCTGCATTCCCTTCTCCTGGTGTTGCTGATCCATCCGTGTATATGCAGCCACTCCTTCTCTGGGTATTCTTTGTGAATAAATCTTAGTGCCAGACTTCTCATATGCTCCTCTTGATAGTTCTTCTTTTTCTCTTGTATTCCTTCAATATTTAGTTGATGGTTTATTTCCAATGATGACATATGAATGTTTGGTTTTCCTATTTCTTGTCTGTTTTCAGTTATCACTTCCCCCATTAACTTTCCCACTACATTTCTAGCTTCAGTTATGAATGTTTTTTGTGTTTATTTAAGGCCTTCTTGGGGATCTCTGTCCCAATAATCTACATCCAAGCAAACCATTTTTTTGTACAGGCTCCCCAAGTTACCCCTGATACTCTTTTCAGTAAGCCTAGTCTTTTATTACTTAATTGGCACATTCTGTCGATATGGCTAGACATCGTCATTTTCTTATCCATCATTACGCCAAGATAGATTGGGTCTTCTTCGTATTTTAAGCTTACTCCTTTATATTTTAGGCTAAACTGGGGCATTGTTCTTCCTGTTGTACAATAATTGTATATTGTTTTTGTTTCATTCACTACCATCCCATTTTCCCTGGTCCATTCTTCTAATGCTTGCAATGCCTTGTTCATTTCTTACTCCATTTTCTGTACGTCCCTGTCACTATACCATAGCACCACATCATCCGCAAATAACTTGATCTCTACCTCGCTTCTTTCCTGTATATATTGCGCCAAGTCGTTTATATATATCAGGAAGTAAGTAGGGCTTGTTACTGCCCCTTGTGGTACTCCTGCCTTGGTTTTTCTATACCGTGATCGTTTGTTGTTGCATCTTACTCTTATATATCTCTGACTTAGAAAGTTTTTACTCCATCTGTATATGTTGTGTGGTACTCCCATCTCTTTCATCTTTTTTAAATGTATTTCTCTATCTACTATATCAAATGCAGTCTTAAAATCAACATAAACTACCATTGTAGATAACTTTTTCTTAAACCCTTCCTTAATATCCTGCTGCAAGTATGCCACCTGGTCTAGTGTCCCTCTGTTCTGCCTAAAACCTGCCTGCTCCTTTGCCAACACTTCATTCGATTCTAAAAATGTTTTTAGCCTATAGTTGACCATATGCTCCATTGTTTTAGCCATCATCGATGTTAAGGCTATTGGCGTGTAGTTTTCGACTTTTGAGCTATCCTTCCCATTTTTCAGCAGTGGTATTATCTCTGCTTTCCTCCATATATCAGGAATATTGTATTTCCAGATGTTATTAAAGAGATTTAGTATTGCACTTTTACCTTCCTTGCCAAGGTTCTTTAGAAATTCTGGGTATATCAGGTCGACTCCTGGTGATTTTTTAATTTTAAGCCTTCTTAGTGCTTCTTCCAATTTGCTCATTATGAAAGGTGAGTTATATGGGTCTTTTATGTCATCCACAAATTTTTGGAATTCTACTTCAGTGTGCTTATTTTTCTTTGGTTTTGCTTGTTTAGCTTGAAATTCACATATCACTTCTGTTTTCCTCTTATCATCGTGTATTTCTTCTCCATTGTGTACTAATAACTCATTTTTGTTTGATCTTTTTTCTTGGTTATTTAATTTAGAGAAGTATGTATGTGCCCTTTTCCCGTCCTTCTGGTAATCAATATTTTCTACAAATTCTTCTAATGCCCTCTTTTTGCTTTCGAGTATGGCCCTTTTTAGTTTTGCTTGTCTTTTCCTTAGCTCTATCATATCTTCCATGTTCTGTGTTTTCTCATTCTTCTTCCTTGCTTCATCTCTCTGATCTTTGAGCACTGAGAGTTTTTTCCAAAATGGTTTTCACCGTTTTACTTTGCCTCTAGGTATATGTTTTTCAGCTGCATCCTGTATTATTTTTATTATTTGTGCATTCTCCCTATCTATGTCCTCTTCAGCCTCCCTCTCGTCAAATGCCTTTTCTGTGTCTTGTCTAAACCCTCTCCAATTTGCCTTTTTGAAATTCCACGTGCACTTTGTATCCTCTTCCTCTTTGTTTCCCTTTTCTCTAGTGACTAATATCATTTTATGACCTGCTCCAGTAGGGGATTCCAGATTTTCTTGTTTAACCTCTTCTTGTAGATTGGCATGGGTAAAAACTAGATCGGGTCTTGACAGGTCTCCTTTGTATGACAGAAAAGTGAATGGTTCCTCTGCATTTACCAATATTAGTGGATTGCTGTCTACATATTCTTCTAAAATAGATCCTACTCGTGTCGTTTGTTTATAATTCCAAAGTGTGTTTGGTGCGTTAAAATCCCCAATTAAAATTGCATTGCTGTCTATATCGACTAAGTCTAGTAGTTTTGTTTCATTTCTGGGTGGGTTATATACAATGATGAATTTTGTCTTGGTGCCATTTTTCCATATTTCCATTTGAACAATCTCGATTTTGTCGTTTTCCTCCATTGCGTGTATTTCTTTGAAACGGCAAGTGATCCCCACTCTGACACCAACTAGGATGCCTGAAGAGATTCTCCTTTGTCTTTTTAGTTTGTACATCGTAAATCCTTGTGTATAAGCTTCGTCATTTTTATAGTCTTCAGTAATAGCACCTGCTTCTGTTATTGCGAATGCGTCCACATTTCTATCAGCGATTACTTTTTTAAATTCAACATACTTATCTTTGGTGATTCCACCAGCGTTTCAGAATAAGAATGTACATTTATTGCCCCTAGAGGGGCATTTTGTTCTATCCATCTTCCTATTAGACTTATCTCTCCGGTTATCAAGCGCTGGCATCCTTGTTGTCAGTCGTTTCGCATAAGCCAGGGGGCACGTGAAAGAGTTTTTAAACACTAAATACTCTTTGCGGACGCGACTGACTTCACCCCCCCACCCCCTTTTTTTTTCACTGATATTCCCCACAGATATTATCTGTTTGGAACTACGTACTAGGCATACTAACAAGTAATCATGCTTGTAATTTCAAATCACAATAATTATAATGGCATGCATGGTCGGGTAGAGGCGCGAACCCAAATACAATCTTCATTTATATTGAATTATTAAAATGCTGATAGAATACAACGCGTTGTCACATTGAAGTTTTCAACATCATTGCGCCTTTTTATCGTTTCCTGGAACCTGACTCTTCTACTTGCATAGCACCCACAAGGCAAAGGCCAGCCCCCAACCCAACATGTCTCAGATCTCACTACATGCTATCTTGAAGGAAAAATTCCCTAAAAAAATTCCGCCTCCGGTGGCTGGGGCTCCGCTCCAGACCCCCTGTGGCCAATGCAAGTACATACAAGTCGAAAATCCAAAAGCAGCATTTTCACTGCTCGTGGATACTAGAAAATATCCTAAGACCGGCCTCTATAGGCCTACATATCTCTACTGGGCGGCTAGACGCATGATGACTTTATAAAGTAGGTGCGGGCATAAGAAAACAACATCATATAGGTAGGCTACTCCAGTTCGACTATTGTTCGTCGTGCAGTGGAAAACTAAACTTAAGAGTTGACGATCACACGTAGATAATGCACGTGTCGGACTAAAAACCGTGCCATTATTATAATTTTTAATGATAAAATAGGATTAGTGGTCGCTCTTACCCAAGTGGCTGCTAATCATTGCATCCACCCTACGATTTAAGAGGAGTCATTGAGGTTGATGCAACTAAAATGCACGCGATCTGTGTTGATTGCAGCTGAACAGTTAAATTAATATAGCCTAATTAGGTAGTAGTAATTACCAAATTTTGCACAAAAGTTATGAAATAACTTTAAGGCTAGGTTACCGGTATATTGATATCCACACTTAGGTCTAGTTGCAAAGATTTAGCCTTTTCAAAAATCGTTGCGTGACTTGACATAGGCCCAAGTCCAAAAAGCAAAATGATTGAAAATCCAGAACATGGATTTCAATTGAGGATTTTTTTAACTTAAACCGTTTGTATTAGGATTAACAAAATTAGGCCTACCCTGCGAGCATTTGAATGTTGAGATTCAGTGGAAATTTGCGTCAACAAAATGTAGAAGATAAAGTCCGGAAGCTCACAAAAATTGAACAAATTACATAGACAAGGCCTAGATTTCACAATTTTAAAATTCAAAATGGATGAATTGATTGGGGAATGGGCGTACTCAAGTCAGTAAATAGATCCCCAGGATCATCATAATCATTATCTGTTGCCACGTCCAGCTCTGCATTGGGTCAGCATTGAAGATAGGCCTCTCCATCTTCTTCTCTCCTGCCACCACTCTTCCCTTTCCACCACATTCCATTCTCCTCCTCCCTGTTCCACATCTTTTCTCACACTATCCTGCCATTGTTGTCGTGGTCTACCGTCTGCCTCTTGGTCTTCTAGTAGTACTTGGAATTTCCAATTCCATAATTCTTCTAGCTGCAATCTCGCTCTTTCCATCCTTTTGACATGTCCGAATGAACCTCTTTAATCTTCTCTCTCCAATTCGCCCCATTAAATTCCTTACGCCTTCTTCATCTCGAATATCCTCATCATTCCGTATTCGGTCCCATCTGGTCTTACCTACAATGTTTCTAAAAAACTTCACATCCACATTTGCACAAGGCTCTCATCCAACCATTCAAATATAAATTCAAATATTTGCAAAGCAGACCCTTTTAAGTCTGCACTCGGGAGCTAGAGATATTTGGTTTCTGACCATGATTTTCATACTTGCCAGATTGCTTGAAAAATATCCAAAGCTTACATGTCATTTGGTGTATGCTAGTGTGTCTGGTGATACTCTCTGGTGGTGCACTGTCAAACTGTAACTTTTGTCTGGGAAAAGTGGGAAATTTGAATTGTTCAAATGTGCCCCCCATTCAAATGCGGCCCCCTCTCCCCTACATAATTTAATGTGAAGATCTTCTTCCTGACGACTTTTAACTTTTATCTTCTTCTGAGTATCCCTCCCTTTCTTCAAGTAGGCCTAGGCCCAAACATAACTTTAACATTATGCTCTCTCTTCACTCAGATGGCAACAGTCTTTTCAAGTGTGTTGACACTCGAACGAGAAACCATGCACGAACTTATCTCTCTCCGATCGGCAAGAGTCGGCGACGACCGGAGGATCATCGCCAAAATGGATGAAGGAGAGTATATACTCCCCAAACGTTATTCGGATATAATGACTGATGAGGCACTTCATCTGTATCGTCAGCCGCAATCCACAGTCTTTATGGTTGTGCATACCAATGACGCTGTTGATGTTATGGTTTTAGCTTGAACCAATTAAGCCCTTTGGCCTACAGCTCTCTATGGCAGCTTATTTATTGTTCCTGTACTGTGTTGGATAATTTATGTTTTCAGTATGTACGCGTTTCCAAGCAAAGATAGATGGCAGCACTAAAATGCAACATGTCGGACCGATCGGTGATAGAGGCGAGCTGCTTACGGCGGGCGCTGTATATTCAGTTGGCTTCAACTTGATTTTTGTTACATTTCTGATCATTTGCGAAAACATTGTTGATTATGTCATATTGTCAGCGTATTTTATTAGTAAAATTCGTAAGTTTTGGGGATCGGCTTTATTAAAAACGGGAATTTAATGCCATTTTAAATTACAACAAATATTGAGTTATTTGATGATATTAGCTCGAAAAAAACAAACCACACTGTTAAACTATTAATCACAGAAACAAGTGTATCAAATAACGTTGAATGATGAAAATAAATAATATTTTGCCAAGAAAATGTTGCCCAATAATAATAATTTCAATAATTTACTTGATTACCAAAAATCAAAAGAGCTTCTAGCAAATAGCCCTACACCTTCTTTTGCACTTTTTCTACTTCGTTTTACAATGTGAACGCAATCGGAGTAGGCCTATATATATTTATCTACTATACACTTAGGACTACCGGTTTTTATATACATTTTACTAAAATTAGGCCTATTGAATAGCTGATGGCCTATTTTTATTATTGTTTTGTATGTCAATAATGGCATGACGCGTCATTCTGCAGACAGCTTTAAAATCTTGTAGGTCATATCATTATTCTTATTCTATAATAATATAAATCGTATTATCATGCATTATGTAGACATAATACTAGGGAAACGCCAAAGTCGGTGTCAAACGAGTGAGTGAGCCAAGTGTTGAGTACCCGGGAACATCCCCTTTCCTCCCCTATACGTAAGGCTGGATCTAGCCCAGTATGGCCCATGGAGAATGATACCTAGTTCTCAACACATGGCTAACTCACTCGTTTAACGACTTTGGCGTTTCCCTAGTTATTTAAATTGAACATTCTAAATGCAAATCGTGTTCAAAACGTATTAGCGTAAAACATTAACAAATTTCTAAGATGAAACAAAATCACCTAATTTTTATTTCCCATTTAACACCCCTCAAAAATAATATGTGGATGTAAAAATATAAAAAAGTTCGGACTAACGGGCATCGAACCCCAACCTTCCGTGCGGTAGGCTAAATGCTTACCAATAGGCCATGCAAGCCACGTAGATTTTGTCTTGCTAGCTGCTACTAAACAAATGCTATCGATAATTTAAAAAAATCACATTTTTATTTATTGTAGGCTTAACCCTTTCCTGGGCAGTATTTTTAAAGTAAAACTCCCCAACAGGAGTTTTTTAAAATTTAGTAAATTGTCACTCCACCGAGAAGACAACATACAATCATACAGATAGTAATTCACTAAAAATCTCAGTTGACAGGGTAGAAGTACTAAGGTAGGCGCTTTTGTAGATCACCAAACACCATGGTAATGTATACAGCTGTTGTACAAAGCCTAAACAATCCACTGTTTACACTTCACAAAGTTAATCAACATAAACCAAACTAATCAAATGATTGTGTAAAATAGAGAAATCGCTAAACATGTACATAGTCCTGATCTATTCATGCCATGCCAAACTATTCGAATAGTCTACAAAATGACAACTATTATATCAATAGTTCGAATAGAGATAAACGTAATGAATATATTTTATAGTCAGCTCGTACTCGAACGGAAATGTCATGTAAAATCTAGCTGATTTTGTTAACAGCTCAGTACCGTACAGATGGCTGTTTAATCAGGAAATCTGTCAGCGTTCGGCTGATTTACGTCAGACAGACAGACGACAGACACGAATCCCGAATAGAGCCGTTCGATTTGTAATAGAACTTCGGTGCACCGCTCCTCTTAGGCACTAGGAAAACGCAAAGGTTGAGATTAAGATTGAGATAGCCCTAGTTAAGTATCTGGTTTATATTTTCCATACTGGCTTTTGATCGAGCCTTAGATTGGAGAAAAGGCGATGAGTTCCCAGTATCTACACTGGCTCATCTGTTTTACAACGACTTTAGCAGTTCTTCTAGTTATTTAAATTGAACATTTAAATTGCGAATCGTGTTCAAAACGTATTAGCGTAAAACATTACCAAATTTCCAAGATAAAACAAAATCACAAAGTTTTATTTCCCATTTAACACCCCTCAAAAATAATATGTGGGTGTAAAAATTTAAAAAAAATCGAGCTAATGGGTATCGAACCCCAACCCTCCGTGCGGTAGTCTAAATACTTACCAATAGGCCATGCAAGCCACGTAGTTATCGTCCCACTAGCTGCTACTAAACAAATGCATGATTTAAATCACATTATTATGTAGATAATGTATGATCTAGCTGAGTTTGTCACAGTTCTAGTAAACTCGTACGTATGTACTGTTTAAAAATTCAGCCAATCTGTTCAGCTTATTCGGGATTTCGATACAGATCAGGATGACGACAGAATCACAAATGAGAGCCGTTCGAGTTGAATGAAGACACTCGGTCGCTGTCCGCTCCTGTCAATTATGTAATAAATGATGTAGACCGTTAAGGATACATTTAGGCCCTACCATTAATTATTAAGGTTAAAAGAGTTAGACTGTGATAAGCCCTAATACAATTAATATTATTTTTGTTATTGTTTTGTTATTAATATTATTATTGTTATTATGACTTTTTATATAATTTAATTAAGTGCCATAAGCTATACTGTGTGTGTGTGTTTACTATGAGTTGTGAACATTCTTGATGGTTTGAATTTGATTTAGTATTTATCGTACTCTGTTAGCCTATATTTGGTATAAAGCCTATAGGGTATATACCAATGATTTATTATGATATTATAATTATAGAATTGTTATATGGATACAAATGCCATCCTCGGTATCTCATGGGTGCATGGGGCGCAGATCCGAATATAGTAATATTATTCTGGTTGACATGGTCTCGAATCCCGCATATTGGAGAGCGATTTTATCATTTTGGTGCACCCCCATGCTTTTGATTATCATCAATTAACAACATTTTGGGAGAGCAACGACAATGTACCTGTGATTGTACATATTTATAAGTGACAAACACGGAATGACATGTGTTCTTCAGGTAAGCACATAGCGCGCTCCTCCGCCTATCACTGATCGGACAGTTGCATTTTTCGCCACCAGGTAGCAACCCCTTTGCTTGGAAACGCGTATTATAGTACCTATATCACAGTCGTACTTGCACATTCCTTGTTTTCTTAACTGCATGTAGGCCCAACCATAGATATCTTAACACCTATAGTAGGCTAGATTAGCAGTCATTGGTCCACTTCCGTGACAATTGGAAGCCATCTTGAAATTCTGTTTGCATGTTAAGTAGATGGGAGCGATTTGTAGCCCGAATATTTTTAAAGATAGCCGTCACTTTGACAGCTGAGCATACTAGCCTTTAACATCAAATGATTACTAAATTCCCTTATGCAATAACTTCTTATTGTTTCTGTTTATTCAATCCCTTGCTGCACAAGCTAAAACCTTATCAAACAATCCAGTAAAATACTTTATTTCATTAAAAAGGATAAATTAAAATGCCAAATCGTCATCTTGAATTAGATTTTCGACGCTTCAATTTGCTACGCTCACGCCTGTGCGGAGGTATTGGAGACTGCTAATCTAGCCTACTATAGGTGTTAAGATATCTATGGGCCCAACTGTGTTACTAACTCACTGTGTATAGGGTATGTGTTGGAGTATGTAGTGTGGGTAGTAAGCATGGGCAAATCTTGTTTTCAGCCAAGGGATAACATCAGTAGAGCTAAATATATATTAATTTTTAGGACTATAGGCCTAGGCGGAGGCCTACACTACTCAAAATAATCTCAAACTGTTTAGGCTACAATAGTTTGATGAATAATCACTAATGTCATCTCCATCAGATTTATTGACAGTAAATTAGCATTTCAATAGAGACTTTGGAAAATTTTTGAACACTTCCGTCTCCAAAGGAAATGAATAAAGTTGTATTGTACAAATATAATCTGAAGTTGTTGTGGCTATTGCCAACCAACCACCAACTAAATTTTTTTTTTTAGTAGTACCTAGTAGTGTGTATTATATCAGTGACGTGACGAACTATTTACAGTGATCGGTGCCTACAATATCTAACTATACCCACCCACCCCCGACTTGGGTGGGCAACAAGGGAGCCAGTTTAGCCCCGCAGGGAATTTTTGTAATTTTGGTGATCCTAGAATGGATTTTGTGCGTTTTACCAGCAATTAATCTGATTTTTTAGATGTTGATTGACCCATTTTTATGTTATGAAATTTTAATTGTAATGGCTGAAAGTATTATGTTTTCTTTGTTGAACTCATAAAGCCAACGGTTTGTTATCATATTTGCCTTCCTCGTAGTGACATAGCCAGGATTTGAAAAAAATACACATTATGAAAGCAATACACAAAGAATATCAGGGACCTTGACACCTTTAAAAAAACGTATATCCAAGGTCGTTTGATTGAAATCTGTGAATTTTGGAGCAAAACTTTGTGAAATATCTTTACCTTTATATTTAAAAGTTAAATCACCCTTCTTTAAAATCAACTTTGTTATTATTTTTGTCCTCCATTTTGGCAGAGCCATTATTTGGAATTTAGGAAAACTTAAAAAAAACATAATATATTAAAACAAGGGGATCCAGGCGCTTCCCCCGAAAAAATCTGATATTCAAGGTAATTTGGTACAAATCTGTGTGTTTTGGAGAAAAACTTTGTAAACAAACCCAAACCATTCAAATTATTTTAACTGTTAACCAAATACAAATTTGATAAATTTTAAGAGAAAATATACAATTTAATTCTTTTACGGACAAACTCGCAGTCTTGCTCTCATTGAAATCAATGCTCTATCTAGAAATTGTACTGGAAATACTTCAATTCAAATAGGGCCAAGAATGTTCTTCTTATTGCATTTATTATTACATTCACGACGTCGATAATCCAGTTCATAACGACCATAACTTTAAAGTTAAAACAGAAATCGTTTTCGACATCCTCCGTCCATGCTCCCAGCTGTTTTTCAAATTCGTCAAAATTTCCAACATCAATCAAATGAAATCAAATGAAACTAGGATTAAGAATGTGTCTGTTCATTTAGCAAAATTGTTGAATTGCTATCTGTAATTAGTTGAGGACTACTGGATGAATATCTATCTTGCATTTATTTGTCTGTACTTTGAAACTAAATCATGATTCATGACAAGCTTTTACAACTGTCCAGTGTGTCTCTAAAGTAAGTAAGAGCTATAGCCATACAATTCAGAAGGTGTGATTTTAACAATTTGAAATAGTCATATAAAATCTAGAAAAATATTGTTTCATTAAAAAGTAATGGGTAGGTCAGTGACTGCGGGACCACCCACCCACCCCTTTTGGTATCGGTGCCTGGGCTCCGAATGTGTATGTTTGCCACGCCACTGTATTATATAGTACTGTATGTAGTCCTACAAATTATTACTATACTTAACCTCATCTACTCTAAAAAAAAAGGTTTAATCATTATATTATCAGTAGAGGTGTGAACAAAAAGCAAGTTTCACAGATTGGCAATTAATTTCTAGAAATTAAGTTTCAAATGACAATTTTGAAGAAACTGTAGATCACTGATAAGTTGTTTTTATAAAAATATGAATGTGGACCTCTTGTTTAAAAAAAACTTATTATGGCTGTGTCTTCTACTAGTGGGTTTCTAAATTCCTAACTTGTAAAAGTTTCTACTGTTGTCAATACGTATTTTGGAGGGCCTAGTATTATTTTGATGGCAATTAAGCTAATTCATCAATTTTTAACCTAAGTTTGGAAGTCCAAAAGGTTAGTTTGTAACTTATGATTATGAAAACTGGAGGGAAGGCAGGAGAACAATTTTCTTATGATATTCAAGCAATATGCCTACAGTAGTATGTCTATATTTTTTATGCCCGATAGGTCAGTCAGAATCTCAGTTGCCAACCCTTGCCATGCTATTATTTTATGAATGGCATTTTGTGACTCTATTTTGAGTGATATTTTTGTTACTAGCCTATTTGAGGCTTTATATCTAATAGTACCGGTAATACTAATACCAGACCACTAATTAAGGTAGGTTACTGTAGCAATAAATGCTACTGTAACAAGAAGCGTCCACAACATTGGGGTGACTTGATCTAGCACGTATCAAAATTCATTCATATGCTCACCTCTAGTTCAGAATTGAGAATGTCTGTCCACCACTAGTTATTACCATACACATTTTGACAAAGAAGTTTTTTTTGGCTAGATATTTATTTGTTTGTGTAGGCCTATTATTTATTTTTATTTGTGGCTGTTGCAATATTGCTATTCAAGACGATGGGTGGTGATAGATGAGGGTGAAGAACACTTGAAAAACCCATGCCTTATGCAGGTTTGCACCCGTTTCCTCCTAGTGTCATACGCTTTGGACCAGCGTCCCAACGATATGAGTCCCCCGAACGTCATACCATTTTATAAACGTGTTTATTGTAGTTAGGGCCCCATGAAATTAGCATTCATATTTTATCGGTACCTAGCACTAATTTACAAATGATGAAAGAAACATTAATTTTGGGGAATTTCTGTAATTAACTCTGTTTTACTTCAAAATGTTTGCCAACATGTACCAAATTCTCACTTTTCACAATATTTTTGATAAGATGAAATGCTTAATTAAGGAATTATTGTTAAATGCTAAAATTAGCTCAAAATAGCATTTTTTAGTGCAAATTAGCAAATGCTAGTCTATATCTTAGCATCAAACAACAAAAATAAATTTTTTCAGTAATAGCTAAAACACATGCATATTGCATAGTATCATAAATAACTGACTTATATAGTTATATATGTATAAATAAATTACTTTGGAGCCGTCCTAGCAACGAAGCACATATTAAATTCAGAGTTGTTCTGAATCGGCTTTGTTGATTCTGGCGTTGATCCGCGGGTGTTCGCACTGTCCATACCACTGATTGCTATATTTCCTATTAAAAATATCGATCTTTGGTTGGTTATCGCTCACTCGTCGATTGTGTCGGGGCCTACAGGGTTGGCTTGGTCGCTTTGATTTACTGTCCCCCACTGAAAATCAGTTATATAACTGAGTGGGTAGACTCTAAATACAATTTATTTATTTATTTATTTATTTATTTATTTATAAACTCTTAACCCAATTTGGTCATTGTGAAAACTAATTTCAAGTGGCTCTAATCATAATAATTAATATTACCCAAAATATAGATTTTTAAAGCCATTATACAGCTTGTTAAGAAAGGATATTTCCTAATATATAAGACTAAACTGTATTTTGTACATTTTCATTTGAGGTTTATAGTCTGTTATTGAGACATAAAAACGTAAACATATTTGATGATGCTTTCTGAAAACTGCAACTGTTTGAATGAGTAATTTTCTTTGCATTTGAGTAAAGTATAAAATTATATATTTTAAATAATGAACTGTCAGGTCTAAATAATGCTTTATATGCAGAAGTATCACTCAAAATGTTTTAATTAATAAAAGTACTCGAATTATTGTTGTATGTCTCAATAAAATATTTATGAATTAAATATACCACTACGTATTACAAGTATTATTACATCATATGTATACTATAGGCCCTATTGTAAATAATAATGGGTTTGAGAATGTGAACATAGTACAGTTTAGAGACTTTTGTACTCGTACTGAATAGGCTTAGTAAATATGCATTTGTGTTGAGAAGATCAGAAAATGATGGGACCGTACATGCTTGCGGTTGTACGCTTGATTCAATGAAGCATCTTCATACGTAATCACATATGATCTCGATGTATACATATGCATTATGAAATTTATAAAATGAAAGTGGTTTGTGCTGATTTAGAAAAGATAATATCAATTAGTATATCAAAGGTGGCTATGCAGTATGCACATAATGTATAACAGCACACATGGCTGTGCATGTGGCTGTGTGTGTGTGTGTGTGTGTCGGCAGACAAGTTAGTAAGGCAGGTATGGTAGTGGTGTTAATATTGCCGTGTTAGTTGTGTGTTGTCACAAGTGTAGGTTCTAGCAGTTTCAAGTAGGAATGCCATCAAGTACCCAATAAACAGCTGATCTTTTACAGTCCGATTCAAATTCCTCAAGCCAGTTTTGTATTTTAGTTCTGATTATTACATGATATTGCAAGGCAGCTAGTCCTGTGTGAGTCACCTGGTAACCTAGGCCAATTATTTGTGATTTGTTCTCTGTCTGGGTGTCTGTCACCACTTGCCTACATTTAAGATAAGATGTTACACGAATTTTGAGTTGTTAATGATTAAGAGGAAGGTAATGGTGAATATCAGTGTTGGGTAAGTTCCCGCAAAAAAGGAACTTTTAAAAGTTAAGTTACTTGGCCTTCAAATGGAACTTTTAAAAGTTACAGTTCCTTCCCACAAAAAGGAACTTTTGAGTTCCCAAAATAATAAAAGTTCCTGTTTAAAAGTTCCTTTATCAGATAAATTATGGTACATAGGATTTAGGTTTCGATTTTTAAGCCGTGTCGTCGCGAACAAATATGACAGGTTTATCAATCGGGGTTACGCCTCCTAAAAATTATATGCTACTGCTTTTTATCAACTGATTTTCATATCTGTGTCAGCTAAATCCGTTTTCAAATGTAGAGGCATGGTGGGTTTTGTCCATCTCTCAGACTGAAAGGAACTTCTAAAACTTTATTAAAAGTTGCCCAAAATTTGTAACTTTTGTGTTGAAAGTTCCGCTAACTAAAAATGGAACGCGTTCCTTAAAAAGTTCCCGAAAAAGGAACGCGTTCTTTTTTAAAAGTTCCTACCCAACACTGGTGAATATAAAATCAATTTTTTGTCTTGTAAGGTGATTAACCTTTTCTGTGCTATCACCTAGCCTAAAATGGCGTGCCCTTAGTGCTACACCGAGGTAACTCGGGCATAGCACATACGTATCTTCCGCATTTATTTTACGTTGTTCTAATTGTGCAATTTTTATTTACGAGATATTGAGGCATAGTATTTTCTCAGGAGAGAATGATAAAACTGTTTTAGTTTGGTATATGTATCTGTAGTCTGTACTATATGTTTAACCTTGGTTTTATAGTAGGCGACTATGACACTATTATGTCGGTCTCATAGACAGAAATGAAAAAGTGCCTCCACTGGGGATTGAACCCAGGACCTCTAGTCGCCTATATTAAAAAAAACGAGGTTAAACAACATGTAGTATTGCAATACAATAGCTTGATTTCCATGGCTCATTGTATCATAAGCTACACCTAAAATCTAGGACTACATTTAGCCTTCCTTTTTAATTTTGTCAGAAATTTTCATTCTTGGCTGTGATGGGTGACCTTGACCTTAACCTTAATGTGACTAATGAATTAAAAATTAGGGTAGTCAAATCACTGGTCATATCGAAATAGTACATAAAGGAAAGTCAAGGTCGTAATTTGTTTAAAGTTGGAAATTAAAAATAAAAATAAAATTCTTGTCTTATTTTACGGTTTATGGGTCATATTCATATTTATAAATCATATATGTATGTCATATTTACAAGGTAATTAACATTCTCGTGTAGTTATTGATAAGCAGAGTGGGATAGCTGTCCTTCTACTATACAGTAACTATATGGTGGTGGTTAGGTCACCTGGATGACAAAATGGCAGAGTAGAGGCTGGTGATATGAAACTAGTATTATGTCTATACTCTATAATAGTAATCTATATGTTGTAAAAGAAATTTGAATGGGCAATCTGAATGCAGTCAAAAGTCATTACAACAAATGTCTTAACAATATAACAAATGTTTTTGTGGTTTGTCTAGCAGCCTACATGATAAAACCTTATTGTTATAAGTAAATCATATTTACAACTAAGTACTTACTTTAATACCTTGGTCCATTGTAGTTTGTTGTAATGACTTTGAATGTACTACTTGCTTGTATGATAACTGATGAGGTAAAGAGGACTAAATATGTGTCGTAATATATGTGTTGTAATATTTGTGGGTGGTAGTATCCAATTCCAATGTTGGATCAATGTTGAATGTTGTCAAGAGGACTCGGTGATGTTAGCATGGACGCGAGTTCAAGCTCTAGTTTTCTCCCCGGGTGAGGGCTAATAACTTATTTAAATCATTTCACGTGAACTTAATAAAGAAATATTTCCAAAGATGCCATAGGCCTATGTATATTTGTTAATTAATTCTTTGTTTTTGAATACAAAATTAGTGAACACGGTAACTTACTACACTTTTGTGAACGTTGACCATTTATTCCAACTGCCTAGTTAAAAATAAAATCAACTTGGACCTTTCAAGGTGATATGAATGGTAGGATCCAGTATAAAAATTGGTGTTCAATGAATGAATACATTGGTAAATTTTCTGAATCCCACTTTTTGGGTTGATGTCTCTTGCCAATTGCCATGATAGTTTTAGGCGTATTCTTTGTTGTAATCAATTGTTGGTACCAAGAGAATGTTTATTTATTAATGTTACAGCAAAATATGGTGACAATAAGTTAGTAACCTTCGGCCCGTGCTAGCCGCAGCAAGTCCCTCTAATATGTAGTATTGTGAAAAACAGCAATTCCATGCCTGATTTTCAATTTCGGCTCATGTACGTATTTACAAATTAGGAGGGTATGCCCTGGCAATCTTTGTTTTAATTTTTGACAGGTTGGATTACTTATCGCAGCACATTAGGGCTAGGGCCTTTGACAGTGACAAATATGGAGGCCAATATCTTAAAAACACCAGAAAAGAATGACCCGGCGAAAAGGACCCTAGCAAATTTTGACGCTGTTTCCTTATTCTAAGTAATGTTTTGGAAAATTTAATGCAAGTGTAGTGTTTTTTTGGTCAAAACTTCAGCCAATAAATCAAACAAGAATTAAAATAATTTTTTAAAAATTTGATATTAATTTTACTCAAAGCAAAATGAAAACTAAGTGTTGTTTGTTGAAGATGAATGGATCTGCAGTAGGGATGCACATCGATACTTTTTTCATTATCGATTATTAAAATGGTTATGCCATTATCGAATCGATATTATCGATAATATCGATATCACCAACAAAGCCTGTTCCGACCTAAAAGTGGAACCTCAAGTGTTGCAAGTGTAAGTCAAAACAATACAATCGCGTTCCATTTGCTGCCTGGCGGTCTTCTATGTCTAGTGTTTGGCTATCGTTATCGGCCGATGGCTCAATTCCATACTTAAATCTCGAGTGTGACACAATCAGCCCAGACAGTGTATGGATACAACGTGAGATAATCTCAGTCGTTCGAGTTTGGTTCGTGCCACTATTGACCAATAATTTGATATTTCGATAATCGATAATGAATTTTGGTTATCGATTATCGAAATTATATCCATTATTGATTATCGATTGTATTGATAATATCGATAATCATGTGCATCCCTAATCTGCAGTTTGTCCCTAAAACAGAAAAGTTTTAACTATATAATAGAAAGTTACTTTACGACCCATTTTTAATGCAATTCATTGTTTAAATAACAATATATTTTTATAACAAGGCAATTTCATAGTGGAGGGTTCTGCATCCTTTCAAATTGTACAACAGTGCATTTTAAAGGCTAAAATGGACATAATTCATGCAAAGTTTTTAATAAATAGACATTTTCAGACAAGAAACAACAGCATATATTTGGCACCAGTATTATTTAAAACATTCTTTTACGTGTGCATTTACCAATAGAAAAAGGACATAATGAGCACAAGGATGTACCCTATTGATACTATCTGAGTGGAACCTAGTGATAATAAATACTGGTGTCAGTATCTTATCTTGGTAATTTTAATTGACGAATCAAAATGCCAGGGCACCCTCCTCACGAGCCGGCATTGCCGATTCTTCAAAGCAGTATTAAACTTCTTCAATTTTTTTCAATGTACGTATCATATTACATGGGTTACCAACTATTGCTTACATGTTTCAGTTTAATTAACTGTGATTGCAACGCTCCAAAATTCCACTCACGCAAGTTGCGAGTGTCATCAAAAATCAGTAACGGCCAAAAAAGGCGTCTGGGGCTTTGTCCAGACCCCTGATTTTTCCTCGCGAGTACGATGTCTGACTTGCGAGTTACTCTCGATGTAATTCTTGGAGGGTTGGTGATTGTCAACATTGTAATGTATGTTATATATTATATATATATGTTATGCATGTGTGTGTCCTGTATGTATACAACTGTTACGATACATGCATCGATGACAGTGGATTTCACTGTGGAGCTATTTTTAAAATAAAGTTCATGGTGATACTTTCTATTACAGTTACATTTGGCCCAATGTGAAAAAATCCCATAAAATGATACATGTAGTACAAGTTTTTATATTTAAGGAAGATAGTAGTAATTCTGTAAAGAAAAATAGATTAGCCATCAACAATACATACTCTTATTCCGTCTTTCCTATGGATAGACAAATGATTAGGAAACATTAGGGTATGCGATTAGTCGCAATATATCAATTACCGAAGACATGTAATTTGTGTTGCATAATTTTTGCATTGTCGCGGCAGCAGTATAGAAGGGGTAAAGAAGGGGAAATCGAGTAGCTAATAAATAGCCTGTTGGTCATGAAACATGACTGTGGGCATGACTATTTGAGTATGCTATACGGACATGTATGAGAACATCAATCTGTGGGCCATTTCTCTTGATCACTCTCTTGCATTATTGCTGTCTTATCACATCTTTCTTAATCAAATGCAATTTAGTATAATGTTGTTTGTGATAGAATGCCTATCGGCTAGGTTAGTGTTTGTGGTTTGGGAAAGAAGAAAGGAGACCAACAGCTTACCTTAAACGAGATGGGCAGCTGCAACATACGCTTTTATTGTCTTTTTTTCTGTTCAAGAAGTCAACTCGGATTAGACTCCAAATTTTACTGCTCGATGTCATCCCTATAGTGTACACATAAGCACATCTGTATTTATAAATACCATCAAATGTAATTTACAGCTCACTGTCTCAGTATTTTGAATGCACCTTTCATACTTGACGGATCATTTTTTTAAATTTTTGTTTTAATCACTTGCACTTCATGCAAAGAAATAAAACACTAAGATATCCCTGTAGATTCATAGTTAATACTGTTACGATTGGTAACCTTAATGTCGATGTATAATTTCTTGCTTACTGAATCCTGCACTAAATATTGCTGTTCTTAGCTAGCTTTAATTTTAAACATTAAGTGGCTTACATTTTTGGTGCAATGGGTGCAACTGTTTTCCATGGGATAGGTCCACAATGCTTGGCAAAAGAGTTCTTACGGTATTGAGCTTTACATTAATATGGAATGTGAATCAAAAAACTTGATGTGTTGTGGTATTGAGCTTTACATTAATATGGAATGTGAAACAAATTTGTTCACTTGTTGAGAGTTGACTAAGAAGATGTGGTCAATGTTTCCAGGGTCCATTGAGGCGTTAACGGTAGCAAGAGGTGACCTAGATGGAGAGTGCCTGAGAGAGAGGTAGGTGTTGCCTTATCCGCTTAGCAGATCGAGGTTGTGGGTAGGGCTAGTCTTTAGACGGTGATCCAGTGGTAGTGTCTCGGATTGGGTTTATTTCAGCTGGGTGGTGGAAGATCAACAACAGTTGTAAATGTAAGGCATTAAGTGCAAACTGTGATTGACAGTTGAGTTTGCTTGTCCTAGGGGCATGTGGCTGGACTAAGGTTGGTTTAAAGTTTCTTTGTTAAAGTGTAAAGGGTTGTGGTCTGAGCTTGTATACCTTCTGCCTGCACATTCTAGTCTTGGCTGTAAGCAATCTTGCATTTTCTGATCAACGAGTAGATGGGATTGGTTTTCTTTCTTGTTTATACCAGGTGGCGGGAAAGCATCTACTGTATATTATATACTCTCTCTTGGACTTTCCTTCCTTAAGACTCGATCCCCCCCACCTCATTAAAGTACTTCCATACAGTCTACCAGTGGCGTATCCAGGAATTCTTAAAGGAAGGTTTAACCAATTAATTCATAGATGTACCCCCCCCCCCCCCGAAAAACGTTCTCCTTCAAGGTGATTTTGGTGAACATCTGTGCATTTTAAAACATCACAGTGACCAACTTTTTATGTACTAAAATCCAAAAAGCTTTCTCTTTCAAGGTCATTTTGGTGAAAATCTGTGCACTTTAACCCATCGGCGTTCTATTTAAAATCTCGCCGCCTGGCCCCTGAATTCCATTTATTTTTTACGAAATGGGGTTGCGGAGCGCACCTCAGAAAAAAATTCACTGTTACAACAAAAATAACCCGATTTACTTGAAATAAAAACTTAAATGTAGCCTAAATAAATGTCTAGGGTGTATGCTCTTTCCTTCGATTTTTCTTGGTGTCAAAATATCACACCCTTCATCTTCGTCATATCCTTCAAAAGATTGCAATAAGCTGTAGCCGCCATAGCGCGCGCGCCGCCATACCACCTACGAATGCAAACATAGTCTTTTCTTCAAGCATAGACAGGCTAAAACTTGACCGAGTGACGAGCCAAACACATCGTTGGATGCACGGAAATGCGTAGAGTACATCGAGCGCGATCTCTTGGTGATTGGACGAACCATTCTCATACAACGACCGATAATGTAGCGCGCTGTTCCCTTGCTTTTCCAGCCCGTCGATTCGATGGCCAGGTATTTCGGCGCGCATTTGAAACAGCCCGTCGATTCGACCGGCGAAAACGCCGATGGGTTAAAGGGGCTAAAAACCCCAAAAATTATTTTTTACCACGTGATCTATAGCACAATACTACACTATAATGACCGTTTAAAAAATTATATCTTGCAACTGTGATTTAACACGAATTTTTTAATTTTTTTGTTCCAGAAATTAGCAAAAATTGGTGTTTTGGGAAATTTCTTAAATCGGCTTTAACCTGCTTCTTTTTTGGTCCACATAGATACTAGAGCATAGTACCAATCTAAAATGCCCCTTTATAACATCGTGTCTTGAAACTGTGCCCAAATATACCCTCAAACACGCAAAAATATGCATTCCAAAATCACACCCTAACTTGGTAATCAGCATATTTTGACCAAACTACTTCCCCAAATTACAAAACAAAATATAGAGAATTTACAGAAAAGGCTGTAGAGTACGTCAATAAAGGCCAATATTTTTTTGGATCAAAATCCTCCAAGGTCACGGAGCATAAAGATCGTCCCCATGTTATTTCTTATGGGAGATTTTTGCCGATGGGACCTAGCTCGAAAAATGTCATGTTTGACAATTTTTTGGGACGTTATAGTGGCCCCAATAAATTTTCTGTTAATTGCTAAATTCATAACTAGTTAGCCTGAATGAAATATATTTTTTGAGTTTAGCGGTTAAATACCCCTTTTTAAAGCATCACAATAACCAATTTTGTATCTACGTACTAAAATCCTCTTTTGGTCAGATAGTAATTTGCCTTTAGTATTGCCACTTTCACACTTTTTTGGCAAAAGACGGAGGGGGGGAGGGGTGTTATGTCCCCCTCTCCCCTCCCCCTTGGATATGCAACTACAGTCCACAAATTATTTACTTATAAATAAGGTACTTGGTGGTAATAGTTAGCATATTATTTCTGTGTGGTTTTGGATTTCTTCCTTGTTATTTACGGCCTAATAAATTGGCTTTTCCCATTATTGACTCATTCGTTGTGCGCTTTTTCTTCTGAGGTAGTGGCAAACCTAAATGCGCTTTGACTGCTTTATGCTTGATTTCTCGATTTGCTGATTTTAAATGCAATGCCCTTGATGTTTCAGTTTGTAGGCTGTCTGGTGCACACTTTTGCTTATGCACACAATAAATATTATTTTGTGTCCTCGGCTGAAAATTAGTTTTGTACCCGAGTGGCTAGACAATAAATACAGGTTAGATTATTCAATTTAGATTACAGGCTTAGACCGGTCGAGTCGAGTTCATCAACGATGCTGACTAGTGCCCACAATGAGCGCTCTTTTGCATATCTATTGTCATAATTTTATCTTTCTTCTCATAGCTTGTTTGATTTGGGTTTCTGCTATCTATAGTCAACTGTTGTAGAATTGTGAATTTGTCCCCATTGTGTGGGCTTTTTCTAAGGCTTGGTTTATTGTTGTTTACTTATCGCAAAATTATTTAACCGTTTAACTGGGCCAAAATTCTAATACATTTAAGTCCACAATATGGAAATACAAAGAGACAAAAGTATAGTACAGGAAATAAATTGTCATATAGTATTTTGATGACAGCAACCATCTCCTATAACTGTAAACATGATAATTTTCCTCCTACTTTTTATTCTTTTAATTGACAACACACAACACAATTAGGAATGAACAAATGCATGAACACAAATATACCAAAAAACCGAACCACGTCAAAATTAGCCATTTACTTGATGTTATCATCCACAGTCAACTTATACTTGCCTTTGTAGTTGTGCTTTGGAACAAATAAAAACATATAAACACAAATATACACAACATACAAATCTTACCATACACTCGTTAGGTAGGTCACACATTGACACAAATAGATGAGTCGACGAGATGCTGATACTTTTCGACCAACTTGTGGTCTTTATTGTTCAGTGTGACTAGAGAGAGGTATTAAAATAGTCTATAGCTATATACAATGTAGGAGCAGTCAATGGTAGGTGGTCGCAGGTGGAACAAGGTCTAGCGGAAACAGTTCGCCTGCGGTGGTTGGCAAGATTTGGTGATGTGTTGGTGTAATAGTTCCCAGTTTCTTAGTTCCAACTGCCTGCAGTCATCTGGAAGCACCTTCATGATTCTACCTAGTTAGAAGTGAAGCAGTCTTTGAGATACATGTTTGTATTCAACAGCATGCTGGACCACAGGTTTCTCAACGTCCGTCTAATCGACACTTTGGCGGTGGTCAATCATGCCAGTTCTCAGGTTGTTTGAGATGATGCTTTACATATTTGGCCAGACACTGAGTGCATTTGAGCTGATTGACCATGTTGGAAGTGAGGCAGTTGGGGAATTGATACTGTAGCTTCAGAAGAAAATGTTTTGTTGGGTTTGTGCATAGGGCAAGTTTTGCACTTAGCGTGCAGTAGGAATTTGAAGCTGGGTAGAGTGACTAGGGTCCAGATTAATCGGCGAGTCTCCGATGTTCGGTGGTTGTCTGAAGAATACCTGTGGCATCTTCTGGCTAGGTAATGAGTCTTAGCTGCAGCTTTAATTATGGGCAGTCCGCTCTTGGTGATGCCATTAAGTCTCTGCAATCCTGGGTGCCAGTGTGTAACTAAAGAATTTCAGCCAATGGGCTTGGCCACTAGTTTTCTGTGTTTGCGGTCTGGAGATCGCTCGCTGTTGAACCAGATCCCGTTCATAGTCGCGAGCTACAAATGCATTGGTGATACTATCACAATAGTTCGAAAGCCCTCTGAGGTGAAATCAATTGCGCCTGCCTTGTACCGCCAATCAACATAGTTACAGTACATACAATATACGAATATATTAATAAGTTTTCTGACACATTTGTCTTGACCATGTCTGTAAAACTGGACAAAGATGAATGAAATGTATTCTGATTTATTTCCAGGTGTATCAATAATTAGGTGAGCTGTGAAGCATGTTGGTTGCCATGTTCTTTTGCTAAAATGCATCTGTACATGGCTAACTAAACTGTCAGTCTTCGAATACTGTGATACATTTTACATACAATGTGTTTTAACAAAATTGACCAGATTTAATATCAGTATACTTTTGAATGTAGATATTCCTTTTAATATTTTCTGTTAAGAGTACGCCGTCCAGTATGTCCAGTGTTATCTGAGTAACATGCGGTTTGTTTTGTTTCTCGTCTCATATCCATGACAACAGTTGTGCGTAGTTAGGAGTGGGGCCGTGAGGGGTACTGTGTGACGTATTTGTCGGTTCGCAAGTGGTAAGCCGACCTTGGGATGACACATTATTATGTCGAGACAATCTTGAAAACGATTCGGCCTGGCTAGCTAGCGAGCTGGAGATGGGGGAAACAAACACTATATGTGTGTGTGTGTGTGTATGTGTGTATATGTGTGTGTACTGATTCCCCGACGTATTATTTGTACTGGGTATTTAGCAGCTATAATTGATCAAGAATCAGTCAGAATTAGGAACTTACCAAAATGTTCTTTATTTTCATCTTTTGATAGAGACAGGCAAACACAAGTTTTTGTACATTACTAATTTAATTTTACACTCGGTCGGACGTGTGGACCTCCGCACTCGGCGGCGGGGGCCGGCTTCACCATCGGTGCACCCCCCTCGTGCGCGCCCGCACCTTGTTTGTTACCTCTGACCCAGCTAACATGCGTAGGCGAAGCAGAAATTCGGAAGGTTTACCATCACCCATAACCTCATGTTGAATTAGCTGTTTAATATGTGCTTCGGGCGATGGCGAGAACCGACGAATGAGCTCAGTTTTAAGAAGCTCATATTTACCTACGCTTGGGGGCTTGACGATGATGTCGCGTACCGCCATGGCATACCGTTGTTCGAGGGTGCTCGCTGCATGATTAAATTTTGTCGAATCCTGCGAGATCCCTGCTAAATCAAATTGATTCTCAATTTGCGCAAACCACAAAACAGGATCATTTGCCCAAAACGGTGGAACTTTCACACTTATTCTATCGATTGAAACAGGGGCTGTATTTTCAGATGAAACCATGTTCTGTTTGTGTTAGTATGAAATAGAATTTTGATGAGCAACACGGAACCTCAAAAGTAAAAAATGGCTTCACACACCAAAAAAAATAAATAATGAAACTGAACTTCCATCAGAACTTTTGAAATGTTCATTGTCCTACCTCGTTGATGGATCACGTCGGGGTCACCACTGTGGAAGTCATAATGATTACATTATTGAGTAAGCTAAATTATAACATTTATTAAGATTCACATTGGAACAACTACAGAAAAACACATCTTCTTTCCAAAACAGCAGATGAGAAAGTTACCCATTCATTTGTTCTCATCAACAATGATCTAACATAACAATTGGCTGGTAGTTGGAAGCCACAGCCTTCTAGATAAGTAAAATGTCAGGTTGTACAATTAGTAGATAAAGTAGGTCACTACACTACTATTACGAAACTTTTTATCAATGCACTCTACAATAAGACGGTAATTAAATACATGTATTGTTATTGTGTTTTGTCATTCATTGTGAATGCAAGTTTGACATTCTTCTCGCTAATTTTGCCCGATTGTTTTGGGAAAACGGCAAATACAGCGGCCACTTTTCTATCTAAATATCTATGGGTGTACAAATCGGGGGGTAAATGGTCTGGCGTCGATTTAAACTCCAGCGGGGGACGATATAGTCTTGTTTCATTCAACCCATTCGAACGACTTCCGCGCCGCTATCTTCTTTTCTTCACACGCCTGTGAGCTCTGGCGCTGGGATTGCAAAAGTTTATCAGCAGGCGCAAGCGGTATAGTAGCTCGCCGAACATTAAACGCGGTTTATTCCAGAAAGTGTAGTTTTTTTAGATAAAAATCTACATAAAAACTATGTTTATATGAGAAGGTTCTGTAGCAACGTATCATATCCAATTTTGTATATCTAGTCTAGAAAACTGCATTTTATTGAATACACTTTGGCAAAAAATTGAAATAAAAAATCGAATATGGTAGAATTATCAATTGGTTCTTTATTGACATAACGCCCAAAAATTTACTTGATCATGCAAAGAAGTGTGGATGTGACAGCCTACAAACGAAAGGTCTGCATCGCCTGCGTCTGGGATACTTGAATAGTATGAACAAACAAAACCTTAAAACTTTCCACTCACTCAACATAATTCGCATACTCATACTGTCTGTTCAGGGGCGTAGGAATAGGGGGTGCAAGGAGTGAGGTCGCGCCCGGGCCCTGAGCATTGAGGGCCCGTCCTAAATGTGTTAGACAATATTATAACAAATAATTTAAAAATATAAAATGTCTATATTTACAATGAAAATTAATTTGTCAATATGACAAAGATGGCACTTAATTATTGTTGTTATAGAGTTTTTATTGTGCTAGTGCATCAAACCTAGCAACAGAATATAATGAGGACCTATCAACAACACTACCAAGACAAGTTATGTCATTTCGTTCTTGCTTCCTCCCTCAAAGTAAAAAATACATAGGCCTACTGTAAAAGAACTTGCGAACTTGTAGTTTATCGAAAACAGTGTCTTAGTTTCAAGCTTTCCGGACATCTGTACAGCCATGCTGTTGTTTTTAACTATACCTGTGACTGGCGTCTGCAGAGGTCGTTTTTAAAATTAAAATTAACAAAAAACTACCTTCGTAGCACTATGGGTCAAGAACGTCTAAGAGGCCTGTCAATCTTGTCCATCGAAAAACAACGAGCACGAAAAATTAATGTAGATATAATGTCGTAGAATAAAGAAACTTTTCGACTGATATAACAGCTCATGGTGAGTTATTTACCATTCTTTTATGCTAGCCTAAGCCTATAAATTATTAGAAAACATTGTTATTTATGTTTTTAATTGACTTCAATTCAGAATGTGTACACTATTGTTGAATAATTATTTAAAATACACATACATAGATAGTCCTATGCATCGTTATAAAGATAGGGTCATTGTCATAGAGGGTAACCAGACGTTCCGGTTTTACCGAGATCGTCCCGTTTTTGTGTGATCTGTCCCGATATTCCAAAAATAGTTGTCGGGACAGTTCCTGTCTCAGATTGCTTTACAGGTTATCTTGAGCAAAAAAAAGGCCCAACAAAATTTCAGCCTTCGGCGGCTGGGGCTTTGCCCCAGACCCCGTGTAGCCCACGCAACTACAAGGGCCCGTCAAAGAACCTTGCACCCAGGCCTTTGAGTTACTAGCTACGCCACTGTGTCTGTTGCCATTTGCATAATTGCACCAAGACCCAAATTGTAGAAGAATGTTGAGTGTTGACTGAACTTTGATACTGCTAGTTTCAAAACTTGGATTTTACATTATCCTTCAGTTATAATTTTTGACCTTCAAAAGTTTTGACACGAAGAATTTCAAAACCCATTTCAAATGTTAAATTGTTATCATATACTTATCCTTATATAATTTGTTGCACATGTTGAACGTTATAGTTAACAAATCAAAGATAGAAATATGAAAACTCAGATTGAGGTTAAAGCTAGATCGTAGATTGAGAGAGCTATGAAGATGCCAAAAGAGGTGATTGCCAGGGTCAAACATTGTGGCCGTTCCCAAGCGTATCGTGTCTGAAGGCAAAAATTTGGACTGGGTGCTGACAAAAATGATAAAAGTAAGTTTAGAGTTTTTGCATTGGTGAACTGGGATAAACAATCATGTAAAGAATAGATTTATCAATCAATTTTATTTAATTAAATTAATTTATTTATTATAATTTAATTTAATTTTAAATTTATCATGTTAAAAGTTAGAAATTAATTTCCCTTTATCATGGGACATTACATTATGTTTATTTTCTACCTCAACATACATAACTATTTTATATCATTTTATTACTAGTATTATTATTATTTATCTACACTGTTCTCTTTCTCCATAAAAGAGTTATACCTATACCATGTATTAGGGATACACATCGATACTTTTTTCATTATTCAAGCCCGTTCCGACAGATGGATTCTCAATTGTGGTAAACGAAATTCAAAACAATGCAATCTCATGCCACTCGCTACCTCGTCCTCTCTGTGTTGTCTTTGTTGTTGCCTCCCCTTATCAGCTAAGTTCGCTCCCAAACATAAAAATCTCGAGTAAGGCTCCTTAGACTTATCTCCGTCTGTGCAAGCGGGTAATACGAATTAGGTGTTTCAGGTCGTTTTCAACCAATTATTGATAGATCGATAATCGATAATGACTTTTGATTATCGATTATCAAGATTTTATCTGTTATTGATTATTGATCGATAATGTCGATTATCGTGTGCATCCCTACCATGTATATGTCAAAGAGAATACAGCATTACCATTACCATTAAAAGTTAAAGTTAGTTATTGACCGAAAATGTTTTGAATATACTAGTTGTATGCATTTTGTGTTGTCTATTGCAACATATCTACTTCTCTTCAGGTAAGCGGTTGGTATCTTATTTTTATGTCAGTATAATTTCAAAAATTAAAGTTTTAAAAAGAAGTAGCTAAAAGTTATTCACATTTTATTAAGTTGCTTTTAAAAAGTTAATTTACTTATTTTTTTCAATTAATTTTTTTACCTGCTCAAAAATGAAAAGAAAGTTTGGGTTTTGGTTACTAGGCTTGTACTAAATTATCAGTTTGAAAATTGTCAATGGTCAATATCCAGTACCGGTAATATGTAATAACATTGTATGCTAACAAGTGATTGCAAAAGTACTAGTCCCTGGAAAAATAAAACATCAATCAATTGAGAAAATTAACCAAATTGTTTATCAAGCTACCTGATGTTTTTAAATACAAGTTACTCGTTTGTTACTAAAATGTTAATAAGAAAAGTAACTCTTGAAGTAATGTGCTATTTTCGCTAATAGCGAGTGCGAATAATCTTCGCTGCACTGTCTTTGCAATCTTTGCGTGCACCACCTGCGTTTTAGGCATTTTGCTGTTTGTTCGGCTGAACAGTGGCGTGCAGAGGTTTGATAGGGACCGGCGCGAGCGCGATCATACTGGTGGGTACACCCACCCCCGTGAATGTATTTCCGCTGGCCACACGGGGTCTGGGGCGAAGCCACAGCCGCCGGAGGCGAAAAATTTTTGGGTCCTTTTTTCCTTAAGATAGCTTGTAGTGCGATCTGAGACACGGAGGGCACTAAATTACTAATTGCAAATTTGCAATATTTTATAGGAAACTTTCCAAGGATTTGCTATATATGCTATATTTTTTATTTATTTCAATTTTAATACGAAATTTACCAATTATCATTTTCAATTTGTGGATATGTTTAAAATATACTGAGAAAACCATTATGTGGATATACAATTTCGAAATATGGTCCTTTTGATCATAAGGTAATTAGAACACAGAATTAATTGAACGCAATTCTTGGTCGCGTACACTTACGATCGGCCGAGCCTCTCCAAACGATAAGTGAGCGATATTTTATAAACATAACTACCAAGATATTGCTATACAACTATCAGAGTTGGGTAAGTTCCTTAAAAAATGGAACTAGTTACAGTTACAAGTTCCTCATAAGAAAAAGGAACTCTTTCCAGTTCCAAGTTCCTCTAAAATAAAAGGAACTAGGGCGTTCCTAAGTTCCTTTCCAAATGGAACTAAGTTCCTAAAAAGTTCCTTTTTATAAAAAAACATTTTTCTTTAGATCTTCTCGAGAGGGTCAATGTAGGTATCCAAATTTCTACTTAAAACCAAATATTTGCAAAGAATGCATAAACTCTGTTTGAAATTTGGAGGAATTAAATATATGGATGAGTATGTAGGCTTTCACGACTTGTGAATAAATTTTGAATGATCTTTGGGTTGATGATGCACTGCTCCACTTTTTCGCAACCAACAAGGGTGGTGAACACGACACAACGCAACAACCCAAAAGATCATTCAAAACTCAAGGGTGAAATTTAGCTGGCAATGCGACTAATAATGGTGAGAAACCCATGGGGGATGGGGGTTGACCACTGAGTGTAGGAATAGGGATGGGGGTATGACAAGAATTTAGAACAATAGAGTCGATTTTTAGATTTCCTGGAAATGGAGTATTTTACAATCCCTTCATTTTGTAAGTAAACTATGATTTGACTCTTTCATTCCTTAAATTTGTACAGTCAAGTTATAAAAAAGGAACTTATGAAAATAAGTTACAGTTCCTGGAAAATTGGAACTAGTTCCTCCCTTAGTTCCTGTCTGGAAAAAGGAACTAGTTCCTCCCTTAGTTCCTTAAAAAGGAACTATTTCCTAGGAACTGGAACTGTTTAGTTCCGTTCCTACCCAACACTGACAACTATACACCATTACATCCAGCTTGCAAACCAAGTGAAGTTATAACTAATAACAATTTATCTTGTATTACCTGAACATGTTATATTTTTTAGAGGTGAGTGGGGGTGGGTCACCCAAAGCCAGGGGGTGGGTACACCCCTTGGCTTTGGCACCGGCGCGGCTCGCGCCGCGGAACCATAGTCTGCACGCCTCTGCGGCTGAATGACACCACAGTTGTTAGAAATTTTGAACATATCTCACGAAAGTGGAAATAAAGGTCTCTATAGTAACACATTCCTAAAATTTGTTTTGAAATAATTTATGAAGAATAAATTAGATTTCACGAATTTCAATTTTGTTCAAAAGTCCAAAATTGACTATATTCGTGAATTTTTTCTGGCTGATCAAGACAAAATTTTGAAAATCTATGACTGTAAGAACGTCCATGTATGCTTTATTGACAAGTTTGCAAAATTGTATATACGTAGGATGCTTCGTGGCCGAGCGAACCGCTATTTACTAACTGCCAAAAGGGTGGTAAACCCTCTAAAACTACTACCACTAATAACATTTGCAGTACCTTTCACATACCTAGTATAATATACTTACTGTACTTGATCAAGCGTCATTCCGTGATCAACGAACCCGTACTGTATTTTAAGTGATCGACTGATTGCAACCTCTGATATTTGCACCACACATAAAATCTAGGCCCTGCTGAATGGTGGCGTTCACCAGTGTAAAGTAGCAATGTGCTGTAAGTTATTCTTTGAATGTAGGCCTAAGTCAATTAATAGGATATTTTACTCTGTTATAAATTGTTTATTTTTCAAATCTTAATTTTTGTTTTGTTCTAAAATAAATACAACACAGTAACACAGTAGATGTTCTATTCGCAATTTTATAGTTCTAAATTTTGTATTTTCTTCGTTCCATTTTCATTATGATTCTGTTAGATTTTGAAGTATTTTATCAACGTTGAAATTTTTCTAATAAGGTGTTGTGATCAATTCAAGACATTTATTTTTATTGACAGCCCTCATACACATGTAGTACAACAAGTCTACAATAAGGCTAATATCATTTAGGGTAACTCTCAACAGAGCACTACCCACTACAATAGCCTTAGAAGCCAAAATGGCAATCATATGTTGTTTATTTTAGGAATAGAATACATATTTTGACAATAATATTGCATTTATTGTTATTGTATTTTTAATGAATAAATAATTTTATTTTAAGACTTAGATTGCAGTATTTTTTGCCTAATTCCTTAAGTGTCCTCCACCTGCTTATTCCCAATAGAATCTAAGAACAAACTTTAAGGCTATTCCAGAGCACTCTTACCGATATTTTGAAAGTCAACGGAAAATGGCTGAAAGTTGGTTGGATGAAAGATGAACTTGAATAAAAAAGGAAAAAATAACTTTTTTTTGGACGGGACAAAAGCTCTATTTTGGCAATTATATGCAAATTTTGGGTCATTACGGAAATGAATGTTTTAGATGCAATATTTAATTTTTAGCTATGTTTTTTTTTTATTGCTTCAACACACCTTTGTCTCTGGACTGAGTATAAGGGAAACTAATTTTATGAAATAACTTTTGATGAACGATTTTTTTCGTGTTCCGGTTTAAAACTCTTTTTTGTACCATGTGACAAAAAAATCGTACATCGAACATTATTTCAGAAAATTCTTTTCTCTTATACTCAGTCCAGAGACAAAGGTGTGTTGAAAAAAAAAAAAAATCATAGCTAAAAATTAAATATTGCATCCAAAATATTCATTTCCGTAATGATCCAAAATTTGCATATAATGGCCAAAATAGAGCTTTTGTCCCGTCCAAAAAAAAGTTATTTTTTTCCCTTTTTTATTCAAGTTCATCTTTCATCCAACCAACTTTTAGCCATTTTCCGTTGTCTTTCAAAATATCGGTAAGAGTGCTCTGGAATAGCCTTAAAGCAACAAAAATATTGCTTTCTATAAAAAAAACTTTCTTTTGATAAGGATCAGGAGGAAATGTCAGGAAGGGAAGGGTAAGTTATTGCCTCCTTCAATAAATTATTTGAGGCAAAAAGCCCTATTGAAAAACAATATGTTTATACGTAAATTATATTATTATTATATTGTTTTTCAATGGGGCTTTTTGCCTCGAATAATATAATAAAATAGTCAAAATTCGAAAATTTGGGACCCGGTCTCGATCCCCGTCCGGGACACATCTTTTCGACTATAGCTCTTTCTTCTTTCCTGTTCTTACAACTGAAAGATTGTTAATTCTTAAATAAATACAAACATAACGAACCCGGGACCTTCCCTTTCCCCGGTGTAATAACTTTTTTAATTTCTGTCTAAAGTACTAACATAACAGCGTCATAGTAGCCTACTATAAAGCCAAGGTAAAACATATATTTATATATATCTTCACCCTCATGTCCAGCATTTAATCGGATTGAGGGGAGTAGTGCACTACTACTGATATCATAATTATTAGGGTACGGTTACTATGGGGCCTATGTCCAGAAAACTCCGAACAAGATTGGGAAATTTGAGAAAATAGTGTATTGTCCGGAATTTCCAGAAAACCTACTCTATTACACAATTTGCATTGGGAACTTGCAGTTAATATTTTGTTTTGATAGCACATTAGACCTTAGATGTTCACATGGATGGTAAAAGGCATCTATTTAAACTAAAAGCATGGGAGGCAGCGAGTTGAGGTGACTGTATCGAGTACACAAAATTTATATGCAATGCAAAATCTTGGCTAATATTTTTTGCAACCTCAACCACCAGTTATTGTCTGGGGGGTGGGGGGGGATTTTCATGATTTCATTTTTCACTTGTCCTACATTCAATATTAATGAATGTGGAAACTCTTTGTCATTATATACACTAGGAAGCTTCGCAAACGCTTTCTCAGGCGCGTTGTTGGATGAGCGTATTTTTTTTAAATGAATAAAGTGTAAAATTGCGATTTTCATGAGAAATTATTTTTCTATTGCGCTCAAATTTCACACCAATATATTAATTCATAACATTAAGGTTCTGAGAAAAAATCATCGCAATCGGATAAAGCATGTAGGTGTTATAAGTCGAAGAAATGTTTAAACAATAAAACAAATCGTAAAACTGCGATTATCATAAGAAATAATTTTTCGATTGCGCTCAAATATTACATGAATATATTAATTCATAAAATTTAGGTTCTGTGTAAAATTCATCACAATCGGATAAAGCATGTAGGTGTTTTAAGTCGAAGAAATTTTTTAAAAATCGAAAAAAAATTGTAAAATTGCGATTTTCATGAGAAATAATTTTTCGATTGCGCTACAAAAAGTGGCAGTTCTAAGTTGAGAGATTTCGAAGGCCTCCAGAAAATTTAATCGAAATTGGAGTATCGGTTTAGCCGGAATCGTGTTAACAGACAGAAAAAATACAAAAAAAGAAAGAAAAAAAACATTCCGGATTTTTTTTTCCAGTGTAGTGAAATGGTATCTTTGCTTCGCTCGTTACGCTCATCCAATAAATATCTTGCGGAACACCACATATCAATTAGTACTAGGAAGCTTCGCAAACGCTTTTTCAGGCGCGTTGTTGGATGAGCGTAATTTTTTCAATACTTAAAAAGCGTAAAATTGCGATTTTCACGAGAAATAATTATTCGATTACGCTCAAACTTCACACGAATATATTACTTCATAAAATTAAGGTTCTGTGAAAAAATCATTACAATCAAATAAAGCATGTAGGTGTTATAAGTCGAAGAAATTTTAAAATTAAAAAAATCGTAAAATTGCGATTTTCATGAGAAATAATTTTTCGATTATAGTCAAATTTCACACGAATATATTAATTCATAAAATAAAGGTTCTGTGAAAAAATCATCACAATCGGATAAAGCATGTAGGAGTTATAAGTCGAAGAAATGTTTTAAAAATCGAAAAAAAATCGTAAAATTGCGATTTTCATGAGAAATAATTTTTCGACTGCGCTCAAAAACGTGGCAGTTCTAAGTTCAAAGATTTCGAAGGCCTTCACAAAATTGCATCGCAATTGGAGTATCGGTTTAGCCGGAATCGTGCTAACAGACACACAAAAATACAAAAAAAGAAAGAAAAAAAACATTCCGGATTTTTTTCTCCAGTGTAGTGAAATGGAATCTTCGCTTCGCTCGCTACGCTCATCCAAAAATAATGTTGTTCCCGGTACTACTTATATTTTTCATATTATAAAATAATCTCTTTGCAAGACTGCAGAGTTGAATAGGATTTTTTCTTTGTTTTGTGTCCTGTAAGTGAATTATATTGGAGACAAGCTATTTCAAACAAAGCTTCGAAATGAAATTGACCTTAGCATTTAAACGTATTTTTATTTAGGTATATTTTGTGGCTCTTTGCAGGATGAATAATTTATCATGGTTGTAACTATTGGAAGTCAAGTTATGAAGTGTACGGTTAAACCTGAATTGAGCATTGTAGGCCTATTTATCTTGTTTTACATTGGAGTGGGCCTATATAGAAATTGCAACAAGAATAACAGAAATATGATTGATAATTGTCATCGTCACAAATGATAATTTTTCGTGGTAAGCCTGCCCAGGTGCATTCGTTCCCCCCTTCAGGTGTCTTAACTAGGTATTTTTTGGACTTTGGATAATTGTGAAGGGATGTCCGAGGGGTATTTTAGAGGACTCAATCCTTTGGAATCGCCTTAACTACTGAGGAAAACCTCGGAAACAACCATAAGTCAGGGTTGTCGGTTGCTTGAGCCAACACTGTCGGTAAATTCTAATTTATATAATAGTGTTTTTCAAATACATTTAGAACAATATTTTTAATTGCTTACCTTAGTGCCTGATTCATATCTATAGCCCATGTCTATGATAATATCACAATGCATTATGATCTTTCTATCGTAGAAGCTATGCATTTTGAGTTAGGTGTTACTCAAATCATGGATTTATAATAGTCTCAAATCAAGTGGTGCGTGGGATGCAGGTGTAATAACCATACATATTTACAGATTTCTCTTGTTTAACTTTACTAGCCTAATCTTGTTCTCTTTCACAAAGTTGTGCAAGAGGATATTTTACCGAATGTTACTGTGAGGTGTCCACTAGTGCTGGCACGTTACACTGTTTTTTTTTTTTTTTTTTTTTTTTTGGGGGGGGGGGGCTCTTTTTGTTTGACTTTCATAAATGGTAATCCCCTTCATACACATAGATTTACCTGCGCAAAGTTGAGTCTCATAAAAAATGGCTTACTTCGTTAAATCCATATGTTAAATCATAGGGCTATATAAAACCGTATGCACAAAGATAGTAATTGCGTTAGCAAGTCGCTAGATGCGTCGGGAAAGTTGCGGCTAATCTGGATGTGACGCAAATGTCGACTCGTTTTTTTTGTATCGGAAAATACATAACTCAACTAAAATTTTTGTACCATAATATAGTAAAGCAGGCAAGAAACGTGAAATATTGAGTAACAAATTGCAAAAAAGTTTATAAAAATTGAGAGAAATTTGAACCCGAGGTCCTCCGCCTAGAAGTGCCTCTCGTTACCCACTACTCTATAGCAATCGACGAGTATTTATACTTTTGACCACTACATACGTTACAGGTTGCCCAAAACACAAAATTAAATAAAATATCGCTTTTTTTAATCTAGAAATGCTCTTTTAGTGCTAGAATAATTTATTCGCTTCATTTGGGACATCTACGAGATTCTTGAAGTGATATAGTTTAATATAAACAGTATGTTTACATAGCTTAAATGTTAGATTAAGTGGTGTACGGGTACCAGAAATTTAGGGTCAGGTGGGGTATTTGGGGGCCGACCCGATAGTGAAAAACACGTACACCCTATAAGATTTTCGGGTATCAAAATAGTAATATATTTTGGGGCATGATGGAGGTGCCGGTCCAAGATTTACGTACGTAATTGGTGGAGGTGCCGGTTCAGACAATTTAGATTTATATATTGTGCATAATGAATCGACAGAAAATCATAATGTAGGTTTCAGATTCTTCCCAAGTAAGTATTGTAACGGCCGTCTTTTCCTAGCCCGAAACAGTTTACCCGACCCGACTGTCAAAACGTAGTCCTACAACAGAGTCCTATAAAAATGCAAGATAGTGAAGAAACAGCAGAAATCACTCCATTTCCGGCGTTTGAAAATCAATTTGGTTTTCCTTATATTGATACACAACTGAATAGATGCATGCTGGTTCAAATGTTAAAACTCCATTGAATGGTTTGGTCTGTCTGCTCGACATAAACTATTGACTGAAGAAGACAGAGAAACAGTAAAATATGGACTTTTCAGGGAATATGTAGGCAGGGACGTATATGTCTAAAACACTAAACTTTCACTAATTTGGCGACAGGTTGATGATGGGACAAATTTAAGACATTCCCGTGATCCAAGGGGTTATTGCTTCGTATAAACATAGTGTGGCTAGCCCTATGCAGGTACACGTACTTGGCTGTAAGGGTGTTTAGATTGACTCACTAGCCTAGGGATAGTTGAAATATTAACAGTAGTGGTAGTAATATAATATGGTTGTGGTAGTTGTTGTAATAGTAGTGGTACCGGTACTGTATGCGATAGCCTATTGTGATATAGTTATAGTAGTAGCGGTACTTTCAGTGGTGGTGGGATCGTGTTAGTGGTGTTTGTGACTGTAACAATGCCAGTGACAATAGTTCCGCCCCTAGGCCTGTGTGTTGGCCAGACTAGGTCTGTGGGAGGGTAGTGACCCCATCTCGATACCCTCGTTGCGTACGGCGACTCCGGACAGTTCATCTGTGCTGTGAGAGCTACGGGCCTGCGCACACCGCTATTCGCACGCTCGAAACTTGTGGCTGGTACCTCGCCTCGTGACAGTTAAAAACATTTTGCAAGCGTTGGACTTGATATTTTCTCCAATAGTGCGTGTTTTTCTGATTTCCATGACTTTTAGCCCAGAAGAAAACAATCTGAGTCTAGAGTTGTGACCATGCTAACGCTAGGCAGCTCGTGACGTGACGACACAGCGAGCAAACCTTGTGTGAACTCGCCATGCAGTACACAATCGATTCAGCGAATTGATGACGTCAAATATGCGTCACCGTCCCCCCACCCCCACCCCGGCCAGCCCCCGCCCCTCTCTCTCTCACTCTCTGACCTACAATTCTTGGTCCCGTTTGCCAAAAAACGTGCAATCATTGTCAAACCTTCTCATTAATCAAAATGGGGTGAGCTGGCTCCGATTTGGTCTGGTTCGATTCGCGTGAACCACAGTGGATTAGAAACGTAGAAGAGCCGTCGATGTAATTGTGTTTGGTTGTGGCAGCTTGCGCTAGCGTACTTCATTTGAGGACTTAAAGGCGTGGAAAGATACTGTCTGCGAATTTTTCTATACGGTCGGGTTGTCTCTGATTTGCTGAAAACATCAACAATTTAAACTCATTATTGAAAATTACTAAGACAATTACAAGTCTGTAGGATTCAACGCCCAACGGAATTCTTTGAACGAGTTTCTCTCGGAATGAAATTTGACCTTTTAGCTGAAACAACGAACTTTTTTAGTTTCTAAAGTAAGTTTAAGTTTACATTAAAATTAAGTTAATATATAGTGCATTCTGCACGAGTTGAAACACTGACTGATTGAAACATAATTTTGATACGAAGTTTTTGTAGCAGGGTGTATCTACTCTTGCTAAATGGAAACTTGTGCCATACGATTTTTCTCAATGATCATGTGTTTTGTAGTTACCATTTAATTATCGATATCACGTTAACATTTTGGTATCGATTTATCAAGTTTTTAAGAATTACGCAAAAAATGTTAATGACAAATTAATATACATACTGTTATTATAATATGTTGCCAATAATGCATAAAAATGTTTACGAATTCCGACTCCGGCCATATTAAACAGTAAAATAAAAATACTTTACTATACTTTAGGATGGCCATACCCGGCACCTCCACCATATTCAACACTAAACTAAAAATAATTTTACTATACCCGGCACCTCCACCAAGCTCTGAACCAAAATTTCAACACAGAAATCGATTTCTTTTGAAAATTTGCCCCTAAAAGGGGTTAAACTTCACCAAATTTAACATCTACGTTTTCGTTTCACAATAATATAGATAGGCCTATGTATAATTATTTACATTTCGGCGGGACCAAATATCAACATGCATAAAACTCCCAATGACGTAGTATCGAAATATCGATACTTTTGCCCGCCCTAGTTTTGAGCAGCAATGTTTTAATAATTGGCGTTGAGATAACATCTATCATCTCGGACCCCGATTATCGAAACCAGATAATAACCTTATTCTCCCTGTCAACGTGTTTGACTTGATAATAACGAAAAATTATCATCATGGCCACGAAAAAAGTTTCGAAATTGGTTGATCCACATTTTTTAACCTGTACACATTAAGCCTGTTTTGGAAAATTAAAATCTTGCCTACGACCATATTTTCACTTGGTAGGCTGGAATTTCATGTTTTCTTCTTGAAAAGTTGTGTATAAAGCGGGACGCGTCGTCATCTGAGATCTGATTCGGTCCAGGCGACGCATCAAGACAGAAACAGCTGTAGTTCGCTTATTTCAACGGTGACATGTGCCGAGACGTTTAAAATCTTCAGATATAAATAGTTCGGATTTAAAGTTTTTGATTGTATCTTCTGGTATAAGTTATCAACGGAGAATCGAACAGTTGACTACTGTGGGAAGTTTCTGATTGATTTATTTGTGCTGAATCCTAATACTGAATCGGAAAACATAATAATATGCTGGCTAAGCCACCGATGTTTTGAATGGTGTTCGTATCGGGTATCGTAAAAGTTGGCAATTGGTATATTCTTGCCCGGACCGATCGGAAAGTACGTTCATAGATTTACCAAGATACAGTTACATGACGTGACATTTCTAGCAATATTGTTGATTTTACAAACTCTTTTCCTGTAATTCTTGTTTTCGAAGAGTCTAAGTAGCGAATCTCAATCTGTTTTACTATTATTTATTCATCCAATAACAGACATATTAATGCAGTACAATCCAGAAAACATTGGATATAATATAAAATTAATACAATAAAGACAATACAAAAATAATACACAAGATATAGGTAGCCCTACTACAAAAATTTCTTAGATAAGTTACGTGAATAGTGTATAATGATATGTAATACTAAATATATAATAACTTATAATAACAAAATTTTAATAAATAAGTTATATAATGCGGCTGAGATGGGTATTTTAATTTCTGTATTGGTTTTCATATCTAGGGCGACGGTCGTCGCCCGGCAGACAAGCGCATGCGACTGCTTAGGCGACACGAACTCCAGCCCTATATACAGCTACGAGAGTTGGGGGGGTTTTCAGCTATCTGCACACGCCGCCCCGAAAGAGTTACAATCTTGAAACTCGGTATATAACCTGGTATGTGGTCCATGACATACAAAAAAAAACAACCCGATCCGACTACTCGTTCTGTCTTAAAAAAGGTTCTCAACATCGTCAAATTCCTTTCGGCTGGCTGGTGGCTGGGTGGGTGGCTGGCTAGCTAGTTCTCCGCGGAGATTAATTTAGCCTACAGAGAAAACGGTAAATCTTAGAACTATGAAACTTGGACCATACTTAGATGTACTTCAGACGCAGTGACGTTTGCTTTCAAAACCAAAATCGGGTATGATAATCAAAACGCGTAATTACCAAGGCGTGGTAATTTGTACAAACTTAAATTAAACATGCTATTAACCATTATAAATATCTTGCGTCCAAAACACAAGGGGCTAAATTTGGGGATGACCATGGGCCCAAAAATGACAAAAAACATATCTGAACTTTAAGAAATGAATCATTCTAAGAAAACGCTACAACTGAGATGTTTCAAACGTGGAGTACATTTTGATATCTCTCATTCTTTATCACTTTTGAATATGGAAAGCAAAATTGGGTAACGGGTACCGGAGAAAATCAAAATTATCAAAAGTAGGTAATTCCGTACTCTTATGAATAATACGCTATACTGGGAAAACGGTTCATCAGTCATCTTAGAACTTTGATACTTGGGCCACACTCAGATGTACCTCATATAACCAAAACCGGGCAATTGGGACCGGGGAAAATCAAAATCAAAATCAAAACGCGTAATTACTCAGGCGTAGTAATTTGTACAAGCTTGAAATTAAACATGCTCTTAACCATTATAAATATCTAGTGCTTAAAACACAAGGGGTATCTTTGGGGGGACCGTGGGCCCAAAAATGTCAAAAAACAACTTTGAACTTAACAAATTTAATCATTCAAAGTCCATCATTCACACCTTGATAGCAAACGAACAACAAAAAGATGTAATATCCAACCAAATACAAAAATTTGTAAAAAAAAAAACGGCAGCCAAGCTCTCCTTCAAAAGTCTTCGGCTGTGAATGCTGTGAGATATAGAAGTTGAGCCAAGCTTTTTATTCTTTCTCCCTAGTTTCGCTTTGAAAATAAGTAAGATCATTTCGCCTGTTGACGAGCGCCAAGCCAACGATTTTTGTGGTAAAAAAGTAAAATTTTTAAACTCAAATCATAAAAAATGTGGCCATTAGAAATATGGTTCATGGCCAAAATTTTTTTTATGATTCGAGTTTAAAACATTTACTTTTTACCTAAAAAATCGTTGGCTTTGCGTCGTCAAGGAAAATGATCTTATTATTTTCAAAGCGAAACTAGGGAGAAGAATAAAAAGTGGCAACTTTATTCTGCATTCACAGCCGAGACTTTTGAAGGAGACTTGGCTGTCAAATTATTTTCTTTTTAAAATTTTTGTATTTCGTTGGATAATATATTACACCTACGGACTGATTTGAAATTGATCTTAGTTATTTGAGTATCATTGGAAGATATTGTAAGATTAAAGCTGTGCCCATAGTAACAATGTTTACAGATGGTCATAACTTAAATAACTGATTAATTGTCTCCTTTCGTAATAATTTATTATTCATTTAAAATAGTTTATCATATGCAACTGTTGCCCGCTTGATGGTTAGACATCATTAACAGTGAATACTTTTGGTGTAAATAGTTATTTTGAATGATGGACTAGCAGCTGTGAAGGTCAATGGCAACTTAGCAATCTAGGACTAGTCGATAACTAGGAAAATCTATCGGTTAGATGATGGTTGTGCAGGATTCAACTCAGAACTGATCTACATTCACATAAACACCGCTATTAAGCCTATGTCGGTTTAATTTTGTGATTTACATATTCCTTCAATGAATCTGAGTGAATTGTAAAATAAGAATAAAATCACTATGGATTACATTTCATATAATAAATTATAATTTAAATTAAAGGTTTAAAAAATATTTCGTACTTTCAGTACCACAAAAGGCACAAAAATCTAATAACTTCCGTTCTTCCAGTCCAAGGTCGAACATCTGGACAACACTGCATCTTGATCTCATTAAATTATTTAAAAAAATAAAAATTATACCACAATCATGCTCACAATAGTTCTATGGCTTTTTTTTTTTTTTATTGTTTTAGACGTGCAAGGAAAACAGTTATTAAAACGTTACCTTTTCATTTAGTTCAGTTTTTTAAAACAAAAAGAATCGGACTACTGCTATCTGAAGGTTACTTAACAAATTGTGTAATAGGTACATCCTGTCGATAACAATGTAAGTGTGGTTTGACCAGCCCATGTAGGGCATGCTTCACTTTCACTATGTTTACATTAGCTCATACTATCACTTATATTATCTTTGTCACTATCTTCAACCGAAATGGTTCAAGTTCAGTACTATGACCTCTGATCCAGAAGTTTTGAGCTCGAAACTCGGTGTTAGCTCTGGTGTTTCTTGCTTGAAATATATTCGATTTTATTCGATTTTAGTTATATGGTGGGGATTCCATGGAGTACGCGAGTACAATATGGAATCCCCACCATATAACTAAAATCGAAGCGATTGAAAGGGTCCAAAAAAGATACATTAAACTTCAATGTGCTCAATCTAATATTCAGTACCACAGAAAGCACTATATTCAACACTGTTCAACCACCAAATTAATGACCCTTTGTAACAGGAGGACGTTCATTGACATGATATTCTTATTCAAAATCATTCATGGTAGCATAGATTCCATTTTACTCCAACAGCTTAATTTTCTCGCACCCACACGTTTAACTAGAAATCAACATTTATTTAAACCTGACAAAAGCAGGATCGACGTACACAGATACGCATGTGTTAACCGATTACAAGCTTCATTCAATGAATTGTCCTCCAAAAACAGAAATCTTGATCTTAATTTTAATAGCTTAGCAACTTTCAAAATCAATCTTAAATCCATATTGTCATAATTCGCAATCAATGTATTTACAAAGTGTAACACATCACACGAACACAAAACACAAAACACACGCACACGCACAGCACACGCACACGCACACGACACGATCACGCACAAAGACAAACACACATACAAACAAACACATCTTAACCTTGTTTAGTTCAGTAAGTAGTTTTTATCTGTGTTTCTGGCAAAAGCTATTTATATTATAATAACTGTTAATTCTACATGTATATGTTTTGTTTTGTGTCCTATATATTAAATTTGCGCTAGTGGAATGTATGTTCTGTTGCAAATAAAGGCTTAATAATAATAATACAGGATGCAAATAATAGAGTACACATACTAACACACATTATGAATAAATACATTCATATGGAAGCACACATTATCAACAACAGACAATGTAGTCCACAAATGAGGGGGCCTGCATTCCTACTCAGGAATGGACCTCAGATCAAATCTTGGTATCTTTTTCATGTTTAAATACTACTCAAGAAGAAACAGTTCCTAATAATAATGTATAGAGTGAAAGAAAATAGTTGAATAAGCCTAAGTAGTTATACTACCGAATTGAGGAAGCGTATCTGTGATGGCAAGAGTGACCAAATGTAAATGTAAAAACGGGTTTGATCTATGGCTGTGGCAAACTAATTCGAGTATTCTCTTCTTTCTACCATTGTCGTTACCATTTTGTATTTTTTAGTATAACTACTTGATACTAAATGCTACATTATTCAAACAAAACGTTATTTATTTACAAACTCTTCTCTTACATAAGCCACTATTCGGTGGGTATTGTCCCCTCCCATGTGTCCTAAACGCTCTTAGGCGGCAGGAGTTACATAAGACCTAGGACTCTATTCAAAGTAGGCCAGTTCTCGCGCATTCCACTTTCCTCTCAATTAAATCCCCTGATATTCCATCATGTCACAAAATGTCTCCCACTAAACTTCCCTTCCTTTTCATTAAAATTCTCCATAAATCTTCTCCCCCCCCAACCATTCTCTTTCAAGCGCTTCCTCATATGCGAACGCGACTCTATCTAGGCAAGGGACCATTAACATTAAGGTAGCATCAAATATCTCAAACTTTGACCCTTTGAAATGAACTGACGTTTGTTGCTCTATGTCTCTAATATCCAATGATGCCATATAGGGATGGTGGTTTTGATAAAAGCAAGAAACTTGGCACCAGTATTCCAGGGGTCATACTAGGGCCTATACTGATTTTGAGGTGGAGCCAACTTGCTATCCCGTGGCCAATATTGCAGGTTGCCTACTCCTGCCGGATTTAGTTCAGTAGATCAACCAAACAATTCTGTATCACCCTTGTTGAAGGGCAACCAGAATTCGCATGTGAATCGGAGGTCATGTTCGGTTTTTATCGTGACACGCACACAGACGGACGGACAGAAAAGTGATTTCTCGTGGGGAACCTGCCCAGGGTGCAATGCATGTCCCTCTTCAGGTGATAACTAAGATCTTTACGAAACGTAAAATGCACAAATTTGTCAGGGTACCCAAGGTGAACTTTTTGTACACCAAAGATCGAGAACAACTAATACTGCTTGTATTAAGTTATATTTAGTAATGCCTCGTTGATTATGGAACTATGGCCTGATTGTTATGGCTGTAACGAAGCTTTGCATGCCGGTAATGACATTTAGTCCGACAGTCGGTGTGGGTGTGGCTGCATTCCGAGGTTGCTCGGGTTGGACCTAGTAATGTAATTTTGCGTGTTCACGCGTGGGTTCACTGTGATCTCGGAATAGAGAGTCATGACGTCACGTGCTGTACTCATGCGGAACAAACATTTATTTACGGGATTCCCGAGATTTGTTTGTAGCTCGTTGGTTTTATAGTTTTCCTCTGAAATGCGCTTAAAAGTTGAACATTTTAAAAAGTATTTCAAATGGATGGTCCAGGGTTCTGATCCTGGTACAGGCATTATTTAAGCTTATTAAATGGACTGGAATCCACCAACTATAACTGATAACTGATATTATAACTGAGGTTTCCCTCAGGTGTAAGATGTATGCTGAAAGTGCATTCTACATGTTGCCCTTGGACATTCTGTCCCATATCCTAGTAGTATAACAAAGTAAGGGGGAGAAGCTCCCATATTGTTCTGTTCGTGTGTCATGTCTCACTTTGAAAACAGAACACAACCTCGGATACCATTGATATGCGATTTTTAGTGGCATTGCCTTTCAACAAGGAAAATACTTCATATTTCTGGAACCTAGGAGTCAGGGGGCAGGGCTAGTCCTCCAGAAAGTTGGCTATCTATTATGTGTGAGTACCCGACGTATTAAGTACTCGTCTCGAACTCCAGTATTTGCTACTCGAAGTCTAGTATCAAAAGGATAATGATTTTGGTGGAGGTGCCGGGTTGGTTTTAGCATTTCATTCCGATTCGTACACATGGTGGAGGTGCCAGGTCATTAAGGGAATCCTAGAAATATGTTTCTAGATGTAAAGCGTCTGAAAAGTGAAAATTAAGAGGTTAATAAAAGTGCATGGATGTGTTTGTTTTTTCGGACAAGTCCTAGAAGCTATAAATTACTGAAATTTACTGAACTTGACTGAAGTTATATATGATTTTACCTCGGTTTATGATGTATTTGCTGAAAGTGCTTTACATTTCCCTTGAATACTGTATTTGGTATATATACAAAGTAAGGGGCAAGATTATTGTTCTGTACGTGTGTCAAATTTCAATTTGACACAGGCGACAAAACGATTATCCATAAACGATTTAATGCAAAATCCTTTCATCAGGAGATAAAGGACGTTAATATATTATACAAAAAACGAGCTAGATGCAGTTGACTCTAGAATGTTCGCTATTTTTGTAACTACCGATATTGTTATTCTCGAACTTATTGCTACTCGAAATAGTATTCAAAAAATAATCTTTTTGAGGTGCCGTTGTTATAGCATTCTACTTCGATCTTATCTGGCAGTGCAGGATCATATTTGGGTCTAGGAACCTTAAAAATAAGTAAATGCGTTTTGCATTTTTGCTGCTACCTTACCAACTCTTTTTAGCCTTAATAGCATAACCCAGTCTTTTGATACAAATTTTGAACGTTTTTTTTGCACAAATAATAAAATTTCGAGTAATCAATATCAACATTATGTATATCCAACTCCATCAAGGGGAACTCTGGAAGTAGCTTGGTGTGTTAACGGAAAGCATCAATACCTAGTTCGATCTTGTACTTATATAGACGTGGTCAGATTCGTGCACGCACACTCACATTAGAGCTATTCTGCTGTCTTATTATTTATGAAATCTCGTGATATTCACGACTCTTTGCGTTCATCAAATTATTTGCTATTGTTTATCATGTGAAAATTCTTGATCGTCATTCACACACCTACATCAAACGAAATTGAATGTTTTAGTATAGATCACACATTAAAATGTGCTAAAATATAGTAAATGGATCGACATGGATCCTGATGGATCAGAGATGTTACCTAGAAAAACTACTTTGCTTTTTTTAATACTACCTTTACTTCCATACAATTGAATCCAACGAAAGTTATGTCAGGGCTAAAGCACTCTGATGTAGGCCTATATATTTCTGTCAGTCACTGTTTGCAAAAAAACAAAATGTTCAGGTTTTTGTTGGCTTTGTCGGACCTAAATACACGTGAAAAATTAACCACTCTTTTTTCTGCTTTTTAGTGAGGCCGTAAACAGAGACGAGTGACTTAACACTAAACTGTGCAAACATCTTGTGATATGACTTAATTAAAGATACGTGCATAAAGAAAGAACAACACAAAATAGACATGATTCACAACGTATGAAAGCATTAGCGCCGGTACATACCTCTTGTGAGTGGATGTGATCAGTCATCAAGACAAAGTGCAGGGACATAATCTTAGAGAATTTGAATATTCGTCCCAACTAAATGGAACATCAAGGCTCTAAATGTATTCTCCGCAAAAACATACAATACTGCCTAACGCGTTCTAAAAAGTTACTTACGAAGTTGGTTTGACCAATTAGAGCGAAGAAAACGAATTACTTTGGATTATTTTCTCCAATATGTGGAAAAACTCGCCGGTTTTTACAGAGCACGGCCAACCTTCCGAGAGAAGTAGAAGAAGATTGAGTGCAAGGAAATTAGAGATACAGAAAACCAATAGAGCGATATAGGAAATGTGGAATTAGATTGGTTTACATAAAAAAGCACCGATTCTCTGATTGAACCTAATCTTGAATGAAACTCATCACGGGAAAACTGAAAATACGAATTATTTTTGAAGGGCGAAAACCTAACGTATTTGGTAATAAACCGGTTCTTAATTCCCTGGAATGCTGATTGTGATTGTGGCTGTGAGTGAGTGTTAGTGTGGGTGTGAGTGTGAGTGTGAGTGTGGGTGTGAGTGTGAGTGTGAGTGTGAGTGTGAGTGTGAGTGTGAGTGTGAGTGTGAGTGTGAGTGTGAGTGTGAGTGTGAGTGTGAGTGTGAGTGTAAGTGAGTGCAAGTGCGAATGCGAGTGTGGGTGTGAGTGTGGGTGTAAGTGAGTGCGAGTGCGAGTGCGATTGCGATCATGACCGTCATCCGACTAGTAGAGCATTGTCGTCACAACTGACAAGACGCTACGTCACAGCTGTAATGGAATCTCCTAAACGCGATTCAATTACAGCGAAGCGAGAACTAATTGGTATTAGCTGTTGAATAGAACTCGGCTTTCATCTCCATGGGTGACAGTTTCTCACAGGACTTGGACTCTGTGTGGCGGCGCGCAGCTAGATTTCACTCAGCTAGCATGGTCTATTCTACATCTAGGGGAGATGAAAGTTCATGAGTGGGATAGCCTGGACAGAAAAGACAATCTAAGTCAGCAATTAAATATAACGATTAAAACACTTTCTTGTAAATTTGTCACTATTTTTCTCAGAGAACATTCCTCTATTTAGGACGTTGTTCTCCGTCCCTTCTAAGGCACATATCATTAGGACACTGAATAATATGTTTGACTTCAAGAATGTTGACAGCTTTGTAGAATGTGCTTTCATTTTGAATAGTAATATTGTGACGTTTTCAAGTTGAACAAATGGTTTATTCAGCTTTATTCAGTTGATACTCTTGATTGGCAGCATTATTCCCCGCATTAATTTCCATCTTACCTTGTCATTGCAAATGTGGCTCTACTAGCAAAACGTCAAAGTCGTTGTTAAACGAGTGAGCTAGATCCAGCCTTGGATATATGGGAGGAAATGGGATGTTCCCGGGTACTCAACACTTGGCTCACTCACTCGTTTAACAACGACTTTGGCGTTTCTCTAGTTACTTAAATTGAACATTCAAAATGAGAATCGTGTTTGAAACGTATAAGCGTGAAACATTAACAAATTTCCAAGATAAAACAAAATCCCCTAATTTTTATTTCCCATTAACACCCCTCAAAAATAATATGTGGGTTGTAAAAATATAAAAAAGTTCTAACTAATGGGCATCAAACCCCAATCCTCCGTGCGGTAGGCTAAATGCTTACCACTAGGCCATGCCAGCCAGGTGGATCTCGTCCCGCTAGCTGCTACTAAAAAAATGCTATCGATATTTTTAAAAATCAATATTTTTTTTTTATACCCCAATGGATCTAGCTAATTTTGTTAACAGTTCTCAGTAAACTCGTACCGGATGTCTGTTTAAAATTTCAGTGCAATCTGTTCAGCGGTTCGGCTGATTTTCGACGTACAGACAGACAGACAGAATCACAGAATGAGGGCCGTTTGAGTTGAATGGAGACACTCAGTCGCTCCGCTCCCTCGTTTAACTAGGAAAACGCCAAAGTCGTTGTTAAACGAGTGAGTGACCTATGTGTATAGTATCCGGTATCATTCCCCATACTGGGCTAGATCGAGCCTTATGTATATATGGGAAAAAAGGCGATGTTCCCGGGTACTCAACACATGGCTCACTCACTCGTTAAACAACGACTTTGGCGTTTCCCTAGTTATTTAAATTGACCATTTAAAATGCGTATCATGTTCAAAACGTATTAGCGCGAAACATTACCAAATATTTCCAAGATAAACAAAATCACCTAAGTTTTATTACCCATTTAACACCCCTCAAAAATAATATGTGAGTGTAAAAATATAAAAAAGTTCGAGCTAATGAGTATCAAACCCCAACCCTCCGTGCGGTAGTCTAAATGCTTACCAATAGGTCATGCAAGCCACGTAGTTATCGTCCCACTAGCTGCTACTAAACAAATGCTATAGATATTTTAAAAATCACATTTTAATATTGTAGGATTAAATCGCAATGATCTAGCTGATTTTGTTAGCAGTTCTCAGTAAACTTGTACCGGATGTCTGTTTAAAATTTCAGCGCAATCTGTTCAGCGGTTCGGCTGATTTTCGACGTACAGACAGACAGACAGAATCACAGAATGAGGGCCGTTTGAGTTGAATGGAGACACTCAGTCGCTCCGCTCCCTCGTTTAACTACCTATTGTGCATCTTTGAAACCGGAGTATAAATCCTCGGTTTTAAGTCGGCTGTCGATAATATTGACTTACACCAAGTGGGTTAATGACCTGAAAAATGTTTTAAAATAGTTATTTTGCGAGCTAAATGTTCGCCATCTAGCTGGAGTAGGGTGGGGGTGTGGTGGACCCTGATTATGCTCTAAACAACTTTTTCTATTTTTGTTTACACAAAAATGGTAATCCTGTTCAATGGTGAGTTTTTTAAAATTACTTTTTCTCTTTTCAGCATTTTCTCCCACCCAACATTACAAGAACACAATCTACCAGGGGTGGTTTTACAAATACTAATTCACTTAAATGAATGAAAATTTAATTAATTCACCAGATGTCACCTCAGGCATTGTGGTTGTTTTTCAAGATGATGCACCAAAAGCCTAATCTTTTAAACATGTTTTATAATTCTTATTCTTTAGTAATACCTTTGTGTCGGAACAATGCACATTTTTAATTATGGCGAACCTTTTTAAAAGTATATTTCAAAGCTGACTGCTAGTTTAATTAATTATATTCATTATGAAATAATATGTTTCCAAATAAATAATTAATTTTCTGAGGTTTGCAAAGAAAAAACATTGAAATCTCGTCAGGACAATAATTAGAACGGTGTTTGCTTTGAGTAGAAATCCGCTGGCAGAGCGCTCTGTACAAAAACCTAGCCTGATGACGATGTCTTTGATGGTGTTTTCACAATGTAATCACCTATCTGGTTCGGGCAAAGTGCTTATTGTGCTTGTTAGTATCAAACAAGCACAAGCTTAAATGAAAACTAAGAATAGTGAAATATTCGCTAGTGGATTCTCTAGTCTGTGTAGAGCCATTATTAAAAAATCGATGAATTCTGTACTACTAATTAATGAATGTTTTGAAGAGGGGATGTTTCCTAACAAAGCGTAGACAGCTAGGATTACACCATTATACAAGCAAGATGATATTAATGACATCAATAATTGCAGCTCGCGTTGGGGTTGCTTTCAGCACAGTTTTCAGAAAAGCTATATTTAATAAATCTCTATGTCTTTTTGTATCACTAAAGCTTGTGATTTACTTGGTCTTTGTTAACGGAGAGCAGTCTCTTTTCTTATTTCAGATAACAAACAAAAGGTTAACTTACTTATCTTTATTTTGCCTTAGCACACTACTTTAGTCAACTATAAGTTTCGATGCTTCCCACAAATTGTTTGCTGAACACTAACAATGTTGTTACGTCGTACGTAAAATATAAAATTTCACAAGTATATTCTTTATTTGAAATTAAAATTTGGTCCAGGTAACATTTTTTAGTTTTTTCCCGTACCCGGCACCTCCACCAAATATTTCAATGCCTAATAAGATTTGATTTGTGTTTTTCTTCGACGTATGTAGATCCAGTAGCTTCGCTTCCTATTTTGGATACTCCACCCGTTCTTGTTTTAAATATCGAATCCTTTTCGTTTCGCCTAGACTCTTCCACGTGGACTATACTTGCAGAGAAGGTCCACTGAATCGTGAAAGAACCATTTGATATTGGAATGACGAGCAAGCTTGCTCCCTCGCCGACAGAATCTGCATTCAATCTATGCAATTTTGTAATGAGAAAACTTTTATCTTGAAATGATGAAATGCAATGCTCTCTTCTCTATTAGATTTAGCTGACAGAATTTGCATTCAATCTATGCTTTGCAAGTTTTAAATTAAAATAATTTAACAAAACTAAAAATTGAACACATTTTGAATCACAGAACAGTGCATTTCGTAAGAATTGCAACGAATGTTCGTCTGTTTAGATAAGCAAGAAAAGCAAATTCTGCATAACTTACTTGATATTACAGAGCGCTCCAGGCACTAACCAAGGTCTTCCTCGTTGAAAAGTTGATTATACCAGACTTAGTTCGAATGTAAAGGGAGGTTCGACAGTAATAATCACTGCTCCTAGTGTTAATAATGTTCCAGAAAATTCCGGAAAATAACATTCATGACCGGTTATGTTAGAAAATTGGAGTCATGTGTTTGATCGCTAGAAAATAAATGTAATTTTTGGGGATAATAGATTGAATTTACTTATTTTAAGATGCCCTTGCCAGTGCCATACAAAATAGTAAAATTTTGCATCAATTACACTTTTTAAAAATAAGAAATAACATTATTAAATTGTTTATCACTGCCACTATTAAAAAAAATTTGATTGGCTACCTGGCGATAGCCAGATTTCATCTGTCTTCTGCTATGAAGGACGAACGAAGTTTTTAAATAGTAAAATAGGACAATTTAGCTATAATTATTATAGTATATGTATTTATCTAGGTGCCCGTTAGGGCGCCGCAGCCAAGCCGTAGCGTGCTACACACTCAAGCACCTTATACAGCAAGCATAGTTGGGGTGATTTCGAGGTGTTACCTAGCCGTCATGTAACGTGATGTGAACTTGAAAACTATCACAATCGAGGAGATTTAGGTACCTGACAACACATGCCAAATTTTATTGGGGTACGACCATTCCTTCTTGGTGAAAAAATGGCTTAAAACATGCTCAAAATCACTTTAAGGATGTTAGCTACTGCTACTGCTACTGCTACTGCTACTGCTACTACTACTACTACTACTGCTACTGCTACTAACATCTAATTCGTCAGTTTCAATCGGCCCGCGATTCTGACCAGACGGGTGGGGCTACAATGTTCATATTTTACATGGACATTAAGGTTATAGTAATATAGTCTCTTTTGAAAAAAAAAGTTGAAAAAGTTTACTGGAAGGCTTCCAAATAAAGGTTTAAAAATTAGCCTTATACACTAGGCATACAATCAACAGGTAACTATAGTTACTTGACACTTGTTGACGGTACAAGCAGAGTTAGGCGGGAAAGTGCGATACGTAAACAAATAGCGGACATTTTAAATTTTTCTTCTATGTGTGAAACGAGAAAAGTTGTCATTATACTCTCATAAAACAAATCAGAAACCGTCCCTGGCCTAGGCCCAGATGTAGAAAATTATTTACAATACAACAGTGTAGGTCTAAAGTTCCATTAGGCTATAGGACTAGATAAAATTAATACTTACATTACATGTTTGACAAGCCCTAGGCCTTTCTTAGCCAACCCTAGGCCAGCACAACCTTGTTCTGACACACATTCCGTACAAATAACTAGTTTTGATTACTAAAAGCCTAATGCAGATAAACAATGGTATGATAGTCCTAGGCTATTCCAAAATTTACGGCAACAGTAAGCCTTTTCTTTTCTTTTAATAAACTCACGCAATCTCCTGTCACTTTTAATGAAAATGTAAAACAAAAGATGGTGAAAATTTTCAATATTCTTTTGATAATCTGATGATTTACATGGCTGTGGATGCAGTGAAATAGGTGTAAAATAACATTAGTTGTGCGTTTGTTGTTGCATGGGAAAGTTTTAATTGGATGTGAGTTGCCTAGACTTAATTATACCGTCGTTATACCATGGTTATACCACCTATACCCAGGATGTACATGAATCCGGGTCTAGATATTTCACATCCTATTGTTATTGCTAATACCATAGAAATTCAATCAACTATGATAAAATTATTATATTTCAACAAATAATTTTGCAATGGAACTTGAAAAAGTAATGAGATCACACACACAACAAAAACTTGTAGAAATACAGCCAAACCTTACACACTCAAAAGAAATGAGATCTAAAAAAAGGGCCAAGCTCATCTACCCTTCCACATTTGCGCATTCTTAATTCATAAACGTACAGTGTCCCATAACAGCATCCTCGAAAAGCTTGGAAAAATAAAATTTGCATGTTATTACGTTTAAATTAATTAGAAAAAAGAACTTGGATGAACTATTACGTTTAAATAAATAATCGCAAATTCTATTTTGCCAAGCTTTTCGAGGATGCTGTTATGGGACTGTACGTTTATGAATTAAGAATGCGCAAATGTGGAAGGGTAGATGAGCTTGGCCCTTTTTTTAGATCTCATTTCTTTTGAGTGTGTAAGGTTTGGCTGTATTTCTACAAGTTTTTGTTATGTGTGTTATATAGTACATTAATTCATACTGGCCACGAAAATCTCCAAAAACAATATATATATATAATATATATATATATATATATGGATTGTTGTAGGTTTTCGCAGCCCGTCATAGGATAGAAACAAGGATCTTGGGTAAAACCGCGTCGAAAATAAGATGAACCAGGGCAGAACCTGGGCGTCCACCGACGTTTCGTCTGTACTACGTCAGACATTTTCAAGGTTGACTGTGACTCTACGGAGGTTGGAGTCACTGTGACTCCAACCTCCGTAGAGTCACAGTCAACCTTGAAAATGTCTGACGTAGTACAGACGAAACGTCGGTGGACGCCCAGGTTCTGCCCTGGTTCATCTTATTTTCGACGCGGTTTCACCCAAGATCCTTGTTTTTATCATATATATATATATATATATATATGTCTAAAGTAGCTCTACTAACATATTAACGTCATCGTCGCCTACTATAAAGCCAATATCAAACATATAAATATATATATATATAAATATATAAATATATATATATATATAAAAATATGTTTTAACTATCTTTACGGTAAATATCACGCACAGTATTATATAAAATAACTTCAAAATATTAAATAAATATTTACCGAAAAGATAGTTAAAACATTAACCATGGATCACGAAAGCTTAAGACAAAACATATATATATATATATATATATATATATTATATTATTCTCATCGTATACCAGTTTTATTTTACAATCACAACCTCTAGTCAACATCATTCTGTCTATGTGCACAACCAATTAACGTTCGCTTGTGTGTCTTAGCTTAAGAATTGCTTTCCTATAGCAAACTCAGTAGATGATTGATTGACATCATTATCATATAAACTCTGTAGTCAAGAAGCAATCTAGTACTTTCCCTCCACTGTCGATCTTAAATCGAAAAATATGTTAAACTAAAGTGAAGTATCATAAATATTACACCCAGAACGTACTGAAGTAGTGCTTAACTATTTACTTATATACATTTACACATAAAACCAATAATGCTAGGATTTAGCTTAAGTAACAGTTACATACATGAATGGAAAATTATAGTTAAATTTAACTTCATATTTTTGATATTGATCAAACAGGGTTGATACAGAATGTGTTTGCATTTTGGTGACTCGTGGGGTCAGGTTGGAAGGGGGGGGGGGGGAAACTATCCTCACCCAAACTTGACATATTTAAATACTTGGCAACTCCACGGAGTGGGATTTGAACGCTGGAAGAAACATGTTATTTTTCTTTTATATGCTCCTTCCACGATTAGTTGATTAAGTAGCTTCGCTTCCACTTTTGGGTACACCCGTACCCGTCCCGTGCATGTTATAATATTGTCAACTTGATTTCGTCCATCGTCAGTTTTTGACGATTATCTTTATCAAGCTATTTCTCCTTGTACCGAACCAATTTTGAATAACATTATGAAAATAATAACCATGTAAAGAATGTCAATATCTAACTTGTTTACTTCTTTGCTCTGCCTTGAAAATGTTAAGTAATTTAAAATTCCAATCTTCCATATTGAGGCAAGCTGTTGGCTACATGATAAGTTATGCCCTGGCCCAGACAGTCTGGCACATTGATGCATATATTTTGTTGTCATGAATATTTTCTAGGTTTAGTTAACGACTCTGTTATTTACCCTGTAATAATCTCGTTGCTCAAGAGAGATACGATTTCCTTAATCTAAAACGCTCAGCACGACTCTTGTTGTTCGTGGAGTTTACACGCTTAGTGAGAACCTACGCGTTTGTTGATATAGTTGTGATATGTGAGTAGGCCTATTAGCCAAGGGGGTGATTATCTAAAGTTGCTACCTAGATCTTACTAGTTTTCACCCTAACCGGGCCGCAAGATAGAACTTATTTCCTACATAATGTATAACACTTGACCACCAATCTTCCCCATGAGCATCGCTTTTCTGTCCGTCCGTCTGTGCGTGTGTCACGTCTCACGATAAAAACCGAACATGACCTCCGATTACATGCGTTTTTGTGTTGACATTTTCCTGCAACAAGGATGATACAACATGTTGTTGGTGTCAAGGGGGCAGAGCTAACGTTTTTAAATTATCATTTTCTCGTAGGAACCACCAAGGATTTCAATGCACGATAAGTTTCTTGTTCTTCCACTACAATCTTTGATTAAGTAGCTTCGCTCCTATTTCTAGTACTCCCGTACACGTGACCTCCCGAATAGAGTCTCGCTACTTTTATCTCACAAGCGTTCTGATATTACGATATTATCTGCCGTTAACCAACTAATGAATTTGCAAACCCTTTTTATTACTTTCATAAAACCGCATCCACACATTAAACTGACTTTCATGACGAACTACCTGCAATATATGATCAGCGAATAATTATGCTAGACTATCTGCTTGCTTCAATACCGAAATTATGAATATCACCCGAACTAGCCCATGAGGATAAGTGGGAACGGTAACTGAAACGATAAACCGCCAACTGCTGATCAATATTGCATAAGTAGACTGAAAATGTCGCCACATTCTAACCTTTACATTTTACATGAGGCTTTTGAATGAATATTACATCCATCGTGTTTGCACGCAATAATTTAGTGACTTTTATACTATCTGTTTCAGTCATTTTAACGACTTTAACAATTTATGTTATATAATTGATAAATAATATATAAATATTCTGTACACATTGTTGTCTTTTCAGATGCATGTTGTTCATTGTTCGTTAACAATGCACTGATTTGCGATAAGAGTCATTTAGGATACGTTCTAAAATGAGAAAACCACGTCTCAATTCGAGTACCTTCAAAATGGTGCATTCACTCACTAAAACAAAACATTATATTTGATTAAGACGTAATTAATAATTATCGAATAATTTTCGAATAAAATAAAAAACGGGTTGACTATGATCATTATAATTGTTAAAGAATATTTTTTTGAGTATACTATTGAAAATGTGGTAAAGAATAAATTAAATTACTGTAACAGCCCAAACGTAAGTTTAATCATTTTTGTCGCATAACCCCACTATCAGAAATCCTATTAAAATTACTTAAGTCAGTCAGTTTTGTACAAAATTAAATTTTGAGCAGCGATTCTTTTTGTTGTTTCAGGAATCTACATCAGTCAACCTCCACCAACCTGATATTATTTATTTGCTCCAGTCCACTAACACGTATTGTACATAAGTGGGACATATATGGGGAATGTATATCCGTTATAACGTTTGATGTTTATTGTCAAATAATATAAATACGTTTTTTAAATACTAGTTTGAATAGTTAAAATATTCATGTGGCTGGCACCTTCACCTTTAATACATTCTAGAACAAACAAGGAACAACAATCCTTAGCTTTGCTCCCTATTTAAGATTGGATTTTATGTGGAGCTAAACGTTGAGTTAAGGCATCAGTTTGAGGTTGATGCTCGGTCACAAACCCCTTAAATATCCTTATTGCTATTTGTTAATGATACAGTTATATTAAACTTATGAATTCTGGAGTGGAGAACACAATACGATAGAACTGAAGAGCGAGACGCATGGGAGTAGCAGTCGAATGAGCGGAAGTGGAAGGAAGTAGTTGGAGAGACAAGAGGAGAGAGGATTTTCCTATAGAAATTGTAGACAGGAATGAAACGGATGCAAGAAGAGGGATTCAGTGAAGTCATCCCTGCCTCCTGGGATTTAGCTTACATATGTTACTATACATAACACTAGGAAACGCTCAGTTGGACGCGTTGATAAGCGAGCACGTGTTATAGCTTTGCACCCACATTGCACATTTTTTTAAATTTAAAAATTTGCGACGTTCGCTGTCCACAGGGCCATGTTTCCAATATTATTTATTATTGCCAAGGTATTTGGGCAAACCCGTGTGTAACCCTTTACTTTGTGGATAAAATCCACCGCCATCTAGAGGACCTTGACTCCTTGGAAAAACTATTCAAACTCTTTGTTGACAAATAATAGACTGCTTCCTCGAAAGTATTTTGATTACTTCTGGTGGCAGTGCATTAGAAACTTCGCGCGTCTTTTCGTTGCCATGACAACGTTACTTTTGTTATAATGCAATTTCCATCTACACTACTTATCGGATCAAAATAAAATTAACATATTCGTGACCGGACGGACATTCTAAATGATTTGGCTATCTCAGATTTTGTCGCCGTTTAGTTTGAAAAAAAAACTTTCGATTAACTTTAATGTAACTTTTTAACTTTTTGGACGATTTTGCCACAAAACTAATGGCATTCAATCGAGAACGAAGCTTGCGGATGGTGAAAATTTCAACTCGATCCGAGCGTTTATGGCGAGACATACAAAAAAACAAAACAAAAAACAAACTAACAAACAAAAAAAACAAAAAAACAAAACCAGTGACTAATTTTTCCGGCAGAGTCAAATGGAAACGCTCGCTTCGCTCGCTTAATTATGTAACTGTACATAGCAACGAAAGTAATATTAAAGTGTTTTTTTTAATGTGCCCGTAAACGGTTAAACAAATGTCACCTGTCATAAATTCAAAGCTATTGTAAATAAGTGGATGCACTTTTTTAAATTTAATTATTTAAGAAATTTCATTACCGGTGTAACGGACCTTGATCCATTTAAAAGAATATCAGTTCAGAACAGACCGTTTAACCGTCAAAGTACTGGCCTTATTTTGAACCCTCTCCGTGCTAGAACAACTATAGCCTTGTTTACATGGAGGACTGGGTCCAGTAATGTACTGAAATTTAAGTACGGTTCCAATGTCCTTGAAGCGTTTACATGTCGAGTACCCAACTAGAACTGAACTGACATTCGGTGCAGCATCAACGCCATCTTACGGCGATTGCTCAAAACATCACCGTTACATAACCTTACTTTCATGTCATTTTCGTAAATACGGGTAGGATTGAAGGCCTAGGCCTAGGCGTGGATGATCTACATTTGAAGTTGGAGCCCAACGAACAGAAGTTAAAAATAGATACAACATTTTAAAACTTATTTATTGACATTTGCAATTAGGCTGCATGTTTTTCAGTTCGGTTCCCTCTCAGGAAGCTGTTTACATGTGAGTACTCAGTACGGTATTTCGGTTCGGTCGCACCATTTCGTCGGACCGAACCCAACCGGTTCGGTACCTGATTTCATGTGTTTACATGAGGTACTGAGACCAAAAACCGTACTTAACTCCGCACTCAGTCCTCCATGTAAACAAGGCTAATATCTACCAAAATTATTTTTACTACCGTGCAGTTACACAATGGAATACGGTTCCTCTAGATATCAAAGATGCTACAAATTTCAATAATAGTTTACAAAATTATTTTACTTAAAATGTGATTTAAAATGTATGTTTTTAAAAAGATGATGTTTTGTATCTTTGAGTCCTCTTAAACAGCCCTCGGCCGTCCCTTCACAATATTGTCCTATCCGCAACATACCTAGTTAACCTGAAGTGATGCATACATTGCACTCTATAACAGGTTTACCTCGGTAAAAATTTAAGCCCCTCTTCGATTCTCTTCAACAATTTAATGTTCACCGTGTGTACCTTGATTTGTTTAAAAAAAATTGAGAATACAATTAACGAAATGTTCAGGTTCAATGGATGTGAGCCTGTGAAGTCAATAGATTCAGTATACTAATTAATGTCTTTTCACGTGGTGTTTATCACGCAGCTTGCGTAGTGTCATTTTCTATAAATACGTTGTAAGTTTTTCCAGCAATTTCAGATCACTATGTTTATGATGCGCGCATCATTTGTATTCATGAAGTAAGTAAGGTGACTACCAGACCTAGCACATTCACGATTTTTCGCGTCGTTAATGTCATGTGAGTGGTACACATTATTGAAATATGTTTTCTAACGGTTAAGGTATAAAGAAACTGGTTGAAATCTTTTTGCTGTCTGGTGGAAAACAAAATGGAGACTTGATTTCATTATACTGTGGTCAGAATTAAGGTATGAGTGTGAATACGGTTTGGGACTTTAAGTTTCAAATAGTAATAACTCTTTGTTAAAAGGAATAGTATAGTTCATGTTAGTTGGTAGATAATTAAAAGGCTGGTGTTTGCTAAAAGAAGTTTAAACAAAACTACTCTCAACCACTGCAGGGTTGTTGAAATTACTCTTTGACTCTTGGCTGAAAGAATCTCAAATCTCAAATAGCAGATTTTATTTTTAAGCTAGGGATAGAACATACAACATTGTTGCATTCGCCAATGAAGAAATCATGATCGTGAGGCATGAAATATTAATGTGGGCTAGATTAGATTAGAAGACGTAGTTGTAGAGAAGGCGATGGAGTTAATATAGCTTGATTATGTGGAAGAATTTGAGTATTTTTAAAGTTTCTTTGAAAAGAACGGAGATCTTTGCAGTAGGGTTGATGAAGACTGTGGTTTGAGTGATGGGGTTTATAAACAAATGTGCCAATAATGCGAATGTAGGATTGAGTATTTTGGTGGAGGTGATGAAGACTGAATGCTGTTACCTGTGGTTTGAGTGATGGGGTTTATGTACGATTGAGTATTTTGGTGGAGGTGCCGGGTCTGCGACATTTTTAAATTTAATTGAATCTTATCCGATTCCATTCGCTTAAAATCAATTAAACTATGTAATTTAATTTGTATACATTATCTAAATAAATAATCAATTATGTTTAGGCCTACTTTTATTTTTAAATTAATAATATGAGTTGGAGAATTAATTTATTTTGATTCTTTGCTTCCAATGCTGTTACTTATATTGTGTTAATTGGGTAAGCCTAGTTTTATTTATTTCCCTTCATTATAAATCAGTTTTTTCAACAAATGTATTGGAATGGTGGAGGTGCCGGGTTATAGCTAGATTGTGTAGTTAGAAACTATATCCGTGTTGTTGTTGGCCTATTTAATTTTGATTTTTGTACAGTTTTTATTTTTTAAAATTGTTCTTTGTATCTAAATTTCCGCGAAAGTTTAATAGCATCCTGCAGTTTTAATTTCCAAATCTTATCTTCGTTTGGTGGGACCGCACAAATAAATGCAACTTTATTGCTTATTATTTTTTTTTTTATGATTTATATTTCATATATTTATATAACCTTGAACTGAGATTTAACTAGAAATTTTGATTTATTCAGCTGTTAAATTTAACAGCATGAAGTTTATTCCATGTTTTTCTTTATAATAATGATACTTATTTTTGTGCACAATAGCTGGTTTGGTAATTATTTTGCATAATGTTTTCATACTATTTACTATATTTTGTATATTGTATAGTGACAATAAATTATCCTCTTTTGAAAATCAGTCAAATGAACATCATACATCACATAGTTGTACAAACAGTTCTTGGACTTTCCCTCAGATCTGTCAAAATACTAAAATTTCGTAGTTGGTCACCTGAAGATCGTCATACCGAAGCTTATATCTCGGTCGTACGGGGTCAACTGACGTACCTGCAGCTAATGGAACATCCCCACGGAGAAAGTATCTGTCCATCTAGTATCTCTCAAAGTTAATATTTCCTTAAATGTTTGGTTATTTATTTTGAACTATCACTACAAATAATTTTTTGATGAATGGATTTATTACTCCGATTGTTTGTCTGTCGTTTCCTTAAAATATTCACTTTGTCATCATTGTTTTTGTTGCAGGACTGAAGTAATAACACGCATCCGCAAACGGACAAATCGACGGAGAATACGCATGTTAACTCGTGTTGAGGCAACCCGCACTAAAAGGTAAACAAAATCCACATTTTCAATATTTACAAAGTAATTGTGTTCATTTCCAGGATTCCATTGAACTAGGAATAGCCCGTGTAAAGCCCTTTGACGGTCGTGCTAAATAATTCACCTCACCAAAACACCGTCCTCAATTTAAACGACGGACTCAATTGTTTTGACATTCGACATATTCTTGTTTGATAACAGGTAGCATGCGTAACCGAGTTTAGAAGGGGATTTATTTTTATGACATTTGCTGACACGTGGATAATGTAATACCAATATCAATGAAATGAACTTTACGTTTATTACACTTTTTATTCAATTTACTTTTTATGTTGATTAAATACATTTTCCCTGGTTAATTCAGGGTGCGTGACGTAATAAAAATAGTGCACTAACAAAAATAGTTGAATATTACATGAAAAGACGCGGGAACATTGGCACCTGTTTTGAGCCGATTGTCGTATAAAATCTTTCCGATGACTTGATTGTTTTTTATTTCCCCTTCCTTGAAACATTTAAGTACTGTCAGTTTTGTTTAGTTATTGATTTATATGAAATATATTCTAATACCACCCTTATTACACCTTTTAACATATAGGCCTATGTTATGTTGATATATATATATATATATATATAAAATAATACTCATACATGTTTATTTTCTTTATTTCGAGTTGAAGTAGACAGTCACGTTGACGACTAAAGCAACGTCTCAGAAGAGATTTGATAAATAGTGTTGTCGAAAGAATACAACATTCGCCGACAAGTTAATAAAGTTATCATGCAACATTACTAAATAAATACTCGTTCCACGTCTTTCAAGTGGGGTTAGTGTCGAGACGCGTGGTTCACCAACAGCACAATATGTTTGTAATACCAGTCCGTTAACGCTAGGGGGATTGCTTCTATACTTGACATAGACACAAATGCCATAGAGAGAATCGAGTACTTCAAAGAATAGCCTCTGCTTAATTAACCCAGAAGCGTATTCATTTAGGGAAAATAATTTATGATTTGTTGTTTTGAAAAGAATTATTATTAATGTAACGAACGTACATTTTTATTACTGATTTTACTATATTGTATAACTTTAAGCCTGTAATTTAGCATTTACCATGCTTATGTTTTTAAATTACATGCCCATAGGACGTCATGTTCGTTATTTTCCCCGATGATCTCTAGTAATTATTACTTACATACAGTAAACTAAATCAATGTTTGATTAAAATACATTATCAAGAATTTCTAAGTCAGGTAAATTGCAAATTTCTATCAGTGGGACAGGGCTCCTTCAAAATCAAGAATACGTAACTTTCACATTTACGTTCAAGTAGGCCTACTTTACGTAGTTGTTCTTCAAGCTCGGCGTTTAAATTTTCGTACTAGAGTTTATTAGTGTGTCTACTACATTAATGAGCAAACAAATAAAAATCCCTGGAGTGCAAACAGCAAATAATCGTAAAAGTTACATAAACAAGTGTGAAGCTGTCACGTAATTAGTGTTTTATACTATACCCAATGTTGTTTTAACTGGCCTTGAAAATCATTTGAGGGGAGTTTAGCTATTCATTGCTGATTTATAAACCGATAATAAGTGATATATTTTCTGGAAACTATTTGTTTCAAATTTTGGAATTAATGCATTTGTGAATCGTTTGTATATGGTGGTATACACATTTCTCGTTAGAAAATTTATACTTTGTGGTATATAACTGGGTTTCAGCTAAGATAGTATAGTTACGATGCACAATCTTAAATCGCAACAATTATAAGCTACCTCATCTGATACCGTGCTACATAAAAATCAAGCCGTACTCTGGTTGTATTAATTACAATGATATCAATTAGGAACCCTGTAAGGTACGTTGGGGTCTATCATAGGGATTACCATCAATTTGCAATAGTAATAACCAATTATTATGTTATTGCATTATCTCCAAGTTCTTCAATCCAATCCGTATAGACACCAGTCAATAAATTATGACAATGTCTCATAGGTGCTAATGCACTCGCAATACTTACAAGCAACCAGACTACACTAGTGTCTTAACTTCCCCCCCCCCCTCCCCTGCCCGATATCAAATATGTATAGACACCTAGTCAATAAATTATAATAATGTCTATTATTATAAACCACTTAAATTCAAATCGTATATAGATAAAAAATTCACTCGCAATACTTACAAGCAATCAGACTACACTAGTGTCTTAACTGCCCCCCCCCCCCACCCCCCGCCTATCAAATATGTATAGGCTCCTAGTCGGTTAATTGCACTAGCCCACCCCCCGAACACGTAGCAAAGCCCACTCGCCGGTGGGCCTAGATCGCCGGCCGAATCACAGGGCTTTATCAGTTCGCTCACTTATCTTAATGTTTTGATTCACCTCGTCATCTTGTTTGTGGCTGGTCAAAATAGGGGTTTCGTGGGGCTAGAGGGGAGCGGGGCCCCCCCGCCTGGCGCCGCACAGGCCCCGGTCCCGGGCTCGGGCAGCGGGCTCAGCGAGATGGCCTAGCTGACGACACAAAATCGTTACCGCGGGGGAAGAACCGACAACGCATAGCCGCGCTTCTCTCAGGAGTCAGGAAGTAGGCTAGATTGCATTGCGATGCACAACTATTTGGATTCGCCTGATTGTGGGATTTAGGAAATCTCTTTGAGATATTTTAAAAAACAAAAATGAAAGAGATGAGAGGATTTTGGAGAGGTCTAATGATGTACAATGGGACTGCGGAAAACAGGCCGCTGCATACCAGATATGCTAACTTAATGTTTCATCAATTGTTATCGGAATGTTAGGATCGATGCACTTTTAATTCAGGATCGAGTATGTAGCTCAGTGCTAGAATACTGGACTATGATTTGGAAGGGTGCTGGTTCGATTCCAGCTAGAGATAATCTTAACGAAGGTTTTCCATTATACGTTTGCGTGGACAACAATGTGAATGCTGCAACGAGTATTAGTAAAGTCCTAGTGAGTTTCTTCCCTGATGTCCAATCAGCCACCTGATGGATGAAGGCGGAAATTCAACTCTTAAAGTGGCCCGTTGGGAGTTCTTTCAAACAACAACCACTATTTTAATACTAGTTATATACAGAATACAATTATTAATAGGCTCATAATCACCATCAATATATTATGAATTATACTCAATATTTTACGTGCAAATTAAATTAGAAATCAAAAGTACCTTATTTTCTTGTACTCTGAGAGGTCAGCTTGAAAGCTGTAAAATATTTTAGTGGACAATTTCGTGTAACAGTCACCGTTGTTTTATTTTTTTATTAATGAAAGTAAAAATGACAGCGACTATTTAGTATATAATAGTTATTCGTGGGGTTTAATTTAGGTGGACTAACTTTTTAAAAATTAAAATGTTTCGTAGGTAACCTGCCCAGGAACAATTGATATCCCTCTTCCGTGGGCCTATTTACTAACTAGAACGGCAACTTGTCGATCGATAGTTATAACATTGTAAATACAATAACTCAAGCTACAACTTAACGATCGGCTTTGACAACCTAGTAAATAGACCCCCAGCTCCAGAGCTAACATTCGCTTCAGTGACTCAAATGTTAAGAGTATACCACGTTGCGTAAAACATAAGTTGTCGCTGTCGATCGACAAGTCGTCATAGAGTTATAGTAAATAGGCCCCTGGCCAACTAGGTTGTAGGGGGTTAGGGGTGAAGTCCAAGACGCAATCGTCTTAGCGACTGGTGAAATCCTAGGCGTAAACTTTCAGTCAGGATTGCCTGTGAGAGTATCGAATCGATCACCTCCCGAATTTGAGTCTCGCGGGAAATACGTTATAGCGTTTATTTATTCTTTCTTGTGCAGAAATGAGTATCTATTATTTAAAATTAATTATTATCAGTTATTGAGTGAATATAATGAGCTACTTTTCCATAATTTCAATATCTGTTTAATATATTTTACAAGTAATTGTAGCAGTGTTATCGAATTAATTTTGCTTTAATTACTCCTGAAATTATTTCTAACGTACATTATTTTCTTTAGTTATTCTTTAAAATTTATCTTGTTTTACGTACTTACGTATATCTGTCGGTGTAGGTCAAATTCTCTCTATACCAAGCTTTCGTTGTTACGAAATATGACGTCTATTCTACATTTTCTTTCTTCCTATCAGAGAAGTCGGGTCGCTAAGTGTTAGCTTACACCACCCTGAGTCGATAGGTGAGGGGTTTTATACCTAAACCGACAATGCTGAGTAGCCTAAAGATTGTTTCCCAGTCAAAGATCCCGACCCAAGCAAACTTTTAAAAGCCTTTCTTCAGTCGATAGCAAAATGTTTGAATAATTCAATTCCATTTTCTTTTTCTGCTTCTACTTCTACTTCTTCTTCTTCTTTTTCATTCTTTCGACTTCAAGCTTCTATCGGCAATATTCAAGTTGCTTCTCCTGTTTACAGAAAAAACAATGTTTCTCAAGCAGTGTCGATACAATAACGGTTGCAATACTTCAGTTCGGCATCCAGAACTTTTTCTTCGAACAATGAAAAAGTTAAATCCTGCTATCGATGATAAGTTTTCAGTCGTAGAATGGTAGTAGCCCGTCATGCAAAGGTTAAAGGTGAACCATGATTTTATAAGCAACATTTGTTTATTGAAATCTTTGTCTTATATTAATAGATAACGTTAATCAAGTCAACTAGCAATGGCGGATGGTATTCGAATGATTAAAACCGGGACAGGTCTATGCTGTTACAGTCCCAGCCACAGGTAAAGCAGATTATTCACTTTGGTGATAATTTACTTCAAACACAAACTCAGAAAAACTAATTGTTTGATGCGTGATCGAAATTATTTTTCGCTTAACCTATAAACCCTGACAGACGTTTAGAATATGTGGAACGGTGAAGATACTCAAGAAAGATGTTTTGTGACTGGATTTAAACTTGGTGTGTTATTCAAAAAGAAACAAAATTTCGTCAACATCCGTTCAGCCATTTAGGAATGTTTAAATATTGCGTGTAGATGTTTTTCTTTGAAGCCGGCAGCTTATTGCTTTTGCTTATTATGGTGTGTACTTTACATTAACACGCTGCCCGAGGATGGTCGCCAACATGCTGGATCCTATGCGAACCCTTCTAATGCACACACACACATCAACATATAAATACAGAGGGGTGCAATGTTTACTCGCGTCTGACTTCTAATTATACGAACGAGCGAAGCGGATAAGCTTTATACATAGTACTCCTCTTAGTCGTCCGCGAACGTTTTGCGCACGGGTCAAATGACTGCAGAGTGACACTGACAGCATAATTCTTAGAATTCAAGCTAAAAAGTCAGCATTGTGGTAAATAAACAAGATACACGTAGACCGCCATTTTGGGGAACGTTTTTGATACTTTTTTCCTGTTTCTTTTGCTATTTTGAAACGGTTTATGAAAAGATTTTGCAAAACTTAGAAATACTTTTTCATATATGATGCCCGATGTAGGGTACACGTCAGATATATCACCCGATGTGACTCTCTAAAGTTTAAGGGTAGTTGGTAAAGGAATGTCCGAGTGCTGTTTAAGAGGACTCAACGCCAGCATTTGCCTTAACGACTGAAGAAAATATCGGAAAAACTTTTTCAAGATTACCGGTGGCTGGATTCGAACCGATGACATCCCGAATCAAAGCTATACGCCTTACGCATTAGCCACAACTGTCGGTGATTTTGCAATCAACTAATGACCTTTAGCGCATGAAGGAGTTCATGTACAACTAGAAATTTTGTGTCTCCTTAAAAAATAAAATGTCAAATAAATTGAGATTATCGGGCTATAGAAGCAAGGGGGACGTTGCGGGTTTCCCTCCCCCCTTTTTTGATAATGATTAACAATTTAACTAGCTACTATTATGGAGAAACAGTAAAACAATTCTTTCGCAATAGTTCCCAAGCGAATCCAGGGATTCCGACGAATTTTTTGTGAGCATTAATAATGAAATGTGAAAAACGGAATAAGTGCATTGCTCTGTTACTCTGAAACTACGGTTTCATTATTCATACACCAGTGAAAGGAATCTTCTACCTTGCACTTTTCACTGCTACACCTTTTGAAGTCAAAAGCATTCAGACAAAATCCAACTTTGAGCAATATTGAATCTCGCCGAAACGTTTTGAATTTCATGACTTTAAACTGGATAGCAAAAATAAATCTTAATCGGATTCCATGAATGGTTTTTGGATTATCTTGATCTAGTAACTAAACACGTTTATTTCGGATCATTTGTAATCTTTAAAAACATAAAAACATAATATTGGCGCACATTTAAAGCCAAATTTAAATAAAATTAAAGCGATCTCCCGAATGACTTGCGGTTTCGTCTGAGCTACCTCTATCGGCTAGCATCCACATCTTATCTGGCTACTCGGTGAAAGGATCGTGGAGATCACTGGACTTCCTAGTGTTGGGTAAGCTATAGCACGCCACGCCTACTTCACACTCTTTGCGCCTCTTGTTTATGTAAATAACTTCACCGACCGACCTTGTCGAAGAAAGTGCAGCTTGTGCAGAATGTTAAGAGATACTTCATAACGGTTAAGCATCATCCACTAAAAAAAGAAAGAATTGCTACTTAGCGTTTTATTTTTGCCTCGTCACTTCTCGTTCGTATGCGATTCACCTCATTATTTCTAAAGTGAACCCTGACGAATATTTTGCTGACGTTTTGCAATTTTAAGGGTTACTTTCATTTCGAAATTCGAATTAATACTTTGCTGGTTTCTACCACCTTATTCTATGGAGATCAGAACCAATTATAACGCTCACTATACCCCGGTCTACCTTTAAAAGTTTGATGATTATTATAATCTGAATTATTACCATATAACTGGCATTACTAAAAAAACTATGAAAATATTAGCCATAGTATTTATCATTAAAATTAATTGCTCAAGACATTTCGCTGCGTCGAATATATTTTATTGTGTTTCTTTTTATTTTTGAAACACAATCTTTCACGCCCCAAAGTATTGATCAATCCATAGATTTTTAGGTGTCTGTCAGAAATAAAAATAAAAAGGTAGTTAAAAAAATCACAAAGAAATTCGATAAAAAAAGTACAAAAACGTAACAAATATTGTTGTTTGTAAAGTAAGTGTTTTTGAGGGTGTCTCGTCGACTGATGTGAATAACAGCTATCGTCTGTGAAATATCGATTTGTCGTTGCATCGTCATCGTCATCTACAGACAGTGTTATCTGAAGAGAGGTAGGCACCCCACTGCCACCGCCACTGCACGGGTCCTTGTTTTGACTCTCATTACAACAACTGCGTGACCTTGTACTGGGGGGGGGGGGGGCATGCTGGTCACTGTTACGAGCCATCGATATAACTAGAGCTGTGTTTTGACATGTCGTATTGAAATTTTATTATTTGCGCTAACAAATTTCGAAGTAAAAAACAAAAATTGAAAAATGTTTGAAAGTAGATTTTAGATGGGCTTCTCTTAATAATGTGTGGCTGAAATGGGTTGATGGATCGCCAAAAGTGAATAACGATGTTCATGTTCTCACACTCGGATTGAATGATCCGGCACCTCCACCATTTTTTACAGTCAGGTCGAATTTACTGAAATTTGAAGATATGGGTAAATTTTTCTTCGGTATTTACAGCATAATAGTCTCACACTACACACCATGCACATTCTACTACATACTACATTTACAACAAATGATTTCCGCATTTTAGTTTTTGACATTAAAACATGTGATTTCTAAAAAAAAAACGATATTTCGGTATGGAGTCAAATATTGATACCGAAAACATTCTCACATATCGATATTGTATCGAAATATTGATTTTTTTGTTCAGCCCTAATAATAACGTACATAGTTGACGGCGGCCTTAGTGAACTGTAGACGGGAGTAATGTACTTCATTCATCAATATCTAACTAAAAAGTAAATACTCAAAATAAGTCAATTTGTCATGAATGTGTATTCTCATACTGACGATATTTGTAATTAGAAAATGTAGTAATAATAAGTTATTTGGTGTAAAATACAGAAATACAGTAATCTATTCCTGATCGAAGACTAAACAGGGGTAGCGAGTTGCGATCAATTCCTGGATTTTCTACATCTTATAATTATCCATTGCACTTACGAAAATGATTCGTTAGATCTAAATATCGAAGTTATAATGAGGTTTAATGTTTTTTTCCCTTTATATTTTGCATTTACATTTTATTAAAGCGAGTCCTTTGTAAGCGTTCCACTTTTCTGAAGCACTGATTGAAACTGATAACCAACTAAATTGAACCACTTGTGAATAATGAATTGTTTTTAGTTAAATCATTATTTGATTTAAAACGATAAAGTTACGACAAGTAAATTCGTTTCCCGCTTTAAACATACTTAGCTAAAAACTTGAAAAGCTTTGTTGATATTTTACACGATTGTTTAAATGTACGCAAGAGACAATTTGTATAGATATTTTGTACGAATTGCTTCCTTAAATAACATATAGAAAAAAGAGCCGGCATTGAAATGAAGAGGGAAGGAATGAAGAAAACTCTTTGTCAGACGTACGCTCGTAGTATTTTACTTTTAATTTGCATGCATATGAGTTTCAATTGCACTCCCCCCTCTCCCCTCCCCACTCCCCCAGGCTAGCAGTACAAACAGCACTGATTCCACCAACGCAATGAGAGTAGGGACAAACCCATGGGAAACACACGTTGTATAGAGGGGTCTGTGTTTTAATTTAAACTGACGGAGAGCAAAAGGTCATTGCACTGTTACTATAGGGGACGTTTTAATTCTGATAGTAGTTAATTTTATGTGAGGGTATAAAATGGATTGTTTTGAAGCTATAGAATTATTTACTGAAAACCAGTTAATAACACCGGAATGAAAATAATTTAATTGCTAAAACTGGATACACTTTTATTCAAGACACAATTATGAAACGCTTGTTGTGTAATCTAATTTCAGTGGCATTTTCCCATGGGTTTCACTTTAATACGTGAATTTTTTAGGGTTCAAGCGAAGGTATTTCAAACTGTTTGGAGAGTTTGTTCGTTGACAATTATCACTTCTGAAATTTGAAACACACACAAACAAATTACAAGTGTTTCTAGTGGTTGTGTTATGTACTTTTGGAGATGTGAGCGAAAATCAACATTTTGATAAATTATTCCTAAATTGGTATGCTATTATAGAACAACAAGCACGTGTACCACCGAGTACCCAAAAGTGGGAGAGGAGCCCCTTAATCAACAGATGGTCGTAGAAGAATAAGAATGCAAACATAAAATAACAAGCTTCCTTTCAGCTTTCAAATATCGTTGTTGGTGGAGGGGCCGAGTACAAAGAGCGATTAAAAATAAATTATAGTTCCTCTCTTGTTCCAACCTTCATTAATTGCGGAGAAACGTCTGGTATCGTCATTGTTAAAGGTCAATGCCAGTAAAAAGCGCATGTCAATCGGAGGTCATGTTCGGTTTTTATCGTGAGACGTGACTCCCGCAAAGACGGGCAGACTGACAGAAAGTGTTGCATGAAGTAAGTAAATCATAAGTCATGGATATTCAAGGGAACAAAAATAATTACATTTTATTTTTTATAAAACCAAAAATTCGTCTTTTCCCAGTCATCAAATGGTTGATTTTCAATAGGGCCTAGCCAATAGGGCCTAGCCTATAAGCTGTAACCGTGAAGTATGGTAAAAATTACTCAAATTATAGTTATTATTAAGTTGAAAATGGGGTATTCAATTGTTTCGGAATGGAAAGTATTCGTGCGGGGATATTATGCCGGTGATGTTTTATATATTTATTATTTTGCTACTACCGAGGAGTTTGTCAATGGACCGTGAAGGAAAGTGCGTTGTACTTATAAATATAAATAACATGCGAGAGTAGCCGTTCTATGAGAAGCAGAAGAGTGGATGTCTGCAACTGGGAGAGGTAAACATTATGTTTAATCAATTTTCATTTGCGGCTTGGCAAGCTAACTCACAGTCATCATGAGTGTAACATGACAGATTCTAAAAACTCTTATTATTCTTGAAAGGTTGAAAAACTTTTTGAGTAAAAATTCAACCTACGCCGTAAGTCAGAAGTTTCATACAGTGTTATAAATTGCAGCATCTCACATTAATAACGCTTCATCTACTTCCGCTCATACATTGTAGCCCGTCAGGAGTATTTACTTCCTCAAGTACTGTCATTGTAGAAATACAAGTGTATCACTACTTGAAGCCCGTCATGCGGTACTAATGACGTATTGTATCGAAAACAAAAGATGTAACGCAGTCGGGAGCAAAGAAGCTTCTCATTAGTAAAATACATCAATAACGGATGTAAGCATTGATACCGATTAATCCACAGTGACTGAGATTACAATTTGAAGGGCCGGAATCAACCCTGAGTAGTAATGCCAGGGTAGAAATGCGAATAGGAACGAGAAGACAAAGATGTTGTTTGATTGCTCTCTATAAGGATTATTGGAAATCTATACAATACGTTTCCAGCCGTGGTGCCTAGCAGAGCAGAAGATAGACATACCTACGGGAACAACTTGTTCAGTAACTCTTTGTACAAAAGAAAACGTAACATTCAATCGTGGATCTATACAGGACTTCAAATGAAAAACAAACATTGTGAACTATTTACAACTGATCGGTGAGTTAGGATTAAACTTAAACTTTCGCGCACTTCGAGGGCCAACGATTCTTGTCTTGCAAAG
>JAMZAV010001713.1:0-126352 GCA_024449915.1 Sweltsa coloradensis
ACCCCCGCCCCCTGTCCCGAAAAAAAAGGAAAAAGAGTATATTATATGGAATATAAATAATATAATGTCATAGTATTCCAAGTGAGAATATTTAACCTTTACATGTTGTTTTACATTGCTTTACACTTTTGCATGCAGATGACTTACACAATATAATATATAAAAAAATTTTGTTTAACGTAGACTAGCTCATTTTGATTAGTTCATCCATTTTGGTTTAGTTTTCAATGATTCTTGTCCCAAAACGTAAAAAAAATACGAGCTGATACTCTTACTTGCCCCCATCTAATCAGTAATGTTATTGAAACCATGGATTAAAAATTTGAAAATATAAAATTCCCCCCCATGGAGTTTAATTTAAGTCAGCTTGGTTTGGGTTTGGGCTTTTTGACCCCGGTTTGGTTCAGGCCAGGGTTTTAAAAAAAGCTAGTCGGATCCTGAGTTTAATATGTTATAAAATAATTATAAAACAAAAATTGGACTCATCATGTTCTTTTTTTAAAATTTTAATATTTTAAAATTTAAAAGGTAAAGAAATATTTTGGGGCCCTTTCAGTCCCCTTTCAGTCCCCTTTCATACCTAATCTTAGTTTCCACTTATGTTTTTATTTCTTTCATTAAAATTTCTTTTACCCCCTTTTCTTTTTCTTTTTCTTACTTTTTTTCTTCCGCCTCAATAAAGACGACAACCCAAAAATCAAAACAAATTTTACCAAAAACCTTTTAACATAATTTCGCCCTCTCTTATTTTTTTTTAATTTTTTGTTTTAAATGCTGTAATACTTTACGTTTTTAATATTTTATAAAATGTAAAATAAATCAAAAAAGAATTAAAAATTTTAAATGATTTTTTTTAATATTAAAAATATACCCCATACCTTTATTACTAAATTTTTTTGACTAGACAAAATATGTAACAGGTGACATTAATTTAATTTTAATATAATTTAAATTTAATATGACATTAATTTGATGAAACGTTTAGAGCAGGTGAGGTTTAGTTGTTATTACTCTATTGGACTATACACTGCATTTTAAAAAAACTAGGAAACGTCAGTTGACGCTTGAAAAACGAGCACGGCTTAGCTAGACCCACATTCACATTTTTAAATTTTAAAATTTACGACGTTCGCGTTTTCCCGTATTTTTATTATTTCCAAGGTATTTGGGAAACCCGTGTTTAAACTTTACTTTTAAAATCCACCGCCATCTAGAGGACCTTTTCTCCTTTGGGAAAACTTTTTTTAAAATCTTTGTTGACAAAAAAAACATACTTCCCCGAAAGTATTTTTTTTTACTCTAGGTGGCAGTGATTAGAAATTTCGCGCGCTTTGGGCCATGGCAACGTTACTTTTGTTATAATGAAATTTCCATCACCTACTTTGGGGATCAAATAAATTAACATATTCGTGACCGGGGACTTCAAAATGATTTGGCTATCTCAGATTTTGTCGCCGTTAGTTTAAAAAAAAAATTTTCGATTAACTTATGTAACTTTTTTAATTTTTAAAACGATTTTGCCAAAAAACAATGGCATTAAATCGAAAACAAAGTTTGCGGAGGGTAAAAAATTTCAACTCGACCCAAACCCTCCGTTCAAACGTAATCCGAGACAGAAAAACAAAACAAACAAACAAAAAAACAAACAAAAAAAAAAAACAGTGCTTTTTTTTCCCGGCAATCAAATGGAAACGCTCGCTTCGCCGCTTAATAATTAACAAGATTTTAAACAATATAATCACAGATGATATTAGCATTAAACTTATATTCTATAGATTTTTACTATATAGCTTATAGTGTGTTCTGTGAATGACAAAAATGTTAAAAGGTTACCTTTGCACGTGCACGTGTAATTGTGCTCCAAGTAAAACGTTTTTTCGGTTTGTGGGGGAAGTCGGAGCCCAAAATCAAATTATTTAAAAAAAAACATTGGAAAATACCACTGCCTCCTAGATAACGAGGAGCCACGAGCAACATCTAGGAGGCAGTGAAAAAACATTCACTCCAGATTAATTTAGTGATGGACAGTTTCGAACCGGCGACCTCCTACATTAGTCTGATGCGAGCTTCAGCTAGCTCTGTCGGTGAACTCGCCAGAAAGGCAGGTCGGTTCTGTTGACCCCGAACCCAAACTGTTGTTTAATTACGTTATCTCTGTTGCAGATGTGAAAGTTGGTGACAAGAATGCTCGGGCAGCAAAACTGCTCTCATCCGGCCATTGTGTATCACCCGACTGCATTCGATCAGGTAGGACATGAATAGACCAATCACTTGCTAGTGATATATTAGGGTGTTTAGGCTGAAGTTATGGTAAATTTTAAAATTTCCAAAATTAATATGTATTAAGTTCATGATGAAAGCAATAGTTTATATTCCAATACAAACAGCTAAGCTGCATTATATAAATTATAATTTTTTTTTTTTGTTTAAAATGCAGCCACGCAGCATCTTAAAAATGTCTACAGGAAGGGATTGTGTGGGTTGGTCCACTTTGCTTTTTAACCCCTCAAATACATTTAAATTATTATGTATTGGAAAGGGTTCACTATTAATTTTGATTTTTACTTTTGAAAACAAGCAAACCTAAAGTCATAGTTGATTTTCAAAAAGTACGTGTTATGTACGCGGAGAGGCCTACTTCTTTGAAGATTTTTTAAAAAATAAATTCGTTAAAAATTAATCTGTGTGCTGATTACATTGAAAACGAGGGCCCGGTTTTCAATTTATTGTGTAAATGTGGGCAATTTTAAAAATGCGAATTTACTGCCCCAAAAAAAGTTGTAATAAAACATTACGCTAGACGTTCGTTTTTATATATTGCGTAAGGGTTTATTACAAAAACATACGAAATAAACAAGCTAAAAGGTATTATATAAAAAAAACTAATCATATATCTAAATAATGTTTTTTTAACCCGGTAAAAGGAATGAATTGAGGGTTATTTTTGTTTTTGTTTTTATATTAGCGTATTTAAATTTTGTTAAGGTAACATTTATTGCATGGCACCCTGCTCTCTCCGTCGCGAAGCGGACACTACATGATACCATTTCCTCTGTTTGCTCCAGAGTACGCATGTTACCGTCGTTTTATTCACTTTCAATTTCATTTTTTATTGGGACAAATTGTAATTTTATGTAAAACAACAAATTTTTTTTAGTGTCCTTTAGCAAAATAAAAAAAATGTTAAAAAATACAATATAATGAGAAATTGACATAAATGAAAATACATTGTAAATAATAAAATTATTAAAAAGAAATAAAATATGGTTCTTTTTCTTTTAATTATGTTAATCAATAATATCAAGGATAAAGGAATTTCGTGAGTGTATTTTTAAGAATCAAAAGAAAATAGTAGGCTTTTAGAATTAAAATTTGTTTTGAGTCTTTTAAAACGGTCTGCTTGAAAGTTTTAAGGTTTTCGGGAAAGATGGTTTAAAGGATTTTAGAAGTAGCTGATTTTTGTCCAATTTTTGTGTGATATAGTTTAGTGTAGGTGTTTTTTTTTACGTGTGTCATGTCATGGCATTTGTTTATGAGAGTGTGTATTTTTTTTTAATTTACTAATATTGTTTTTGAAAAATGTAAAAAACATAAAAGGGTAAGGATTTTGTGGCGTAAAAAAAAATTTACAGTGTTCTGGGGATAAGGGAACAAATTGCTCTTTTTTCTTTTTTTTGTATAATAAAAACTTTATGAATGTGGGCGAATCCCCCAAAATTCAATTCCGAGCTTATATATGACTAAAATAATAATAGTGCATATTTTGGCTGTGGGGATGTTATTATCTGTTGAGGGCCCCTTATAGCATAACAAGAAAAATTTATTTTTGGTTTTAATGTATTGATTGATCGGCCATTTTAGAGTTGGTCTATTGTTAAGCCTAAAAACTTGATAAAACTTGTGTTATATTTGAATTATCTGAAAAATTTATTAGGAAAGGGTATTTTATTTAAATTTAATCTTCTGAATTGAGTGGAATTGGATATGTTTTTTTTTTTTGGGAGTTTAAAATAAGTTTGTTAGCTGAAACCCCCCATTTGTTTCTTTAGTCTTTTTTCTGTTTTACCGAAGAGCTTTGCTTTCTCACCTTTAGACTGGGGAAAAAATGTCAGCAAAAATTTCAGCATCATCTATACTTTCTTAGATCATTGATAAAGACAATGAAAAAAAAAAGGGGCCAAGAATTGACCCTTGTGGAAAACACCACATAAATTTTTCTCAGGTCCGAAATGGATTTTGAAATTTTATTATTTTCATTGCTTTTTTTCTACATTTTTGTACTCGTTTGTTAGGTATGTTTTTTAATAATTTTTGCGCAGCCCCACGTACTCCAAATATTCAAATTTTTAGTGAGGATTTTTGTGATCAACACAGTAAAAAGTTTTTGGGTGAATCACAAATTACCCAGATTTCAAATTTAATCCTTTTCACTAGTTATTTTTAATAAAAAATCTTCTAATTGTTCACGTAGTTTTTTTCCCTTTTCTAAATCCTTTTTGTCTTTCTGTTAAATGTTGGCTTTTCTAAAAGTTTATAAATTGTTATAAAAAATTCTTTCCAAAATTTTTTTTGAAACAGCAGTAGAAAGATATTGGTCGTAATTACTTGAAAGGGATTTACTTTCTTTTTTAGTATGGGAATTTTTTTGTTTTTTTTAGTGCTTGGGGAAAGCCCCCCTCTTTTAGACGGTTTTAAAAATTCACTAGAGGTGCAGTAACATATGGATCTTTTTCTTTAAAACAATAGTTATATCCCCATCTTCCTGCAGAGTAGATGTTTTTTAATTTACCAAAAATATTTTTTTTTTTCTTAATATCAGTTTCATAAAAAATAAAAAAATTTACTGGGCTTTTTGTTTTCTTATGCAAGTAATCAAAAAATAAATTTTGATTATTTCCTTTGATTTAAAATTTTTTTTGTTAGGTAAGGCTTCATTAGCAAAGTAGCTATTAAGGATTTTTTTGTACCACTTTGAGTTTTTATTAATTCATTTTTTACTTTTTATAATTATATTTTTCACGGGTTTAATGGTTTTTCTTTTTTGTCTTGAATTTAAAATTTTCCAGATCATTTTTGATTATTGTTAGCTTGAGAAAAACTGTCCTTAATTTTGATTATTTTTTGCTGTTTTTAAAACTTGTTATAAATTTTTAAATATGTTTTAACGTAAGTTTAAAGGGAATGTACTTTTTTTGGAAAATGGTTTTAATAAGAAGATTCTTTTATTTAAACTCGAGTTTTTTATCCCCTTCGAACCCAGTTTTGCTTTTGAAAAGGGTTTTTTTTTTTATATTTTTAAAATGGAAAATTTTTTCATGATATATGACTGCAGTTTCTTTTATAAATGTATTGTATTTATCATCAGAATTTAGCTTGTGTACATCACCCCACATTTTCTTTTTCAAGTCTCTCGATAAGATTATCAATGGGGTATCTTTTAATAATTAAATTGTTTTTGTTGTTGTTGGGGGAAAAAAAATTTTTACATTGTTTTTTATTTCGACAAAAGGGCCCGGAATACCAAGGTTAATTACCGTGTCTTGAATGGAAGTGTAGTTTTTTTGCTATGTTGTCAATGATGGAGATTTTTGCCCCCTTTGGTCAACTCTATTTTGGTTCATTTATGGTGGTTAAGGTTAAATGACAAGGGAGTTTTAATTATTGATCTTTTGGGGGCTTTACTATTTGGAGGACTTTTACTTTAAAAGTCACCCAAAAACACTAAATTTTTATTTGATTTTAATATTTTTTGAGAAAATTTTTTTTTCATTTTTTTCTAAAAAGGTTTTAATTTTTCCTTTTGTGGACCTATAAATTCGACGTTTTATATTAGATACCGCTAGTGTTTTTTTTTATTTTTAAAAATTCAATTAATGCAAGAATAAAAATTTTAATCAAACATATTAGAAATTTTTGGTTTTTAGTTACAAGCTAAAACTGTGTTGATCAAAAAGATTGAAACCCCCTCCATGTATAGAGAATTTCGCAAAACGGGAAACAGGTGTAGTTATCAATCAAAATATGTTTTTTTACTTTATTTGTTTTCCATGTCTGATATACTACACAAAAACGGTTTTTTTTTTCGTACTGTGTTTTCTAAAATGATATTTAAGTCCCTACTTTTTGTAAGTGTAAGGCTTAATTTTTTGATGGGTATTCTAATAAATTTTGTACTTTTTATATTTTTGTTTATTTTGTTTTTTGTTTTTTAAAGGGGTGTTAGGGGCGGAGTTTTAAAGGGCTAATGAGGGGTTGTTTTGTCTTAGTGTTTTATCAGCCCGAAATGTCTTTAGGGTTGGGTATGTCAACTAGTAAATTTTGCTTAGATTTAGATTTTTTGTTTTTTATATGTTTTTTAAAAATGAAAGGTGGTGATCTAATATTTTTTGACGCTGTTTTTGCTTCTTCGATAATGATCAGAAAGAATTTCTATTAACTCTTGGGGGCCCCTGGTTTTTAAAATTCAATTTTTTTCCCCCAAGACCCTCACTTCCCATTTTTTTCCCTGTTTTTGATAATTAAATTGGAAATTCCCCCTTATACCACTATTTCGGGTTGTCATGTGGTGGTGGGTTTTGTTTTCCCCCCAAGAAGAAGCAGTGGTACGGGGCCCTGCTTGGGGGGGACCCCCTGGGCCGTCTCAGACGCCCAAATAGGCTGGAACTCTTCCGTTTTGTTTGCCCCCAAAGAAAAAGCAGGGTACAGCGTCCGTTGGAAGGGACCCCTGGGGCCGTCTCAGGACGTTCGCAAAAGGCTGGCATCTTCCGATTTTGATTGCCCCAAGAAAACAGGGGTACAGCGCCCGTTGGAAGTGGCGCTTGGCGCTCAGACTTTTTCGCAAATAGGGGATCTCTCCGACGCAGGACAGTGTGGGCCTACACGTTCAGTTTGTTGGTGTGTTCAGTATTGTATTTTCCCCCGACGCAGGGACAATACAGCCCCCCTGTGCCGAGCCAGATGATCGCACCGGGCTGGCGCCCCCTCTTGCGGTTTCGAAGATAGGGCTACCTGAAGTTGTTGGAAGTCTTGTTTTGGGGAGATAGAATTCCAGGAGAGATTTGTCCGTTTTTTCTCATTAAGGGAGTAGAGTCTTTTGAGGGGGGTTTTTAGAGTTTTTAATTTTTCGATTTTGTGGTAGCTGCCTTTTGGCTGTCCAAAGCGGGCACACTATCATTTTGGGGTAGAAAATTGTCATTTGGTCTTTGTCCCTGCATTTGTCCTTGATGTGCTGGATTTTTTTGGAATTTGTTTTGGGGAATAAAACCCCGGACGAGATTTGTCAGATTTTCTGCATGTAGGGAGTAAGTCTATTAGAAGAGGTTTTTATAGTATGAATTTTTCGTTTTTTGTGGTAGGCCTAGTTAAAAATTTTCAGGAAATAAAACAAAGGATCTTGGTAGTCTTGGGGGCCCAAAAGAAGGCACACTATCCTCTTTGGTAAAAGAATTTGTCATTTGGTTTTTTGTCCCTGCCTTGTCCTTGTCTGCTGATCGTTTTCAGAAAAAGTAGTCTCTATGGTTGTACCCTCTCCCCTGGTTGACTCTCGGTCCCATTTCCCTATTAAAAGTTGTTTTCTTAGAAGGTTTTCCCCGAAGTTAGGCCTACTTCCTTGTGCTGATAGAGGTTTTGGTACATCAGGGAAAAATTTTTTGCTGTGTTTTTTGGTGACCCTTTCTTTTCTGCACCGAAAAGAAAAACGAATTGGGCATGGCTTCCAGTCCTTGTACTAATCATTTTAATGATCATATTATTAATTTTTAAGGGTTTTTGCTTTTTGGGTAAGACATCAATTGAAATATCAAAGGTGTTAACCAATTATTTGTTAAAAAAAAACTACCTCAAGTGTACTGCACACCCATTTTTAGAGAAAATTAAACTCGGTACACGTGGGGTTTTGGGAAAATCTTTACGTAAAGCAAAATTGTGTAACTATTCGCATTTGGGTAATTTTTTTTTTCAGCTCGCATAATTTTAGACGTTTCCCTTATTTAATGGCTCAGAATCTTACGAATTTGTTTCCATTGTGGATTTAAAGTTCCATGGTAGTTTGGCAGGATTTTGGTCTTTTCTATCAATTTTTGTAAATGGTGAGGGTGAATTCTGGATATACCGAAGAGAAATTTACTGAGACACATATTCTTTTCTTGGCACCTTTAAAAAAAAGAGTCACTTATAACTAGTCCCCCTGTCTAACTCCTTGTTGCTCGCTTTTAGATGTTTTAGTCTTTGTGAATTCACAGTTGGGCGTGGGTACGACCAGGGCTGGGAGTTTTCTATTATTTTTTGATCTTTTATTTGTACTTACCAAAAAGAAGGGTAGCATCGTCGCTAAGATTTCCCGTGGGAGGTACCCGTTACTAGTTTTTGTGATCTGTGTCCCTTTAGGGTTGGAGGTTCCTTGTATTTATTTTTTGTTTTGGGGCTGAACAGGGAAAAAGTTTCTTTTTTTTGTGGATTAGATTTAAACTTGTTTTTTTCTGTATGTTGAGGTTTTTTGATAAAATCACATGCTTCTGTGTGGGATTATAATGGGGAAGGTTTCCCTTGTAGCCCTTTTTTTTTTTTGGGGTTTTGTCTAATGGGAAAAATTGTCTCTTTTGTTTTATTAGCATTTAGCATGTTTTACTGTATGCTTGAGGTTTTTGATATCATATCCCTTTCCCGTTTGGTTTAGTAATGGGGTCTAGAAAATCGTTTTTGACGGGGCGTGTGGGGTAATTGGTATAGAGCCATTTTCCTTTTATTGGCTGGGGACAAAAGGCTGGTATGTCATTATGACTAACGCCGTGGTTTTGGCTTTACTCGGATCTTACATCAGTGTCTTTTGTTGAACCAGTTCCCGTTGGGTTTCATTTTTGTAAGAGCTAGTCAGAGTTAAATTTGCTGTTGGTTTTTCAAAAGATTTGGAGTGGCTTTTTCATTCCTAACCCTTTTTGAATTGAAGAAATGTTTCTTTGCATGGTGGTTTTTCATGTTTCTGGGCGAGTGTAGGCTAAGTCAATCCTATTTTTATGAAACTCACCCGGCTAATTTGATCAGCCTGTTTTTGACATTTTTCTTAGAAATAAATTTTTGTTTTTTTTCGGGTCAACTCAAATAGGAGCACATTGATGATTTTTTTATACATACCGCACTCGTCACGTCATTTTGTAGTATAGATTAGTTTTTTTAGTTTTACATTTTAAAAAAATATCTTTCCCCCCCAAAAAAAGGGTGCAGCTGCCAAAAAAAATTTATCAAACAAAAACTGCTATCTTCAATTTCGTTGCAGGGTTCTCAAAACAAACATCATTTTAATGGAATCTTCAAGTCAAAACTATTACAAAATTTTTTTTAAAAAGATATAAATACCTTTAACAATTAATATAAAAGTTCCTTACAAACCACATTCACGATACATACTTTATCAAAATTTTATCAAAAATTTTTTTCCAAAACAAAAACACATTATTTAAGAAAAAGGGAAAAAAAAACTGTGGGGTATGAAAAGTTCTGTCAGTTTCAAGTCACTCCTTGTTATTGTTTTTTTCAACCAAAAATAATATCCTAGTTCATTATAAATGCCCTTAGGGTCGAAATTTGGGTTTTTTTGATGTTTTAAAAATTACAAAAAAAAATGCTAAATTCATGCCCCTCGGTTGTAATTCAAGTATCGAGATTTAATTCCTTCTCGTCAAAGGCCCATACCATTTTGAATCACCGGTTTGTCCCATCACCGAAGTAAAAAACATCGGGCCCCGGGGGCAGTACTTGGATGGGTGCCGCTTGGGGAAAAACCACGTGCCGTTGGGGCCCCCCAACTTTTTGTGTTTTTTCAATCATTCTTATTTTTTTTCAATTTCAAACTAGGAAATTCGCAAAAGCTTTTTTAGGGGCGTTGTTGATGAGCGTAATTTTTTTAAAAACAAAAAAAAAACGTAAAATTTTTCCCATTTTCATAAGAAAAAAATTTTTCGATTACGTAAAATTTTTACGCGAAATTTTGGTGAGCGTAGCGACGTAGCGAGCGAAGCGAAGATTTCCTTTCAACACTGGGAAAAAAAAAACCGGATGTTTTTTTTTTTTCTTTTTTTTATTTTGGTGCTGTTAACAAAAATTTTTCCCGGCCCCAACCCATACTCCGATTGTGATGAAATTTTATGGAGGCCTTCGAAAACTCTGAAAATTTGAAACTGGCCACGTTTTTTAGCGCAATGGGAAATTTTTTTTTATAAAAAACCCAATTTTTCGATTTTTTTCGAAATTTTAAAAAATTTTTTTCGTTATAAATCCAAATGCTTTATCCCATTGTAAGATTTTTCACAAAACCTTTTTTTTATGAAATTTAAAATATTGTGTGAAATTTGATTGTATCAAAAAAATTTTTTCTCTGAAATCGAAAATTTTTGGTTTTTTTTTATTTTAAAAAAAATTCTTTTTACTTATAACACCTACAGCTTTATCCATTGTAAGTTTTTTTTACAGAAACCTTAAATTTTTTGAATTAATATATTTGGTAAAAATTTTAGCGCAAGAATAACTTTTCTTATGAAAATTTCATTTTTGCGATTTTTTTTTTTTTTAAAAAATTTCGAAATTAATTAAAAAAATAAAGTTAATTTTTATTTAATTTATTTATTTAAAAAAAAATTTGAAATTAATGATTTTTTTTACAGAACAACAGTAAAAAAAAAACCGCGTAACAAATGGAATTAGTGCACCCTACGCTCATCCAACAACGGGCGGGACTTAAGCTTTCCCCCCAGTGTAAAAAAATTTTACAATCGGGGGAAAGCTGTAGATGTTTTAAAACGAAGAAATTTTAAAAAATTAAAAAAAAATTCTAAAAATTGCCATTTCCAGAGAAAAAATTTTTGATTGCGCTCTAATTTCCACGAAATATTTTAATTTTTAAAAATTAAAGGTTTTGTGAAAAAACATTACAAAAATTCGGATATATCATGTAGGTGTTAAAAGTCGAAGAAAATTTTTTTTTAAAAAAAAAAAAAATCGTAAAATTGCGATTTCGTATGAAATAATTTTTCGATTGGCCTCAAAAAATGGCAGTTCCAAATTCAGAATTTCGAAAGGGCTCCAGAAAAATTTTATCGCAATTTGGGGGGTATCGGTTTTTCCGGAATCGTGCTAACAGCAGACAAAAAAACAAAAAGAAAGAAAAAAAGAGGAAAAAAAAAAAAATTCCGGGTTTTTTTTCTCCAGTGTAGTGAAAGGAAACTTTGCTTCGCTCGCTACGCTCATCCAAAAATACATCACTAGGTAAACGCCAAAATTTTTTTGAAGAGGTGTGAACCCGGAGGCAAGTGGTTTTGACCCATGTGTTGAGTACACACACGGTACTTCCCTTTTAAACTCCCACCTAAAGGCTGGATCAAAACAGCTCGGGGTTTTTTTTTCCTCCCTTTTCTAGCATAGGAGAGGGTTAAAATGGTTATTAAAATATCTTTAGTTCGAGGCCAAAAAACATCTTGCTTTTTTTTTGGGACTTTTTAATTACACCTGTAAAAGGGGTTATATTAAATTAAAAAACCTTATTTCTATGAATCTGGCTAACTTTTAAACTTTTTCAAAGGTAATACATCACCATAACCTTTAAAAATGTCCCCTGTGAAATAAACGGTAGCCCCCCGTTTGGGAAAAATCGGCTGTGTAAACAAACACCCACAACCACACAAACACCACACACCACACAACACACACCGTAAAATGCTTATAAATTTTTTATAACCTTTATTTCTAGAATTCTGGTTACTTCTTCAATTTTTTTTTCAAATGGGGAAAACATCGTCCCTGTGAATTTGAAGTTTAGCCCACGCCCCCCCCGTTTGGTCCGAATCGGTACTATAACAGTAAAACACATACACAAAACACCGTAAAATGCTTATTTTTTTTAAACCTTTATTTCTATAAATTTTGGCTAACTTTTCAACTTTTTTTTTTTTCAAAAGGGAATTAAAACCATAAGTCCATGTGAAAATGACGTTTAGCCCCCCCCCCGTTTTGGGCAGGGTCGGGCCCAAAATCCGAAAAATACCCAAATTTAAAACGGGGAAAAAACAGAAAAGTGAAATATTTTTTCATTTTACCCAAAAACTGGCAAAGGGCCCGAAAATTTCAAGCCCCTAAATTTTTATAAAATGCATAATTCCCTTTCCAAGTAGAGCGCAAAAAAAAGAAAAAAATTTTAAAAAAAAGGGGGGGGGGTGTTATTTTCCGGTTGTTAAATGGAAATCCTTCGCTTTTTTTCCAAAATTTTTAAAAGCAACGGATTTGTTAGCAGGTCCAGTAAAACCCCCGTACCGGGTTTCCCGGGTGGGTTTTTTTTTTTTTTGAACACAGTAAAGCGATTTGGCAATTTTTTTTTGACAAAAGGGGGGGGCAGAGAACATAAGCAAAGTCATAACAAAAAGAGATATGATTATGTAAACAGCAAAAGTTGGAGGCCAACGGCACGTGGTGTTCCCAAGCGGTCACCCATCCAAGTACTACCAAACGCCGCAATTTCGCAATTTTACGTTTTTTTTTCGATTTTTAAAAAATTTCTTCGCTTATAACACCTACATGACATATCCGAATGTTGTAATGATTTTTTTCACAGAACCTTAATTTTAAAAATTTAAATATATTCGTGTGAAATTAGAGGGGCAACCCAAAGTTTATTTCTCTGATAAGGGGCAATTTTAAGATTTTTTTTTTTAATTTTTAAAATTTCTTCGACTTATAACACCTACATCCTTAATCCGATTGTAATGTTTTTTTTTACAATATTCGCGTGAATTTTTTAGCGTAATCGAATAATTTTTTCTTATGAAAATGGGAATTTTAACGATTTTTTGTTTGAAACAATTACGCTCATCCAACAACGCGCCTGAAAAAGCGTTTGCGAAGCTTCCTGGTTTAAAAATTGAAACAAAATAAAAATGATTATGTAAAACCCCCAAAAAGTGGGAGGCCAACGGCACGGGGTGTTCCCAAGCAGTCACCCAGCCAAGTACTGACCACGCCCGAGGTTGCTTAACTTCGGTGATCGGACGAGAACCGGTGTATTCAACATGTATGGCCGTTGACGAGAAGGAGAGGTTAAATCTCTGATACTTGAATTACGTAACCGATGGGCATGATTTTTTAGACATATTTTTGTAATTATTATAAACATCAGACAACCAAATTTCGACTCCTAAGGGCATTTATAATCGAACTAGGATATTTTTGGTTGCAAAACCGAAAAAGTGAATAATTCGATTCGGTAACATGCGCAGTCTAGGAGCAATCAGAGGAAATGGTATCATTTTAGTGGGCCGCTTCACCGACGGAGAGCAGCACGGTCGCCATGACAATCAATGTCCCATTAACAGGAAATAAATACGCTAATATGAAACGAAAAGAGAAATAATCCCAAATTCATTCCTTATTACTTGGTTAAAGGAAACATTACAGTTTAGATATGTGATAAGTTTTCTTATATAATACGCTCATAGCTTGTATTATTTCGTACTGTATTTGTAATGATTTCTTACGCAATATATCAACGAACGTCTAGCGTAATGTTTTAGTACAACTTTAGTTGGCAGTAAAATGGCGCCATTATTTCAAATTGCTCCACATTTACACATGATTTCAGAATTTCAATATTTTATTTGGTGTATACATAAAGTTTATTATAATGCGTTATATTCAATATACTACTAGGAAAACGCTAAAGTCCCGCCGCGTTGATGGATGAGCGTTTTTTTTTGCAAGTTTTTTTTGCGTTTTTGTGCGTTTGTTTGCACTTTTCCTTTGCAAGTGCTTTTTGAATGCATTGTGGAGGTGATTGTTGTCAAGTTTTCTATTGTTATTTTGTTATTGGTATTATAAACTTCAAAAACTCATATTAAAACCTTTATTTCTGTAGATTCTGACTAATTTTTTCAACTTTTTCTTTCAAAGGTACTACATCACCATAACCTTATGTCCATGTGAATCTGAACGTTGTAAGCCCTACCCGTTTGGTCAGAATCGGCCCAAATGTCACGAAATATCGCACTAAAAATCGAAAAAAATCGTAAAAGTACGATATTTATGAGAAATATTTCTTCGATTGACCCAAAAACAATACACCTCTAAGTTCAGAGAAAACGAAGGTCCGTCAAATTTTCATCAAGATCGCGTATGCCGTTTGCCCGAATCGAGCGAACAAACAGACAGAAAAAAAAAAAAAAAACACCCGAGCTAAATTTTTTGGGGGCCAGTGAAATTGAAGTCTTCGCTCCCGCTCGCTACGCTCGCTATGCTCATCCAAAAATTAATACACATGATGTTTTCAAGATGGTGTTTTGATAAGACAATTACCTTTTCATTAAAGAGTTTGCTGTAGTTTGACACACATTAATTTTTAACCAAATGTTTCCAGAAACCTACACATACACCACTTTTCAGAAATCAACTATGACTTAAAATGTAGCCGCAATGTAGCGACTTTAGTCAAAATACCTATGTATATTTAGTCAACAACTTCAACCATGCTTCAACTATTATCGTTAAATTGTTGGTTGGCGCAATGTATATGCTAAATGCTGATAAATGATGTTGATGATAATTGTTGCTATTATTGTAACTTTGATGTATGAGACGATGGGGTTAAAAGACAACAAAGAGCCCATACCTAATGCAGGGGTTTGAACCCAAGTGCTCCTATAGTGACACACGCCTCGAGTCTGCGATACCGCGGTCGGCAATTTTGTGTTTATTTACCAGTACATTTAGCATTTGGCAAATAGCTCTGTCTGGGGGCTGCTGCCCCCCCCCCCCCCCCCATTGTACCAGGATACCTACTTTTCCCGAAATGATAGTTTTGTGGGCAGTTACACAAATTTCTTAATATAAACCACGAAATTTATCCCCCCTCCCCCCCCCCCCCCCGAATCAAAATTCTGGCTATGCCATGATGAAGAGTGGTGCTAACTGCTAAGTGCAAAATGACTACCTGATAGGTACTGAAACAGCATTAGGGAACTTTTAGAAAAAAGTTCCTGAGAATATCAAGTTGATCACTGAAAAGTTCATCAGTAATCAAGATCAAGTTCCTTAAAAAGTTTCGGGAAAATGAAACTCGTTCCTAAAATGTTTCTTACCCAAGTATATACTTTTGGTATACTGTGAAGGTTTCCTTCTCTGCCACTCAGCTGTGCGCCTGATGGACTCAATAGACCAGACAGTGAAGCCTTGCGACGACTTCTACCAGTTCGCATGCGGTAGATGGCCGAGGATCAACCCTATGCCCGCTACCGAGACTACCTGGGATCAGTTCAGACACCTCCGAGAGCAGCTGATGGTTGACCTCAGGGGTGAGTTAGAGTACAATACTTGCATCCAGTGGTTATTTTGTGGGCGGATGCGTCCACCCCCTTCATTGTTGTAAAGTCAATAAATTGTAATGACACACTGTAATATTTGAAAAAATATGATGCATAAGTTGAAAAAATTCCTTTGCTATTCTATCCCTAAAGCCCCTTCTCTCCCCCCATCGTGTATTTTATCGGGGAAGGAGCATATTCCCATGAATATTTTTTTATGACATCACTGCTTAAACCACGTTACGTACCCCCCCCCCCCTCCGAAATCGTCGATTGTTTTTAGAATTTAACCACTGCTTGCATCAGTGTCACATGCGCCCAGTGGCGGAACTACAGTTGGAGAGGGGGGCACAATTTTTATTTGAAATGAATATGATGTATTTATCGAAATAATTGTTACAAGGTTTTTGCTTTAAAAAATATAAAGTAGTCAAAATACTCTAAAATTTCCCGAGTCTGCGTGCCCCGAACCCGCATTAGCTAGGGGGCCATCCTCTAGGCCCCCATTGTTCAAAATCGTGTACTTTACCCAGGAATGAGTGTATATTATCCATTAATTATTTTTGGACGACACCACTGACTGTACTTACATTCACCTTTCACTAGTCGTGCTGACAATATAACTCAATACTGTACTTTGTAGTAAAAAATAAGTTTATTTTTATGATTAAGTTTACTCAAATATTTGTAGTAAAAAATAAGAATCAATTTGTCATTAATTTAACTTTATCCAGTAGCTTTGTATAATAAATAATATTACAGAATATGTTTTATAAGTTATAACTTGAATGTTTTATTAGTTACAACTTGAATGTTTTATTTCCAGAGCTGTTGGAAGCGAATGATAAACCTGACGACACGCGCCCCGTGAAGCAAGCCAGAGCACTGTACCGCGCTTGTCTGGACACAGGTAGGACAAAGATGAAAATACTACATAAACGCAAAAGTCGTTGCCAGACGACGGATCTCATCTATACGATATGGAACTTCACGTTAGGCCTACTCTCAATAATTAAACATAATTATTCATAATTCATATTCATACTGACTAGGAACCTTCGCAAACGCTTTTTCGGGCGCGTTGTTGAATGAGCGTAATTTTTTTAAACGAAACGTAAAATCGTAATTTTCATGAGAAATTATTTTTAGATTGCGCTCAAATTTCACACAATATATTAATTCATAAAATTAAGGTTCTGTGAAAAATCATTACAATTGGATAAAGTATGTAGGTGTTATAAGTCGAAGAATGTTTTAAAAATAAAATAAAATCGTAAAATTGCGATTTTCATAAGAAATAATTTTTCGGTTGCGCTCAAATTTCACACGAATATGTAAATTCATAAATTAAAAAGGTTCTGTGAAAAAATCATTACAATCGGATAAAGCATGTGAAGAAGTTTTTTTAAATCGAAAAATATCGTAAAATTGCGAATTTAATGAGAAATAATTTTTCGATTGCGCTTAAAACGTGGCAGTTCTAAGTTCAGAGATTTCAAATGCCTCCAGAAAATTTCATCGCAATTGGAGTATCGGTTTAGCCAGAATCGTGTTAACAAAGACAAAAATACAAAAGAAAGAAAAAAAGAAAAAAAACATTCCGGATTTTTTCTCCAGTTGTAGTGAAATGGAATCTTCGCTTCGCTCGCTTCGCTCGCTACGCTTATCCAAAAACGCAGCCTGTACGAAGTAAACACAACTTGCATACAAAGACGCATTATTGGACAAAAGAAGAAACCCTTGTAGTCAATTTAACGCCAAAGTTATTATTTAACTCAGGAAATGAACGCTTCTAAACTATTTTACGATGTTGCCAAACTGCTTTCGGTCAGTTACTTACAATAACTTAACAGACATATTAGCAACTGTGTAAGAGGTGGTGGGTGGGGTATCAACCCTTTTTCCGCTTGGCTGTTTTGGAGAAATGGGACTTTAATTCTGTCTTCAACTTTACGAGATAAGGAAAGACTATAATCTTAAGCGTGCAAGATCGGTACATCTTGGTCACTGCATACATTCATCGCCTGACAATCAAATCATGACTCGATAAAAATTATTATTTTCAAGAACAAAAGCAATTTGCTAAAAGACAGACAACAGGTGCGTTGGTCTTGTGGTTAGCGTCTCTGCTTCCAATGCAGAAGGTGCAAGGTTCGATTTCCCGCTTTAGGCAGAAGTTTTTTAACTTCGATTCGGATTTATTTCCATCACTGTTCTTGGCTTAAGAATTTGTAAACGGTTCCTTTGGAGCCGTCCTAGCAACGAGGCACATGTTGTTCCGATCAGCCTTGTAGATTATGGCGCTGTCCGCGGGTGGAATCGTGTCCAGCTTGATTGACTATATAGTTGGTCATTGTTCGCTTGACGATGGCTTTAAATTTAATGTCCTCCACTGAAAAACAGTTCTGCGACTGAGTTGGTAGACTCTAATACGAATTTATTTATTTAAAGCGTGCACGGTTAGTCTCAGCGCAGTGGCTGTTTGTATACCGCGTTATACCGTCAAAACCATATATATTAAACACCTATAGTAGGCTAGATTAGCAGTCATTTGCCCACTTCCGTGACAATTAGAAGCCATCTTGAAATTCTTGTTTGCATGTTAAGTAAAATGATAGCGATTTGTAGCCAAAATAGTTCTCAAGATTGCCGTCAGTTTGACAGGTGAGCATACTATCCATTGACATCAAATGATCACTAAATTCCCTTATGCAATAACTTCTTATTGTTTCTGTTAATTCAATCCCATGCTGCACAAGCTAAAACCATATCAAACAATCCAGTAAAATACTTTATTGCATTAAAAAAGCATAAATTAAAACGCCAAATCGCCATTTTGAAATGGAGTGATTGGCGCTTCAATTTGGTACGCTCGCGCCTGTGCGGAGGTATTGGAGACTGCTAATCTAGCCTACTATAGGAGTTAAGATATCTATGGTCAAAACATGCTAGTCGAGTAGTAATGTTCTCGTACGCGAACGTGATTGGTCCGGACGACAATGTACTACCCGAGTAGCGTATGTTCGGTGGCACAGCGCGGGAGATCAGGCGCGAACGTGATTGGTCAGGACGACAATGTACTACCCGAGTAGCGTATGTTCGGTGGCACAGCGCGGGAGATCACGGTCTTGAACCGCGCTCAACGTAACACTCACTGCTTTTAGTTTCATTCATTTCAAGACATATAATATCATTGCTAATGCTAGATTACACAAACAATATGATGCCAACACAATGTTCATCACGGACAGAATATGTTTTAAGACAAAACAGAAACATGGCCGTGCAGTTGATAATGTTTTGTCACCAAAGAGATCTCGAAACTCGTCTTGAATTCTTCTTTACAATCCTCCTCTTCCTCTTAGAAGAATCACTCTGTGGATCAGGGCTGAAACACAACATAGGTCGGTATCAACACAACGAATTTAAATACGATTTTGATTGATTGATTGATATTGCTTAATGTCTCATATAAATGCACTAAGGCTATTCGACATGACAAGCTGGGGAACGCAACAAAATAGTTCTGAAGTAAACTCTCTTATTTTTACGCCTCAGTTAGAGGTCTCTGTAATATACGCCTATAGATCGGTGTATTTTTTATTATGACCCAAAAAACGCCAAAGTTGTTTTTAAACGAGTGAGTGAGCCATGTGTTGAGTATTTGGAACATTCCCTTTCCTCCCCCTACCTAAGGCTGGATCTGTATTTTTCCCCTAACCTATTATAACTAAGCTAGTGGCGCATTATGGTCTTACAGTTGACGCACCCTTACACCAACTAAACTAAAAACCCTATCATTTCTACTGTATATATCAATGAACTCAAATTCAAATGTTAACGGGTACTCAACACATGGCTCGCTCACTGGTCTAACATCGACTTTGGCGTTTTCATAGTCCAGTTAGCTAACGAGCCCATGGGTGACTCGGGTTCGAACCCCGTTCGGGATAGATTTTTAATTTCTGGATTGTATTTGAAAAAGTGTAGAACAAGTTTTGAAATGCATAAAATAATATGGAAAACAGGCAAGTGCGAAATATGAGTAAAGATTAATGCAAGGTTTACTCAAACTCCCAGCGGAATTTTGGGGAACCTTGAGCGTGGAGATTCGTTTTACCTGGATCACTGCATGCATTCACCGCCTGACATTCAAAACAAGGTTACTTTTTAATATTTTAATACAATTCAGAAATTAAAAAGTCCATCCCGACGAGGGTTCGAACCCGGGTCTCCAACATTCCAAGTTTGCGCCTCTGCCAACTACAGACCACCGAGACGGCATCAGAATTTTAGTTGCATTATAGATATGAATGCCCGATCTTCATGTCCTTGTGCGCTAAAAAATAAAAATAAATACGGAACATAAAACAAACAGCAAATGAACAATAAAACACAAAAACAATAAACATTTAGAGAAACAAAACAATAAGTTACTCACATACGCAGATATTACTTACCTTCCCCACTTCTTCTTCTTTATCCCGGTGACCGAACGTATCCCTTGGAGCAGCCAGACTCTAGCGTCATCTTCAAACTGAAAGAGAAGACGGCATTTAATAAATACATAGATTCGTATTTAGAGTCTACCCACTCAGTCACATAACTGATTTTCATTTGATTTGATTAGCGCGTCAAATGTAGGTCACGTATACCGCTGGTTAGATCAGATGGAGGGTTCGAGAGCTAGTGTAACGGCTTCCTTCTCTTCGACGTCTGCTCGGCAGTCTGGGTTAGTGGAGGAACCTATGACTGTCAAAGTAACACCGTACTTTTGGATGGGACGTTAAGCCGTTGGTTCCCTTGGTACTTTTCGAAAGGAGTAGGCTACGTGCCGGTACCAGGTTTCCCCTCCTCCCTTCTGTTCATTCTTCATCCCAATTTGTCACCACTCATTGTCTCGAATAACCAAAGTGCATTAATATGAGACGCTAAGCAATATTCAATCATCATTAATCTCGTTCGGAAATCCGCCACCGGTAAGTCTGATTGAAGGGTAAAGCGATTCGACACCCGCACTGTTATGCTAACTGAACGTTTTACAAGGTTTTCTTCAGTCGTAACGCAATGGCTTGAGTCTGGAGTCTTTCAAAGCAAGGACATGGAATGAAAAATAAATGAAAAAATAAATAAAAATAGCTGTAGCAATTTCTTTTTTGATCAAGTAACTGCATGTGTCCTGGTTTTTCATTTTCTAAACTTCGCAACTATGTAAAAATGTTGTGAATGAAATTGAAACCTGGCACTATTAGAACACCAAAACATGTATTTTCTAAATTTTCTGATCGGGCACTTGGCAATGGCAAATATTGCATCTTTAGGATAATTTCAAACTGCAAATTTGTAGATAGTTGTGTTTCTGTGACATTAATGTTTGACTGTTTTTCTTCAGATTAAAAAAAGAGAAAGCATGTAAGATTTTACACTTTGGTATGTTCCACGAATTTTTAGACTATAGGAAGCTTCGTAAACGCTTTTTCAGGCGCGTTGTTGGATGAGCGTAATTGGTGCATTGAGCTGCCATGTGTTCAAGAGAAATAATTTTTCGATTGCGCTCAAATTTCACACGAATATAACATAAATTCGTTAAATTATGATTCTGTGAAAAAATCATTACAAGTTCGGATAAAGCATGTACGTATTTTAAGTATCAGAAATGTTTAAAAATCGAAAAAAATCGTAAAATTGCGATTTTCATGAGAAATAATTTTTCGATTGCGCTCATAAACGTGGCAGTTCTAAGTTCAGAGATTTCGAAGGCATTCAGAAAATTTCCTTGCAATTAGAGTATCGGTTTAGCTGTAATCGTGTTTCCAAACACACAAAAATAAAAACAGAAATAAAGAAAAAAAGAAAAATATTCCGGATTTTTTTCTCCAGTGTATTGGAATGGAATCTTCACTTCGCTCATCAATAACCGGTATTTCTTGTCAATTTGTACCGGAAATGGAAAAATTCGCAAGGGACACGCCGAAAAAATCGTTTTTTTTTTATCGTCAACGTTGAACGTTGTGCTATTGTTGCAGTTTAAAACTATTTTGAAGATCCAATATATGCCGTGTGCCCGATCAGGAAAAAATATTGTCTCGTTGTTAAAAGTACCAGGTTTCGATTTCGTTCACTATATTTTAACACAGTTACTTATTTTAGAATGAAAAAAGGGGTGGAACAGCCTTGTATGTTATTTCTTTATCACAATTTGATATCGAATGAGAACAGACACGACTGGACAATTGCTACCAACCGCCACTTTAATATCGAATGAGAACAGACACGACTGGACAGTTGCTACCAACCGCCACTTTAATATCGAATGAGAACAGACACGACTGGACAATTGCTACCAACCGCCACTTTAACATGTTGCGCACATTATTCGAACGTCCAACAAACTTAAGTCTAGTCGTGGTTGGTATAACTGCTGCGTCGACTCAAGTTGAGGCTGCAGAGAATGCTCGTTATACGTCTTACAAATATCTCAGACAATTTCAGTTTCATGGGCACTTTACTAACAGGGGCTATATACATAGAAAAAATGTTTTTTTACCACATAATCTATAGCATAATACTACACTCAAATGACAGTTTAAAAAATTATATCTTGTGACTGTGATTTTACACGATTTTTCAATGTTTTGGATCCATAAATTTGCGAAAATTGGTGTTTTGGGGAATTAACTTAAATCGGCTTTAACCTGCTTATTTTTTGTTCCACATAGATACTAGAGCAACGTACAAATCAACAATACCCTTTATGACATCGTGACTTGAAACTGTGCACAAATATACACTCAAACACGCAAAAAATATGCATACAAAATCACACCCCTTCCTGGTAATCAGCATATTTTGACCGAACCACTTGCCCAAATTACCAAACAAAATAATATAGAGAATTTACATAAAAGGCTGTAGAGTACGTCAATAATGGTCAATTTTTTGGGGTCAAAAGCCTCCAAGGTCACGGGCCACAAAGATCGTCCCCATGTTATTTCTTATGGGAGATTTTTGCCGATGGGACCTAGCTGAAAAATATTAAGTTTGACAATTTTTTTCGGGTCATGGTGGACCCAATAATTTTTCTGTAAAATTCATTAATAGTTAGCCTGATTGAAACACATTTTTTAATTTAGCGGGTGAGGCGTACCCCTTTAATTAACTGAAAATGAAATGAGAAGCTCTTATCATAGCACTTTTATTAGACGAGTGAGCGCAGCGAACGTAGTCTACAACGCTACTCGATCGGTCCTTGGTCGTGATTAATTCTGTTAAATGTTAAATGTTAAATGTTAAATGTCTGTCTGTCTGTCTGTCTGTCCAGGCTCATACGGCCGAACGGCCAAATAGACCGAGCTGAAATTTTAAACAGACATCAGTGACCAGGTAACTGAGAACTGCTAACAAAATGAGCACAATCTGTTACGATTTAAACCTGCAAGAAATAAAAAACTGAAAAATTCGTTGAAATGTATGGGAATTATTTTAACGACAATGGTTTTCATTTTGAAATAATATATTTTGTTTGTTATTTACCTGGCTGTTAAATGCCGTGTTCAAGGTTAATCGAATGTTGGACGTCAAGGTACCCCCAAATTCCGCTCGTAGATTGAGTAAACCTTGCAATATTTTCACGTATTTCCTACTGCCATGTTTTCCGTAGTATTGTCACAGATGATGGACTACACTGCGTTATATGCATTTCAAAACATGTTAAATAATTTAAAAAATACAATCCAGAAATTACAAAATCTTTCCCGACCATTAAACCCACGTCTCCCACATTTCGGCTATAAGTGCGCTTTAGTCAACTCGACTAGGGAAACGCCAAAGTCGTTGTTAGACGAGTGAGCGAGTCATGTGTTGAGTACACGGCAACATTTGCATTTAAGTTTGATAATTATATCGGTATAGATAATAGGGTTTTAAGTTGAGTTGGTATAAGGGCACGTCAACTGTAAGGTAATAATGCACCACTTTAGTCTATGATAGGCTAGGGAGACCATAGGTAGGTAAATAATAAATTGATAAATGGGCTTAAATGTGTAGGTTCTATTTTAACAACAATGTTTTTTTCGGGAAGAATTATAATTTTTGGAATGTCAAGAGGTGCGCGGCACTGGCCAAGATGCATCGAAACTTGCACGCTCAAGATTACCCAAAACTCCGCACGGAGATTGAGTAAACCTTGCAATCTTAGCTCGTTCTCGTACTGGCTATGTTTCTTATACTATTCTGCAATGTTAAAACACTACAGAAATTATTTATTTATTTGTAATTAATATTATTAACCTAGATGGTTGGCATGCGAAATAAAGTACGATGTACATGAATAATCTCCATACAATTTTTATGTCTTTTGTAATTTTTTATACTATACAAATTTGCGTTTAGCGACAGAAGATACGATTGGTTTGTGCATGGACTTAAAATAGTTACATCCATGGTTTGTAGAAACTCCATTGAGATTCGTGGATCTTGATCACTGCCTTGGTACAAACAATTAAAGATCAAACAGGAATAATTAAAACATAGTATGGGCCGTGTTTAATTTGTTATTTTTGCAAACAAAAACACATTCTACGCCGCCATTAATTGGCGTGCTTTCTGTTTGTTTATAAAACTAGGGAAACGCCAAAGTCGTTGTTAGACGAGTGAGTGAGCCATGTGTTGAGTACCCGGTAACATTCCTTGTCTTCCCCCTACCTTTGGCCTCCCTAGCCTATCATAGGCTACAGTGGAGCATTATGGCCTAAGCTATGACCTAAACTTAAATACCCTATTATTTATACGAATATTACTAGGGAAACGCCAAAGTCGTTGTTAGACGAGTGAGTGAGCCATGTGTTGAGTGCGCCGGAACATTTGCATTTAAGTTTGATTATAATATTCGTATAAATAATAGGGTATTTAAGTTTAGGTCATAGCTTGGGCCATAATGCTCCACTGTAGCCTATGATAGGCTAGGGAGGCCAAAGGTAGGGGGAAGAAAAGGAATGTTACCGGGTACTCAACACATGGCTCACTCACTCGTCTAACAACGACTTTGGCGTTTCCCTAGTATAAAGAGCATTTTTATGGATTTGGAATCTTCATATCATTTTTTTGAAAACACAATTTTTAAGAATTTGGAATCTGTCAAAATAGTAAAACTAAATAAGTTTGCATTTTCTGATTGATTTACGATAAATGTAGAAAATCTGCTTTGATTTATCCATCATTAGCAATAACATAAAGTTTCATACTCATGTAATGGTTTATGGCTGCAGGAGTAGGAACGGGCAGAACGTCAAATCAGCTTATACTAAATATCCTAGCGGAGTTTCGGCGAACCTTCCACCTGGAGATTTAGATGACCTTGGTGATGTGTGCTCAGAGGCAGGAATTTGCTGTCAGTTTGAGTTTTTCATTTGCCCAAAAGCAGTAAATTTGGTGAACATAATTGAAAATTCTGTTATTTATATTAAAAACACTTTAGTGAAAATAACTCTTTATTTTATTATATTAATAACAACGTTTCGGAAATGACTGAAACTATTTCCGTCCTATATAGTTTCATAGTTAATAGTTTTCAATAGTTTCAATCATTTCCGAAACGTTGTTATTAATATAATAAAATAAAGAGTTATTTCCACTAAAGTGTTTTAAATAATAAACTCTACTAACTTTAAAAACTAATAATAAAATTCTGTTTGTAGCTGGCTTTCTCGTTATTATAATAAATGCATTCCAGTACGTGCGCTAACTTACGATTTCTTCCGGCATATCCCACTTGACATAGTGAATCTAGGGCTGCATTCCGGAGACAGGAGGTCGACTCTCGTCGCGAATACCGTCAAGTACAAGTAGTACAGTAACAATACTGCTAGGACCACCATCCACGGATCCATCACAGCACCATCTAAACTATATATAAGAAAAAGCTTAAGGAATGGGAGGAGATACTTGATAGGGCTAAGGTTGACGCTAGGGACGATTATATGATGAGGTTAATGGATGGGGACCGGGGAATTAGGGACAGCGGGACAAGTTTATACAAGCACTTAAGGGGACAAAAAGGACGGGTGGCAATACCTACTCTTAAGGGGGAGGGGGAAAGGATATACGTTAGCGACCAGGATAAGGCGGAGGCTTTAAATTCCTATTATGGGGGGGTGTTTCAGGAGAATAGGGATACAGGAGAGCAGTGGCAAGGGGAAAGGGGGGACACCCCACTCACAATTTCAGATAGGGATGTAAAGAGGGGTTGGGCAAGATAGTTGTAGGAAAGGCTCCAGGGCAGGACGGCATGGGGGGCAGATTTTTAAAAAATAGGGGAGATACCGCAGTAAGGGTGCTAGGGGAAGTAAGTAGAAAGTCTTTAAGTGAGGGTAAGATCCCTGAAGGTTGGAGGGAGGGACTCGTGGTGCCAATTCATAAGGGGGGCGATAGATGTACAATAGGAAATTATAGGCCAGTTAGCTTGACTTCAGTAGGGAGCAAAATTATGGAGAGGGTAGTTGCAGACTATGTTAGGAACTCATTGGAAGGGGAGGCGTGGTTCACGGATGCTCAACATGGTTTCAGGGAAGGTTTTTCTTGTGACACTCAACTGGTAGGATTAGTTCAGGATATTGGGACATTTTGGACAGTGGGGGGGAAGTAGATGCTGTTTTTCTAGATTTTGAAAAGGCTTTTGATAAAGTCTCGCACGATTTGCTAATGGAGAAGGTTAACAATGTGGTGGGGGATAAAGGAGTGGTGAGGTGGGTTGGAGATTTCTTGAGAGGTAGGTCTCAGAGGGTTAGGGTTGGGGGTACCTTGTCACATAGTATAGAGGTTACATCGGGGGTACCGCAGGGCTCAGTGTTAGGACCTTTGTTGTTTATTATGTTTATAAATGACATAGGGCAGGGAATAACATCAAGAATAAGATTATTTGCAGATGATTGTGTTTTGTATAGAGCAATAAGGGGATTGAGGATGTTAGGTTGTTGCAGGCAGATCTGGGGGTAATAGAGGAATGGGTCACAGCAAATAAGATGGGTTTTGAACATAGGTAAATGGAAGGTGGTTGGTTTCTCGCGAAGAATAATTAAGGTAGGTAGGACATACACGTTAATGGGGGCTGTTAGGGAGAAAGGAGGAACGGATAAGTACGTAGGGGGGATGGGGGCAGAGGATGTGGGTTGGGGGATCAGGTGCAAGAAGTTGTTAAGAAGGGAAATAGGGCTCTGGGTTTTGTTATGAGAAATCTAAGAGGGGCCAGCCGGGAGGTTAAGATCGGGCAGGCATATAAGGTAGTGGTTAGACCTGTCCTGGAGTATGGGGCGGCGGCATGGGATCCGTATAAGTTGGGGGAGGTTTTGGAAGTAGAGAAAGTCCAACGTAGGGCGGCAAGAAGGGTTACGGGAAAGGTTAGGCGGTGGCGGTGGGAAGAGGATGATAAGGGGAATGTAGAGAGAGTATATGACAGTGTCACTGCAATGTTAGGAGAGTTGGGGTGGGAGTCATTAGAGGGAAGAAGAAGGGAGGTTAGGTTGTGCAATATGTACAGGGCGGCTAGGGGAAGTAGGGGGTGGGGGACATCCGCAATAGGCTACAAGAGGGGCTTTACAGGGAACGGGGGGATCATTCATGGAAGTTCCAGCGTCAAGTAGTAAGAACGGATCTGGGTCGGTATGGTTTCATGGAAAGGACTGTTAGGGAATGGAATGACTTGCCGGGGATATTGTAGGTAGTGGGTCTTTAAGGGAATTTAGATCATTTTTAGGGGGGGACAGTAATTAGGTCTGGGGGGAGTGAGTGGTTGCCACCGGGCGGAAAGGGGCCCATTTGCAACCGTTAAAAATGTTATTTTATGTTATTTATGGGGTATATAGCTATAGCTCAGTAACCTTGCATAGATTGATGGCTAAAAAAACTAAGGGTCAAAACGCACAGATGTTCCTGGAAGCCTTTATCGTTAGCTTTAAAAAATTTTCCCCTAGAAAAAAATTTGGGTTTCCCCTTGATATCAGATTAGTGTTGCTGTTGTCATTAGGATGTGAAATAAACTATCACGGCATTATATCATAATATATGAATTAAAGTGAATGCGAGAAAATTGTTTTCATAAAATAAATAAATAAATTGTATTTAGAGTCGACCCACTCAGTTATATAACTGATTTTCAGTGGAGGACAGTAAATCAAAGTGACCAACCCAAACCCCAGTGGGCCCCCAACGCAATCGCAGTGACATAACCACCAAAGATCGTATTTTTTGATGAGCGTAGCAGCGTACGGCGAAGCGAAGATTCCTTCTTCTACAGGGGAAAAAAAAAATCCAAATGTTTTTTTTCTTTTTTTCTTTTTTCTTTCTTTCTTTCTTTTTAATTTGTTTTTTTGTGTCTGGACACATTGGGGCAAAACCGATACTCCTTTTGCGATAAAATTTTTTATGGAGACCTTCAAAATCTCTGAACTTAGAACTGCACCGTACAAAAAATTGACCCCAAAAAATTATTTTTTCAAAAACGAAATTTTTCGATTTTTTTCGTTTTTCTTATTAGTTTTTGTTTGTATTTTTTGGTTTTTGTTAAAAAACGATTCCCGGCAAACCCCGAAAATCCAATTCGAAAAAATTTTCGGGAGCCCCTTAAAAATCTTTGAACTTAGAACTGCCACCTTTTTGGCCAATCAAAAAATTTTTTCTTGGGCTGGGAAAACGCTTAAGTCTCGCCGCGTTTTTGGGATGAGCAAATTGGTTAGAGCTCCCATGTGTTATGCGGTTTTTTCTGTTGTTCTGTAAAAAAATCTTACTAATTGAAGATTTTTTTTTAATTAAATAAAATTTAAAATTAAAAAAATTTAAATTACATTTTTTAAAATTTTTTTAATAAATGTAATTAAAAAAAAAAGGGAAAAAACGTAATATTGAATTTTAAAAAAAAAATTTTTTCGATTTCGCACAAAATTTTCACGAATATATTAATTCATAAAATTAAGGTTCTGTGAAAAATTTAATTTTTAAAAAATAAAAGCATAAAAATGTTTATAATCAAAGAAATTTTTTAAAAAAAAAAAAAGAAAAAACGTAAAAAATTTCGATTTTTATTAGAAATAAAATTTTTGATTGAGCTCAAAATTTCACAAAAATAAAATTTTTTTCATAAAAATTTAGGTTCTGTGAAAAAATCATTAAAATGGATAAAAGATCTAGGGGTTTTTAACTGGAAAAATTTTTTAAAAATCGAAAAAAATGGTAAAAATTTCGATTTTTAATGAGAAGTAATTTTTTCCGATTGCGCTAAAAAAAATGGCAGTTCAGTTCAAAAATTTCGGGGGGGAAAGGGCCCCCCAAATTTCATCGTAATTGGAGTACGGTTTTTTCGGAATCGTGTTAAACAAACACAAAAAATACACCAAAAAAAACAAAAAAAAACAAAAAAAAAAAACATTCGGATTTTTTTCCAGTGTATAAATGGAATCTTCGCTTCGCTCGCTACGCTCATCCAAAAATCGCAATTTTTAAAGATTTTTTTTTTTTTTTTTTTTTGTTTTTTTTTTGTTTTTTATTTTTGTTGTTTTTAAAAATTCCCTAAAGTATCCTTGGTGAAAATTTTCTGGAGATTGAATTTAAATTAGACCGGACGTTTTTGGGAAAACGAAAAAAATTTTTTTTTTTCATTCATATTTTTTTCATTTTTTGTGGGAATTTTAAAATTTGGGATTTTACCAAACGGGTGGGGTACACGTTAAAAAATTTTCACATGGGACATTAGGTAATGGTTTTTGTATTGCCTTTTTTAAAGAAAAAGTTTAAAAATTAGAAGATCCAAAAAAAATAAAGGTTTTAAAATATGAGTTTTTTTTTAGGGTTTTTAATAACAATTAACAAGTAACAAAAGAAACTTGACAACAATCACCTAAAATTTGGCTTCAAAAAGCACTTGCAAAGGAAAGTGGTCCTACAAAAACTAAAAACTTAACAAAAAACGCTAATCCATCAACGCGGCGGGACTAAAGCGTTTTCCTAGTATAAGAAAAATATAGCAATCAGTGGTATGGACATTTGCGAACACACGCGGATCAACGCCAGAATCAACAACCCCGATTCAGATCAACTCTGAATTTATTATATGCTTCGTTGCTAGGACGGCTCCAAAGTCACCGTTTACAAACTACTCCTAAGACAAGAACTGATGGACTTAAGTACAAAATCATATGTTAAAAATCTTCTGACTCTGACGGGAATCGAACCCTGGACCTTCTGCATTGGAAGCAGATAGGTACGCTAGCCGAAAGACCAACGAGCTACACACACAATAATGTCATGTCAGCTGTCACCGCAGTCTAGTATGGATGGTGTTTAGTTTTTGGTTTCGACATGGGTGGATCATCCCATCACATTCGAAATTCTACTGGACCAAAACAATCATTCTAATGTGTGTGTAACTAAAACGACATGGAGAAGAAAAGAAATTGGGGTTTTGATGGTTGGGGAGGGGGGTGGGGGTACAACGTATTCGTTTACTTAAGTGGGAAGGGAACGGGGCGTCGGGGGGTTTATACTAACATAAGGGAAAACATTTCGTTTTGAAAAATTTTGAAAAAGAAAAAAGCTTTCTAAAATATTTTTAACATAATTTTAGCTCAGGATGATGACAAAAAAATGGCCACAAATTCAAATTAAAAAAAATGTGAAAAGACACAAGTAAAGTTTTTCGGCAGCTTTTAACTGAACTATCCAACAGACCTATGACTAAACTATGCCGAAAAGCTGAAAGTCTTTTAGCTAAAAACAATAAAAAGGAGAAAAATTAATAATAATAATATGTACAAAAAAAATGTATGGGTACTTTTTTATGTATCTAATTCTAATACAAGAAATTTTCACTCGAAAACAAATTAGTTACAAAAAAAAATAAAATAGAGACACACTTTTTAAAAAAGAAAAACGTCATTCAGTTTTCTTCCATTTAGCGAAAAATTTCATTGTGGCACAGTTATCTGATCCAATCTTCTGGTAATGAATTATCTTATTGTGTGGCCCAGTTATCTGATCCAATCTTCTGGTACGATCTCGTGGTAGTCATGATGGGGAAAGCCGAAGTTATGATGCTGGGGAAACTGGGGATTGTGCTGGTGATTAGTGTCGGGTGAGTGGTTGTGGTGAAACGGGTTATTAGTTCGGGGTGGCTTTTGATTGGGGGGGAAAAGGGGAATTTGTTGGGGGGTGGGTTTTTGGTGGTGAAACGGGTGATTATTGTTCGGCTGTGGTGTTTGATTGTGGGGAAATGGGTGGTTATTGTTGGGTGAGTGATTGGGGGAAAAAAGGGGTGTTTAAAAAGTGGGGAGTGGTTGGGGAAAAAAACTGGTGAGTACCGTAGGAAAGACCGATGTTAGAAAAATGGTTATTATTTTGTGGAGACGCGTGGAAATTGAAGGTCGGTTGGCTGTTATGGGAGTAGGGTGGGTTGATGTTCAGAGAGACGTGCCTCGCTACTCGTCGTCGGGTGTTGACCTGGGAGCATTCAGGATCCCGCCCTTGACTTCCTGGAAGAAACCCAAGGTTATCACACTGACAAGACAACAATTAACTCTTATCATATTCACTACCACATGTTCAAGAACGTAGTGAACTGGCTACATTGTTTTAAACCCGTGCGCTATTCAGTGTTGTGACTTATCTAGATAAAATCTGTTATCTAGATAAGTTTTGGTTGTTATCTTTTTCAATTATTTTGATAACATAAAGTTTATCTTATCTTAGCTTTTAAAGCTTTTAGATATTTTTTAAATAAATATATATAATAATTATTATCTTTTATCTACGCAAAATTATTTGGATAATTATTTTAATCTATTATCTAATATCTAGATATTTTTTATAGCTTATATTTAATCTTATCTAGATATTTTTGAGAATTATATTTATCTTTATCTAGATAAAAAATAAATTATCTATAAAAATCACTGGTGTTGAGCAGAATAGCTCAAACAATGCCCATTAGGCCTACCAAACAAACCGGTACATACCATTAGACAGTATTTTTTTAAATATCTGCTGAGGGAATTGTGGGGGGTGCCCCCATCCCCCCTTCCTACGCGCCTGTGACTAACAATATGTCATTAGACTGTTTCGATAAGATTGTGAATTAAATGTCCGAGGGCTCATTAACTTTTAACCCAGGATTGTCAGTAGCAAGTCTCGAGCTCGTGACCTCCCGAATCGGGGTCTTACACATTACGCAAATTACTCGTCACCCAAAAACCATTGTAAAAAAACTTTTTTAAAATTTTTACGTCATGAATTATAAAATTTGTCGTAATTGTTCAAGACTAGTTAAATTTTTCCAGTCACTCCTTATTGATTACACTACTCAAGTGTTATGGATCGTGATTAGTTTGAATCACTATAAGTAAAAGTATATATATTCGCTGTGATTGGTCGGTTTATACTTTAGTTAGAAACCGTTCTATCCAGCCGGTACAACAGGTCAGGTTTGGTGCGCAAAAACATGAACCGGACAGCTCGGCAAACTACGGGTTTGAAACCCAACGAACGGGCTTGAGACACCAACTACACCCTTTTTCCCCTTTTTACATTGTACTGCTTTTTTTTGCTGTCCGTTTATAAAAATTATTAAAAACTAATAAATCATATGCATGGGTTTTGGAGAGCCCGAAATAGGGAGCGAAGCTTACTGTTAATAGAACTTCGTAACACCTCAATATTATTGGTGCTGAATGTGCAATGAAAGAAACCGTCCCCCAACCAAAATGGTCACCAAAACTGTCAGTATCATCCTTGTTGAAGGGAAAAGTATGTTAACAGAAAACGAATGCCAGTCAGAGGTCATGTTCTCGTTCTGTTTTTATCACACGCACTTGCAGATAAATGGACGCACAGGCAGAAAAGTGAATAATGGGTGAGAGCAGGTTGAAATTACTGTTATTGATTAATAAATATAGCGTTGAGTACTCATTCGACGATTATAGCAAATAAATCAGAATTAATTTAAAAATGAGAAAAATTTTGGTTTCTTCCCCCCCCCCCCCCCCCCCCCCCCCCCCACTTCCCCTCGCATACCTGCAAACCCTTTTAGTTTTCATCTGACATTTTTCGTGTTAAAAAAGATCATTGATCGACTGACTGTGATTTGTCATATTCTGTAAATGTGTTACAATTGGGGTAATAACTGTTGTGCATTAGGGTTCCTGTTGAGTGAGAATCCTTGCGAGTGATATGAAAATATGATTTCAGAATCGGGTATTTTTTAAACAAACATTAAATGTTTGTTTTTGAGTAGTTCAAGCAACGAGACAAACTAAATATGCGCCCACTAAACGTCCTAGCATCGAGACACAAATATCAGGGGAGTAGCGATGGTTGGTGGTGTGTGGGAAATCAGAAGAAGTTTTATAATAATACTTAATAGCACTATGTGGCCCCTTAAATATAGGAAAAAGCTCGTTGGACGCGTTGATAAGCGAGCAGTGATATAGCTGAACCACATTTCACATTTTTTTTTAAATTTAAAATTTGCGACGTTCGCTGTCCACGGGGCCGTTTTCCAATATTTTATATTGCCCAAGGGATTTGGGGAAACCCCTGGGGAAAAACCCTTTTTTTGTGGATAAAATCCCCCGCCATCTAGATCTAGAGGGCCTTAACTCATTGCCTTGGGGAAAAAATATTAACTCTTGGTAAAAATAAAACACTGCTTCCTCGATGTATTTTGATTACTTCTGGTGGCAGTGCTAGTGGCCAGAAACCTCGTACGACTTTTCGTTGCCATGGTCAACTTACTTTTGTTAAAAGTAATTTCCTCTACATACTTTTTCGGGGTCAAAATAATAAAAATATTCGTGACCGGACGGACATTTTAAATGATTTGGCCACCTCGATTTTCGCCGTTTTTTGAAAAAAAAACTTTCGATAACTCTAATGTAACAATTTTTAACTTTTGAAAGATTCTGTCACAAAAAAATGGATTAATCCAGATCGAAGCTTGCGGATGGTCCAAATTTAACTGATCCGAAACCCCCGTTTTGAAAGTTATGGCGAGACATAAAAAACAAAAAAAAAAACAAAAAAAAAAAAAAAAAAACCCGTGTCAATTTTTTCCGGGGAGATCAAATGGAAAGCCGCTTTGCTCGTTAATAATGGCAATATTACTAGGAAAACGCTTTAAATCCCGCCGCGTTGTTGGATGAGCGTAATTGGGGCATTTAGTGCCCTTTTTATGCGAATTTTTTGTGTTCTGTGGAAAAATCATTACAATGAATTTTTTTAAATTTTAAATTTAAAATTTAAAATTTAAAATTTAAAATTAAAAAAAATTTAATTTTTTTAAATTTTTTAATCGTAAGTAAAAAAAAAACGTAAAATTGGATTTTATAAGAAAAAATTTCCGAGCGCTCAAATTTTCACTTATATATAAATTCATAAAATTAAGGTTCTCGAAAAAATCATTTTACAATCGGATAAAGCGTTTGGGTTTTTAAATCAAAGAATGTTTAAAAAAAGAAAAACCCGTAAAAAATTTGTTTTTTTTGATAAATATTTTTTTAATTGCGCTCAAATTTCACAAGAATATCTAAATTTACAAAATAATTTTTGTGCAAAAATCATTAAAATGGATAAAGCATTAGGGGTTTTAAGTCAAAAAAAAAATTTTTAAAAAAAACGAAAAAAATCGTAAAATGAGATTTTCTGAGAAATAATTTTCCCATTTCGCTCAAAAACGTGGCAGTTCTAAGTTCAAAATTTCGATGGCCCCATAAAATTTTCATCTCAATCGGTTTATCGGTTTAGCCCGGAATCGTGCGGACAAACAGACAAAAATACAAAAAAAAAAAAAAAAAAAAACAAAAAAACAAAAAACAAAAAACAAAAACATTTCCCGGGTTTTTTTTTCCAGTGTAGTAAAGAAATTTTTGCTTCGCTCGCTCCTCGCTACGCTCACCAATTTTGTATACTGACAGTATGTGGATCTTCACAATTTTTATCAAATTTTGACAAAAACCTCATAAAAATAATACTAGGAAGCTTCGCAAAAACCTTTTTTTAGGCGTGTTGTTGGAGAGCATGGTTTTTTTTAAACGAAAAGTGAAAAAAATTCGATTTTTCATGGAAATTTTTTTTCGATTGTGCTCAAATTTTAACCAAAATTTAATTTATAAAAATTTAAAGGTTTATTAAAAAATTAACAATCGGATAAAACTTTTATGTTTATTTTTTTTAAATCGAAAAAAAAATTAAAAAATTTCGATTTAATGGGAAATAATTTTTCGTTTCGCTCAAAAAAAAGTGGCAGTTTGAGCTCAGAATTTGGAAGGCCCCCATAAAATTTTATCGCAATTGGAGTATCGGTTTGCGGAATCTGTGGGCAAACACACAAAAATACAAAAAAAGAAAAAAAGAAAAAAACATTCCGGATTTTTTTCTCCAGTGTAGTGAAATGGAATCTTCGCTTCGCTCGCTACGCTCATCCAAAAATATCGCTATTTGCAATTTTAAAAATAAAAATAAGTCTGGAGCTTGCGCCCCAGACCCCTCATTGAACCAGCTTTCGTACTTTTCCCGAAATGATAGTTTCATGAGCAGTTCTACAAAATATGTCTTAATATTATAAATCGCGAAATTCATCCCCCTTCGAATCAAAATCCTGGCTACGCCCCTGACATATATTATGTACCCACTAAACGTCCGGTCTTGCAACTGTGTAAGGTATACTGGATACGTGTATCGACTTAGTACTTCGGTACGATAATTGATTGATTTCCCCACCGATTCAGGAATATTGCAATGCCATGAGTTCACTATACTGTGTGGTTTCCCGCGTTTGACTCGTTCTTAGCAGGAAATGCAGAAGGTTGACACAAGAGGACAGCATCGTCACGTGTTGTACGAGCCAAAGAGATAACCACTACGTTGTATCTATTCCTGGTTTCAGCATCGAGACACGTTGTTTCTAAGTGAGCTTGAACGACCTTGTATGTATTTCTCATTGTGTCATGTGTCACAATATTGTATGTAGAGCCGTTATTTTACGTCCACTTGAATAATTACAATAGTCCACAACCAATTACAATTCTAGGGGTACCATACAGCCTCACTTTGATTTAATTTAAGGCTATTGTACCACCTCTGGCCGATAATTTGAAAGTCGAAGAAACATGTCTGAAAAGTTTGCTGAATGAAAGAAGGCCTTTAAAATAACAGAAAAAAAAATTGTGAATTTTTTTGGACGGGACATAACCTCACTTTTGGAAATTATATTTAGATTTTTGGACAAAAGTGTAATATACAAATCTAGTTCAAAATTAAATTTTGAGAATCGGTTTTCTGGACATAGTTTCTAAACACCTTTAGCTATAACTTGACTATAGCTAAAATAGTTTTCTGAAAATAACAGTTGGTGTACGATTTTTTTGTCAAACGGTACAAATACGAGTTTTTTCCAGTTTTGTACCGTTTGATAAAAAAATCGTACACCAACTGTTATTTTCAGAAAACTATTTTATAGCTTCAGTCAAGTTATAGCTAAAGGTGTTTAGAAACTATGTCCAGAAAACCGATTCTCAAAATTAAATTTTGAACTAGATTTGTATTACACTTTTGTCCAAAAATCTAAACATAATTTCCAAAAGTGAGGTTATGTCCCGCCCAAAAAAATTCACAATTTTTTTCCTGTTATTTTAAAGACCTTCTTTCATTCAGCAAACTTTTCAGACATGTTTCTTCGACTTTCAAATTTTCGGCCAGAGGTGGTACAATATAGCCTTAACCCACTAGAGCTACAATTGAACAGTAAGTTATTTGACGTAGGACATCCGTTTTAGACAAATTCATGTTCGCTTGGCTGACTAAACACGACTGTTGTTCTAAATGTTGCACAGTTAAGTGAATGGATCTATGGTCACACTTTTCTAAAATATATTTTAATATAAATATATTTTTATTATGATTTTGGATTTTGTTTAAAAAATATGCAAAATTGTGGTAATGGCTGTTTCTGACCGATTTACGTAAAAGGTTGGTAGTCATAAGCGCCGACTACGGCCGGAGGGGCTAGGGGGCTCAGCCCTCCTTATTTTTTTATATTTTTAAGAGGATTGTTTAAAAAAAAAAATTAAGAAAAATCAGAAATTTTCCGCTTTCTTTTAAAATTTTTCCTTGAAAAATTGATGGTTATACTTTGAGGACTTCCCAAAATTTGAAAAAAAAAATTGCTAGAACAAGCAGAAGAACGGAACTAGTAAAATTCAAAATTTTCAGCTTTTTCGCAAAAACACCACTATGAAAAAATTGGACTGTAACTTTGGGCTCCTGGCCTGTCCAAAGTTGGGAAAAGTCCAAATTATAGAGATAAGCAAATTGGAACTTGGATAGATGAAAATGTCAATTCTTTCATACAAACACCATTTGAAAAGAATCTTGTAACTTTGGGCCACATGATCTGTCAGGGGTAGGCCTATACCTATGTTCGGACTAGAACAATAGAAGAAGAAAAATCGAGCGGTAGATATGTCCCCCAAAGTTATAAATCCAAAGTGGGGAAAATAAGACACTGCGCGAACCCTTAACTGCGCGAACTTTTAAGTGCGCGAATTTGTAATTGCGCGAAAGGACACTGAGCGAAAAGTAAAGTGATGGAATCATAGATACTGAACACCTATTGTAGGCCTACAATAGTTGTTCAATATCTATGGAGCGAATGGACACTGCGCGAAACGCTAACTGCGGGAAAGGACAGTGAGCGAATCTTTAACTGCGCGAATTCTTAAGTGCGCGAAAAGTAAAGTGAGCGAAAGGTAAAGTGCGCGAAAAGGACACTGCGCGAATTATTAAGTGTGCGAAACGTTATTTGAGCGAATTATTAAGTGCACGAAAAGTAAAGTGAGCGAATTTACACTGCGCGAAAGGACAGTGAGCGAATCATTAACTGTGCGAATTCTTAAGTGCGCGAAAAGTAAAGTGAGCGAATGGACACTTTACGTTTCGCGCAGTTAAGAATTCGCGCAGTGTCCTTTTCGCGCACTATACTTTTCGCGGTCAGTGTCCTTTTCGCTCACTTTACTATTCGCGCAGTTAAGAATTCGCGCACTTACCATATAGACGGGGCACCGATAGTGCCGACAGTAAGGTTGTAACATTGTCCGTTCACATTCCGCCACTTGCCCTTTCCGCATGGTTGAGAGCGTTGACACTGCCCGAAGCTGTCCCGCCACTGCCCGCTACCACAAGGAAGACGCTGCGATGCTCTCTTCGCTCTCGCCTCGGTGATAGTGAACTTCTCGCACTTGCCGTTGATATTCCTCCAGTTGCCGTTGCCGCACGGTTGATAGGGCCGTGTGCCGGGGCTCGGCCCCCCACCCCCGCCCCCGGTGCGGAGATGGTGAAGCGCTGACACTGCCCGAAGATGTCCCTCCACTGCCCGCTACCACAAGGAAGGCGCTGGAATGCTCTCTTTGCTCTCGCCTCGGTGATAGTGAACTTCTCGCACTTGCCGTTGATATTCCTCCAGTTGCCGTTGCCGCAGGGGGCGAAGGGCTGAAGTCCCGGACCTGCGCCACCGGCAGCGGTGATGGTGAACCTCTGACACTGCCCGAAGATGTCCCTCCACTGACCACTACCGCACGGCATACGAGTTTGGGGAGCAGCTGCTGATACCAGCACGAAGACCAGCGACAATACACACACCAACTTCAAGAGAGACATGTTGACTTGCCTTGAGCGACGACAAACTGAGACTGATATCAGAAGCAAGGTCTGCCGAGCAACCACAACATTACTCATATCTATGTAGGCTGGTTTCTCTCATTGGTTAGAATTGATTATCAAAACCGGATTCCCGTGGTAATAGGGGACGGTATTCAGCTTACCACAGATCCCTTCCTTCCGCAATGATACGCTGTGCATATTAATTATTATTACTCTACCAACTAAACTAAGATAAAACATTGGTTTTAGAAAAATGCAATATCGCTCGCCATTTCCTACACAGTTCGATTCTGCCAAGTGTTATCTTATCCCACTATGCCAATCTTCGTTAATTAGCACGTCCTGTCCTTCAAATTAAGATTTCAGACAATTTCAATTAATTAAGGAGGGTATTTTTCACTTGTTTGAGGTTTGTGTATAAAAATAAAATACTTTCTCACAAATAAATGTGGACATGCGTATACCAGACGCTACTGTCACTGAAAGGTTCATGTTACACGTTCAGAGTAGATTGTCTGATAAAAAATAGTTAAATCTGGATGCGGGATGGCAAAAGTTAATCATCCATCTATAGGGCGGGGGGGGGGGGGGGGGGGGGAGGAGGAGTTTGAATGATTTAAGTGAGTTGTTTTGCATCAAATGTTTGCGTGAATGAATGAACCGATCTTTTGCCGATTTATGTAGCTCGAGACTCTAATTCGGGAGGTCACGGATTCGAATCCGTCCACCGGCAATTCCAACTAAAAATTAAGTACTACATGGCTTTCCTTAGTAGTGATAATACGAATGCAAGGGGAAAGCAGGCTCCTTAAATAGTGGCGTGGGTGTACGGAGTGAAAATCCCTTAAAACACCGTTCGCGCAATTACAAGCAAACCGACGAAAATATATCCAATGTCATTATAAAACCGTTAATTGTTATATATTGTATAAAAAATTTACATTTTATTGTTTTATATAATAATTGATACAATTAGAAGACTTCAATTTCACTTACCCCGAGAAAAAAGCTTTTTTTGTCTGTTTGTTCCCTCTATACTTTACCGGACAAACGGCATATGCGATCTTGATGAAAATTGGAGGGGACCTTCGAAATCACTGAGCTAGATCTGCCAAGGTTTTGGGTCCAATCAAAGAAATATTTCATGAATATCGTACATTTACGATTTTTTTTACGATTTTTAATGCGATATTGTCGCGATATTTGGGCCAATTCTGACCAAACGGGTGGGGCTACAACGTTCATATTTTACATGAACATTACGGTAATGGTGATGTAGTGCCTTTTGAAAGAAAAAGTTGAAAAAGCTAGCCAGATTTCGTAGAAATAAAGGTTTTAATATAAGCCATAGAAACTTGACAATAACCACCTACAATGCGTACAAAAAGCAAGTCTTTGGGTTTTCGAGATATTTTACATTCACATGTTAATTGGTATTACCAAAGCAATTATTACGATTTTATAAAAATTATACTTACTTAACAAAACAATTGCAATGGAACTTGAAAAAGTAATGAGATCCCACGCATACAAAAAACTAAGTAATCATTGGACAGAAACAGTCAACCAAAAAAGCTCATCCACCAACGTGACTGGAAAAATCGTTCACAAAGTGGCCTAGTTAATTGGATGAGCGAAGCGAAGACTTCAATTTCACCGACCCCCCAAAAAATTTAGCTCGGGTGTTTTTTTGTTTTTTGTTTTTTTGTTTTTCCGTCTGTCTAGGTGTCCCCGGGTGTCCGAACTCACTCTCTTCTTGGTGTTCTGTCACCTGAGCAAGAATATAACTAATAACTAATTGAGCGAGCGAAGCGAGCGTCTCCACTTGACTCTTATGGCTACAATGTCTGTTTTTTTTTTTTTTTTTTTTTCTGTTATGCTTCGATACAGGTCGCACCGTTTCTCTGATTGACCTGAAATTTTGCACACATGTACATACCACCTAGGCGGGTTGCTGTATAGTTTTGTGGCAAAATCGTTCAAAAAGTTAAAAAGTTACATTAAAGTTAATCGAAAGTTTTTTTTTAACTAAACGGCGACAAAATCTGAGGTGGCCAAATCATTTAGAATGTCCGTCCGATCACGAATATGTTATTTTTATTTTGATCCGATAAGTAGTGTAGATGGAAATTACATTATAACAAAGTCCCGTTACCATGGCAACGGAAAGTCGCACAGCTTTTTTGGCTCATGATAGCGGTCAAACGGAGGCTCGGATCGAGTTGAAATTTTGACCATCCGCAAGTTTCGTTCTCGATTGAATGCCATTAGTTTTGTGGCAAAATCGTTCAAAAAGTTATAAAGTTACATTAAAGTTAATCTAAAGTTTTTTTTTTTAAACTAAACGGCGACAAAATCTGAGGTAGCCAAATCATTTAGAATGTCCGTCCGGTCACGAATATGTTAATTTTATTTTGATCCGATAAGTAGTGTAGATAGAAATTACATTTTAACAAAAGTAACGTTACCATGGCAACGAAAAGTCGCACAAGAATTCTGGTCACTATGTACTGCCACCTAGAAGAAATCAAGAGTAAAATAGTTTTCCCAAAGAAATGATGTCAAGGTCCTCTAGATGGCGGTGGATTTTATCCATTCTCTCCTATTTTACAAATTTTCAGCTAAATCGATCAAGACCTTAAAGACTTATTGGTATGTAACATTATGGGAATGTCGTACTCGGGTCGTGTTGCACGTACCGGTGCTCGCTCAACAACGCGTCCAACTGAGCGTTTTCCTAGTAACTATAACTCTTTCACTAATACATAAAAGAGTTCTCTCTACATGCAAAGACATACATCTCAGTTTTCCAGTAAGTGTTCAAAGCAATACGGTATAGACCTCCAGCATCAAATGCAAAATTGGGCTTAATGCACCACATCAAGAATCAAGAATAGTTTGATTATTCGTTTCCTTATTAGATGATTGGAAAATGAGCTAATCGTGACAATTAGTGGCAAATATTGTGGCCCGTTTTTTTCGCCAAGATTATCTGTACAACTTTATGCTTACTTTTATAAACGTTTTATAACATAAAGTGGATGGAATAAAATTATACAAGTTTGGAAAATTCGATAATAAATATAGTTAGACACCTAAGAGCATGCAATTGCTACCAGGGCAGGTGTCCCTCAGCAAGAAACACATAAAACATATTCTCTTTGATACATAAATACAAATATGTGAGCTGAAGGTTTTGTGAAACTACATAATAGGTCAATGTATTTAATTTTGCACTGTACACACATGAACCTTCTACTTCACATCATGCATCACATGTGAATTAAGCAATATCTAAGACAAGCATATCAAATTGAAAACGAAGTAATATGACTTTCTAAAGGAATGCAGTGTGCCGTGAGTCACGCGTTACATGAACGCCATAATCACGATTTATTTTCGTGGTCGTGCGTAATTATATTTGGCAAATAATTGGATGAGCGTAGCGAGCGTAGCGAGCGAAGCGAGCGAAGCGAAGATTCCATTTCACTACACTTGAGAAAAAAATCCGGAATGTTTTTTTTTTCAATCTGTATTTTTGTCTGTTTTTTAGCACGATTCCGGCTAAACCGATACTCCAATTGCGATGAAATTTTATGAAGGCCTTCAAAATCTCTGAACTTAGAACTGCCACGTTTTTTTAGCGCCATCGAAAAATTATTTCTCATAAAAATCGCAATTTTACGATTTTTTTTCGATTTTTTGAAAATTTATTTTACTTATAACATCTACATGCTTAATCCGATTCTAATGATTTTTTCACAGAACCTTAATTTTATGAATTAAGATATTCGTGTGAAATTTGAGCACAATCGAAAAATTATTTCTAATGAAAATAGAAACTTTGTGGGTTTTTTCTTTTTTAAAACAATTTTTTTACTTATTACACCTACATGCTTGATCCTATTTTAATAAGTTTTTCACAGAACCTTAATTTTACTAATTTATATATTCGTGTGAAATTTGAGCGCAATCGAATAATTATTTATTATAAAAATCACAATTTTTTGATTTTTTTCTTTTTTAAAAATTACGATTAATTAAAAAAATTTAAAATTTAAGTTTACTTTTTATTAAATTTAATTTAATTTAAAAAAAATTTAAACTTAGTAATAATTTTTTCACAGAACAACAGAAAATCCGCATAACACATGGCAGCTCAATGCACCAATACGCTCATCCAACAACGCGGCGGGACTAAAGCGTTTTTCCTAGTTACAAATCCCAATAATGATAGCACTTATTTCTTCGACGAGGATTTACTGATAAACTGATAGCTCTATTCGATGTGCGCATACAACGTGTAGCGAAGAATATACCCTTTCACGAACAAAATGGCTTCGGGCCCCTTCGAAATCTCTGAACTTAGGCCTGTACGATTTTGGGTACAATCGAAGAAATATTTTTGGATGAGCGTAGCGAGCGTAGCGAAGATTCCATTTCACTACACTGGAGAAAAAAATCCGGAATGTTTTTTTTTTCTTTTTTCTTTTTTTTGTATTTTTGTCTGTTTGTTAACACGATTCCGGCTAAACCGATACTCCGATTGCGATCAAATTTCATGGAGGCCTTCGAAATCTCTGAACTTAGAACTGCCACGTTTTTGAGCGCAATCGAAAAATTATTTATCATTAAAATCGCAATTTTACGATTTTTTTTCGATTTTTTAAAAATTTCTTCGACTTATAACTCCTACATGCTTTATCCGATTTTAATGATTTTTTCACAGAACCATAATTTTATGAATTAAGATATTCGTGTGAAATTTGAGCGCAATCGAAAAATTATTTCTTATGAAAATCGAAATTTTACGGGTTTTTTTCTTTTTGGATGAGCGAAGCGAGCGTAGCGAGCGAAGCGAAGATTCCATTTCACTACACTGGAGAAAAAAATCCGGAATGTTTTTTTTTTTTTTTCTTTTTTTTTCTTTTTTCTGTATTATTGTGTGTTTGTCAGCACGATTCCGGCTAAACCGATACTCCAATTGCAATGAAATTTTCTGGAGACCTTCGAAATCTCTGAACTTAGAACTGCCACGTTTTTGAGCGCAATCGAAAAAATGTTTCTCATTAAAATCGCAATTTTACGATTTTTTTCGATTTTTTAAAAATTTCTTCGACTTATAACACCTACATTCTTTATTCGATTTTAATGAGTTTTTCACAGAACCACAATTTTATGAATTAAGATATCCGTGTAAAATTTGAGCGCAATTGAAAAATTATTTTTTATGAAAATCGAAAATTTTACGGGTTTTTTCTTTTTTTAAACAATTCTTTGACTTATAACACCTACATGCTTTAACCGATTGTAATAATTTTTTCACAGAACCTTAATTTTATGAATTAATATATTCGTGTGAAATTTGAGCGCAATCGAATAATTATTTTTTATGAAAATCGCAATTTTACGATTTTTTTCTTTTTTTAAATTACGATTAATTAAAAAAATTAAAAATTAAAGTTTATTTTTTATTTAATTTAAATTAATTTTAAAAAAATCTTCAACTTAGCAATGATTTTTTTCACAGAACAACAGAAAATCCGCATAACACATGGCAGCTCAATGCACCAATTACGCTCATCCAACAACGCGGCGGGACTTAAGCGTTTTCCTAGTTTAAAACAATTCTTTGACTTATACACCTACATGCTTTATCCGATTGTAATGATTTTTTCACAGAACCTTAATTTTATGAATTAATATATTCGTGTGAAATTTGAGCACAATCGAATAATTATTTCTTATGAAAATCAAAATTTTACGATTTTTTTCTTTTTTAAAATTACGGTTAATTAAAAAAAATTAAAATTAAAGTTAATTTTTTATTTAATTTAATTTAAGTAAAAAAATCTTCAACTTAGTAATGATTTTTTCACAGAACAACAGAAAATTTGCATAACACATGGCAGCTCAATGCACCAATTACGCTCATCCAACAACGCGGCGGGACTTAAGCGTTTTCCTAGTACATTAAAATAGCACAAGTAAGGTTGATTGTGTTTCCCTATAGGAATGCATGAATATTGGCCGAAAAACACTCAGCCATCAACCAACTGAAAGTTCCTGGAAGTTATGTAGTAGGGCATAAACGGTGATTTTGGAACTCTTCTAACAACGAAGCTTCAATTTGACCACCCCGAGAAAAAAAGCTCGTGTATTTGTTCGCTGTATTCCAGACAAACGTCTACACCGATCTTGATGCAATTTTCAGTGAACCTTCGAAATCTCCGAACCTATACCTGCCACGACTTTGTGTACAATCGAAGAATGGCTAACAACATTATCCTTGCTTTGCAGCCAAGATGGAGGCTCTAGGGGTGGAGCCCATGCTCAAGGTCGCCACGACTTTGTTTGTGTTTGAATGGCTAACGACATTGTCCTTGCTTTGCAGCCAAGATGGAGGCTCTAGGGGTGGAGCCCATGCTCAAGGTCATGGATCGCCTCGGGTTCGGGACGGAACAGTTCGACATCGTCAAGACTCTTGGGAAGGCGCAGAGGATTCTGGGACTCAACACTCTCTTCGGCTTCTGGGTGAACCAGGACATGAGGAACACCACAAGACACGTCATGGTGGTGAGCGAACACAGTGACAGTTTTTGTGGTTAAAGTAATGAGACAATTATTTTAGAAAATTGAAGTAGAATTGACATGTAAACTAGCTCAAAATTGATTTGAAAGTAACGTATCTTTTCCACACGATAATTTTAGAAATTTTGGAACGGAATTTGGCCAAGGACTTGCAAGATACAATTCAAACATGAACAGCTATTTGAGATGAAACTTCATGTAATCTTTGATTAACCCAAAGATGTTAAATTGGCAGTGAAAAATATTCCGAATTTTCGATTTTAGCGATATAAATTTCGCTTTTATCAAAAATACATGCATCTGATTTTGTCATTTCGTAAACAACCCAAATAATATGATTTTTTTTTAAGTTCAAGAAAGAACCGCAAGTCAGTTTTAAAGGTACCCGTAGCGGAGGAAAACGCTGCACAATATTACAAGTGTCGAAACTAAAGAACATGAAGTTAAACTGCTGTTTTACCGTGGTAAAAGAAACAATATGATCCATGTTCTGTTACAGTTCGACCAGATAACTCCTGGGATCAGCGAGCGCTACCTCCTTCAGCCCGACCTGTTCAAGCTGGAGCTGGGGGAGTACTCCCGGTACATCCAGGACATGGTGCGGGTCTACTTAGAGCATGACGACACCATCGCCAAGGACGACCCTGTCAGGCTGAACAACACGGAGGAGTTCGCCAAGAGCATCCTCGACTTCAGTACACAACTGGCCAAGGTAGGGGCAACACAAACGCGGATTGAGTACGCTTTTCTATATTTTATACCAAAAGGCATTGGAGCCAGTTTTTTTAAACATTGATACGGATATTTGTCCAGAAGTCAAACACACAGTAAAATTGATTTAAATCACATTTTGCAGGAGTTCGTTAGGTTTGAGGTTTGAACAATGTCACAAACACGTACACAAACACAAATACAAACACAAACACAAATACAAATACAAAAAACACAAACACAAACACAAACACAAACACAAACACAAACACACACAAAATTCGAATTTTTTAGCCCCCCAAACAGAGGCCAATTTGCTCGTGTGGCTGTCGTGGACTCGTGGGTTTAGTTGCGTTCTCGCAAAGTGCAGCTCAAAAAATCGAATTTCTTTTTGTGTGTTTATGTTTCACGTGTGGTTTTACGTCTTGGCAAGATACCAGATCTAGGACAGTCTACCTGTCTTTAATCGGACCTTGCTTCGTCATGGTGGCGCCAGGTTTGCAAGATGGATGACGGAGATGATGTTCACAGCTTGATAAAGGAGGGTTGTCGTTGCGATTCATATTGCTCCAGTGGATTCGCGTACGGTAACATGGCCAGCCGCCAGTACGAGGTTTAATTTTTTTTTTTAAACTGAGAACTTAAAAATAGTTTAATGGCTATGGCTGTGGTGTGGCTATTTATGCAATAGCTACATGACGTTCTCTTTCCGTGTGCCTTTGTGACATTAATTGTGCCATTTAATGTAGGTCTTCACTGTATGAGCAATGCTTGCACAATGTAGCCTATTCATCCTCTCATTTCTTTGCAGATTATGACATCGCGGGAGGCGAGAAGAGACTCGCGTAGTGTGTTTCACGAGCTGAGTGTTGAAGGCCTCCAGGGTCTCACGGACAGCGGAGAAAATCCCCAGGTAGACAATATCACAATACTACAATTTGTTTTCAAACAGCTCGTGGGAATGCTGCCCAGAGACAGTTGAATGCAACCCGTCTTCATGGCTATAGGTATATTAGAGCTAGGTGGGTAGTTTGTGAAGGGAACGTCCACGGGCTGTTTAAGAGGACTCAACTCAATCATTTGCATGCTACTGAAGAAAACTTTCAGTTATGATTGCCGGTAGAGGGTATCCAATACGCTACTTTCAGAAAATTGTCACATGGCGTTGGCCTTTAAGCTACTTTAGTCGGTTAATAATAGGGAACTGTCCTTGGTTTCAACTATATCTTACACGTATTTAGTAATTTGTAATATTCAATTTAATAAACATCGCAATTAAAATAAACTATATAAAACAAATCTGTAGATTCTATGCATGTTCAAAGTTCCTGGGTTTTGACTTCCTGCACAAAGACTTAAGTACGCGCTCTTTTGGTTGTGACATCATCGTGAGGTGAGGGGGGGAAGCTGATTGGCAGAACTGTCAGCTCGCCGCCTCGGCGAGCCTCACGATGACGTCACGCCCACCTGCAATGGCGCATGGCCGTTTCCCGGCGCGAAGCCCGGTACAAATTTTTCCTCGCTCACAGTTAGCGCTAATAAAAGCCGGACGCATAAAAAACTTTACTGGTTGGTATTTGAGTTTATTAGTATGGACATATTCAAATTTGGTAATGAAGGACAGTTCCCTATTATCAGATATGTATCCACAGTGGCGTGGCGAACTACTAAGAGTGATCGGTGCCTATAATATTTTAACTATACCCACCCCCTACTTTCGTTGGCAACAAGGTGGGTCTGGGGGCGTGCCCCCAGTTTAGCCCCGCAGGGAATTTTTTCAATTTTGATGATCCTAGAATTGATTTGGTGCGTTTTACCATCAATTATTATGATTTTATAGATGTTGATAGCCTCATTTTTATGTAATGAAATTTTAATGAAATGGCTGAATTTTTTTTTCTGTTGAACTCATAAAACCAACAGTTTATCATTTTTTAGTCTTCCACAGTTTAGCCCCGCGGGAATTTTTCAATTTTGGTCATCCTAGAATGGATTTGGTGCGTTTTACCAGCAATTAATATGATTTTATGGATTTTGATAGCCTCATTTTTATGTAATGAAATTTTAATGAAATCGCTGAATATATTATATATTTTTTTGAACTCATAAAGCCAACGGTTTTTAATTCATTTTTGTCTACCCCAGATTAGCCCCGCAGGGAATATTTTTAATTTTGGTGATCCTAGAATGGATTTGGTGCTTTTTACCGGCAATTAATATGATTTTATTAGACGAGTAAGCAAAGCGAATGAGGATTACTATTCAAGATAAACGGCGCTTATTCTGTGACTCTGTGCGTGTGTGTGCTAGTGTGAACTATAAAAATCAGCCGAATCGCTGAACAGATTGCGCTTATGTTTTAATTGTTGAACTCATAAAGCCAACGGTGTATTATTCCTCTTCGCCTCCTCGTAGCGGCATAGCCAGAATTTGGGAAAAAATACACATTATGAAAGTAAACAATGAAGAATTTAGTACCTACAAGAGGAATCCGGGGGCCTTCCCATTTGAAAAAAAAATTGTATGTCCTAGATCGTTAGATAATCTGTGCATTTTGGAAATCAATTTGGTTATTTTGTTCGTTTTCTCCGTTTATTGGCAGAGCCATTATTTGGGATTTAGGAAAACTACTGAAACGCATAATAATGAAAACTAGGGGCTACGTGAGCTTGCCCCCGGGAAAAATGATTATTTAAGGTTATTTGGTACAAATCTGTGAGTTTTGAAGAAACACTTATCTAACTAACTAACTAACTAACTTAAGGAGTTATCTGCCACTTGGACGACGTCTTGGTCTTCGGTAAAGATCAAAAGGAACATGACGAGCGTTTACATCAAGTACTCAAGAGAATGGAGGAGGGCCATATCACTCTGAATGCGCCGAAATGTCAATTATTCGGGAGGTCCGCGGTCGATCCTCATCCAATATTTGAAGAGAAAAGATACGATTTTATTATTTTACGGACAAACTTACTGTCTCGATTTTTATTGAAATCCAAATCAATGCATTTTCATCTAGAAATTGTACTGGAAATACTTCAATTCAAATAGGTCCAAGAATGTTCTTCTTATTGCATTCACGACGTCGTTAATCCTGCTTCATATCATAAGACGGTAATTTAAAAATTAAAACAGAAAACTCGAAAATGTTCTAGACTTCCTCCATGCCACCAGCTGTATGTAATTTATAAATTCCTCAAATCAATCTATTCAATCAAATGAAATAAATTATAGTATAACGAACGTGTCTATTCATTTAGCAGAATTGTTAAATTGCTACCTGTTATTAGTTGAGTTGAGAACTACTGGATGAATATCCATCATGAATGTTGCCTGCACTTTTACTAAATCATGATTCAAGACAAACTTTTACAACAGTCCAGTAATACTTTAAAATAAGTAAGAGTTGTAACCATACAATTCAGTGGGTGTGATTAAAACAATTAAAATAATTATATAAAATATTATGTTTCTTAAAAATTAAGGGATGGGTGGGTCCCTGGGGGACCACCCACCCACCCCTTTTGGTATCGGTGCCTGGGCTCCGATTTGGTATGTTCGCCACGCCACTGTGTATCCATGAGACGACCCAACACCCACAACCCACAAGTACAACTCTTCTCTTACCACCATATACCAGTCTCCTCTCTGTTCCACATCTTTCCTCACATTACCTGCCATCGTTCTGATGGTCAAATTAATACTTCTTTCAACTATAACACATTGTCCGAACCATTCTTGTTCTGTACTATCTTAATAAGTATTAATTCAGTTGTTGTTACTCTTTTGGACTATACACTGCACTTTAATAATAAATAAAAAGATTTTAAACAATATTTCTTATTTATTTATTTAAGTAATAGTCCATTCTGTGCCATGGTTATACTTACGATTCCTTCACTAACACTTCCTATCCACAGCACAGCTCCCATTGGTTTAGCAGATTTGGTACTTTATACATAATTTACTCCTTAATTTTTCATGGCCTCTCAAAACCTTTTTCCTCCCGCGATTGTCTGTCGTCTACGCCATTTTCAATAACTGAGAATAATTCTCAGTGGTTTTACCAATTCCATTATTCTGTATAATTATTATACAGAATAATGTATAATAATAATATATGGTAATAATAATTGGTAAAAACACTTTTTAATTTAAGAACTGTGGTAAGTCCAAATATTTTCCATTTTAAAATCAATTAACCTGTCCTGCTATAGTTTATTAATTATTATAAACTTAAGTTAGTTGGGCCAAACAACTACATTATGAAAAAGGATTCTATCAACTAAAAGTACACTTGTCATGTTATCAAAAATCGCTGGTGTTAATGTTGTTTGTCTGGCACAGCTCAACTGGACAAGGTACCTGGGCATGGTCTTCCAGGACACAAACGTCACCCTTGACTTCAATGCTGAGAGAATCTACGTGCTGGACATCGGCTACCTCCACAAGCTCTCGGTGCTCTTGGCAAACACAGACTCGGTCACTCTAGGTAACTGGGAATATGTATGTTAATTAGACGAGGGAATGCAGCAACTCAGTCTTCCTTTCTAGTCTCTGTTCCGGTATCTGTCTGTCTGTGTTGTGAGATGAACAATTCCACTTTGTATATAATATGTAAGGTTGTTAAATGTTAAGCCTGGCCAGAGCCAGTTGAATAAAGATCGATATACACACATTCCACATAGAATCCAGTTAGCACTAAAGGATGAAGTAAAATGCAAGATATACAAACTTGTCAAAGAAGAAATACTCATAAAAGACATCATCCACTCCTTGAGTAAGTAGCAGGGTCATAATTAAATATCCATAAAATTGAGGATCTTCCTGGATCCCAGGGACCTGAATACAGTGCTGCTGCAACGATTTACCGATCTCATTACCAATACCAACCAGCAAGCATAGAAGAAATTCTACCAAAGTTGGCAAAAGCAAAAGTGTTTACTGTACTGGAAGCTAACGATAATTTATAGCAGCTGAATTTGATGAAAAAAGCTTTAATCTGACTACGTTTTGGACTCCATTCGGTAGATATCGGTGGCTGCGGATGCCTTTTGGTATAAATAAAGCTCCAGAAGAACTCCAAAGACGTATGCACGAGTTACTACATGATCTAGATGGAGCATATGACATTGCAGACGACATTTTGGTAGTTGGACGAAGTGAAACAATAGAATAGGCATTTTAAACTTCAGGAATTAACTGAAGAGAGAAAAGTGAAGATAAAACTAAATTAAGCCAAGATTCAGCACATGATGTCTGAGGTTTCCTATAACGGACATATGATATCGCAGGACGGAGTGCTCCCAGATCCAAATCCAGTAAGAGCTGTAGAAGAAATGCAAAGACCTGGATCAGTCAAAGTGGTTAAACAATATCTGAGTTTCACATATTACCTAGCTAAGTTTTTTTCTGGTGAAAGGTTTGACAGTACTTATGGGGTCGACACAAAGTAAAAGTAGAAACACACGGCCATCTACCTCAACGATGTAACTATGTTGTTGGTTCCAGTTCTCGTATAATAATGGCTTTGGACCATCTGCTACCGCGCCTCTGTGGGTTGAGTTGTACTCTTACTTTTTGAACAAATATAAGACCAGGTGACTCCGTTGCTTGGCGGTTATATAGTTTACTCGATATTTTCATTTATTCAAGTTAGATCAAGGAACTCGGATCGACTGTCATGAATTTTAAACAGTTTGTTGGGACTTCGAGCTATGTACCTCATCCCCAAACTGAGAAACTACCATTTATCAAACGAAATAGCCGAGTGAGCTGCTAAGAGGGAATAGGACACATTTGACAGTTAGCAAATAGCCATTCGCTCGGCCGAGAAGCATGACCTCACTGTTAAAACGGGATGTAAATTTACAGCACAAAACATTAAGTTAAGTGCTGTTTAAATACATCACTCGTGCAGTAGTTTGCGAAACGCAGCACAAATGCTGTAAATTTTCAAATCAACCAATCACGTTCAAGAACATATACTCCTACTTGCTGTTAATCTAACAGCATTCAATAAGACGTAAAAAAACATCAATTAACCGCATAAAACATTGGCCGTCCTGTAAATTAACAGCATGCCGTGTGATGCATTTCTACATGACGTACTGTTTATTTACATCTCTAGTACACCGAAATAACAGCTGCACTGGTCATGTAAATATACTCCTAAAAACATCACCAACATTGACCGTGCTGTAAATTAACAGCACGCCGTGTGATGCATAACTACATTATGTACTGTATATTTACATGTCTAGTGAAGTGAAATAACAGTTGCACACCGCTCCAAACTTGGCTGACGAAACTCGCTCTGATTCTCACAGGTCCTGTTGGTGTATATGGTTTAATGACATGCTTTGTAATTCTTTCTCCAGGTGATCCAGGTTCGAGCCTCGGTTGGCGCGGGTTTTTTCTTCTCAGGAAATTAATATGCAATGTTAATCTTCCTCTGGGCTATCTAATGGTGTATGTCTTCCTTACAGATTCACTCTGCATCACTGTCTAATTAATCAAATATAATTAATAACAATTTCTATTTTGCCAGCTGTGAATTCACATCACTTGAAATGATGTTAATTTACAGAATGGTCCTGTATGAAAACTGTACTAAAAGATGCAAATTTACATCACTTCTTATGATGTTAATTAACAGTAAAGTCCTATTCGCAAACTGTACAATAAGATGTGTATTTACAGCACTTGCTATGATGTTAATTCATAGCAATGGCCTGTGAGTGAACTGTAACAAACAGTGATTTTACATCACTAATTTTGATGTCAATAAACGTTCTTTCGCGCTGTACATTTACATCATATACAATGATGTAAGTTTGCAGCACAAAGTGCTGGCAGCACATTTCCAGCACACTGTGCCGTAAATTTACACCATTGTATATGATGTAAATATACATTGCAATGGAACGTTTAGTTACATCAAAGCAAGTGATGTAAATTCACAGCTTAGAGTACAGCCTGCTCACATGACTTTTTTGTAAATTAACATCATAGGAAGTGATGTAAATTTACTGCTTTTAGTACTAGCTGCTCACATGACTGGACTGTAAATTAACACCATAGGAAGTGATGTAAGTTAACAGTATCTCAATGTAATGAAAAGTTCCATCGCGATGTATATTTACATCACATACAATGATGTAAATCTACAGCACAATGTGCTGGAAATTTACATTATCTTTTTGGACAGTGTACCGTATATGCAACTTTCCAAAATAGTCAATAAAGCACAAATGGACAGTAAAGATTTTACAGATTTTTTATTCAGAAAAAAACAAACACGAATATAGGAATTTTGGAATTTTTAACAAAATAAAAATTCGTGAAAATTAATTAATTTTTTATAAATTGTTTTAAAACAATTTTAGGAATATGTTCCTCTAAAGCCCTATAATATCCACTTTCATGACATAATATGTTAAAAATTTCAGACACCTGTGGTGTCAGTCCGCCGAACGAACAGCAATTTGCCTTATACGCATGTCCTCTCATATGCTAGCAAAGATGATCTAGAAGCCTACACAGCGATCGGGTGAGGACAGAGATCTAGCAATGCCTAAACTGTCCTGGCGAAATACTCCAACCAACTCATGGACTCAAGCCCGGCGCTCACTCGTCTAACAACGACTTAAGCAGTTTCCTAGTAATTATCAAAACAAGAATGCAAGAGAAACGGAGTGTGTATGTTATCCCGTGTGGTACATACATGTACAAACATGTTGATTTTTGCTTGATCTTACTTTTTGGATGAGCGAAGCGAAGACTTCAATTTCACCGACCCCCCAAAAAATTTAGCTCGGGTGTTTTTGTTTTGTTTTGTTTTGTTTTTTCCGTCTGTTTGTTCGCTCTCTACCGGGCAAACGGCATATGCGATCTAGATGAAAATTTGACACGACCTTCGTTTTCTCTGAACTTAGACTTGCCACGTTTTTGGGTACAATCGAAGAAATATTTCTCATGAATATCGTACTTTTACGATTTTTTTCGATTTTTAGTGCGATATTTTCGTGCCATTTGGGCCGATTCTGACCAAACGGGTGGGGCTACAACGTTTATATTTCACATACACATTAAGGTTATGGTGATGTATTGCTTTCTGAAAGAAAAAGTTAAAAAAGTTAGCCAGAATCAAGAGAAATAAAGCTTTTAATATACGTTTTTTGACTTTTTGTGTGATATTTTCGTGCCATTTGGGCCAATTCAGACCAAACGGGTGGGGCTACAACGTTCATATTATACATGAACATTAAGGTTATGGTTATGTAGTACCTTTTGAAAGAAAAAGTGGAAAAATTTAGCCAGAATCCATAGAAATAAAGCTTTTAATACAAGTACAGTTTTTTTTAATACAGTAAATAATACCAATTGACAAGAAACAAAAGAAACTTGACAACATTCACCTAGAATGCGTAGGCAGCAAAACAAAGCACTTGCAAAAGTAAAGATATGCCACGCAAACTAAAACCTTTAAAAAGCTCATCCATCAACGCGGCGGGACTTTAGCGTTTTCCTAGTATTATAATATTATTGGATGAGCGAAGCGAAGACTTCAATTTCACTGACCCCCCAAAAAAATTAGCTCTGGCATTTTTTGTTTGCTTGTTCTTTTTTTTTTTTGCGATTTGTTCGCTCTCTACCGGGCAAACGGCATATGCGATCTTGATGAAAATTTGACACGACCTTCGTTTTCTCTGAACTTAGACTTGCTACATTTTTGGGTACATACAAAGAAATATTTCTCATGAATATCGTACTTTTACGATTTTTTTCGATTTTTAATGCGATATTTTCGTGACATTTGGGCCGATTTTGACCAAACGTGTGGGGCTACAACGTTCATATTTCACATGGACATTAAGGTAATGGTGATGTATTGCTTTCTGAAAGAAAAAGTTGAAAATTTTTGCCAGAATCTATAGAAATAAAGCTTTTAATATAAGTTTTTTTATTTTTTGTGCGATATTTTCGTGCCATTTGGGCCAATTCTGACCAAACGGGTGGGGCTACAACGTTCATATTATACATGGACATTAAGGTTATGGTGATGTAGTACCTTTTGAAAGAAAAGTTGAAAAAGTTGGCCAGAATATCCAAATAAAGCTTTTAATAAAAGTTTTTTACGGAAATAACCAATTGACAAGAAACAAAAGAAACTTGACAACATTCACCTACAATGCGTAGGCAGCAAAACAAAGCACTTGCAAAAGTAAAGATATTCCACGCAAACTAAAAACTTTAAAAAGCTCATCCATCAACGCGGCGGGACTTTAGCGTTTTCCTAGTTTATGTTATGGAGTCTTCTACTTAACACGCATTTGACCACAAGTGGTAGAAAGGTACAATCCGGCGTTTACATAAACGTTGTTTCATAGATACTATATCAAATACAACAATACAAAAGTGACTCTAATTATTATGACGTCACGTTACATTTTATTGGTATAGATTTAGTAGTTACATTATAGATGGAAGTGAACTTTTGCGTTCCAAACTATTTTGGTGGAGGTGCCGGGTTCATGTTACTTTCTTTTTGTGTATAACCCTAAGAGTCACAAAACAAAATAATAAAAAAATGTATAATCCTTCTTCAGGATAATATGAACAAAACAAATCAATGGCAAACATGTTGAAGTAGGTATTTATCGTAAAACTGAGACGTGACCACACCCAATCAAACGTATGGGCGTGATATCGATTTATGTGTGCTTTCAGAACGGTTTGTCTGGTGGAGTGTGCTGTCCACCCTGGCACCTCTTACACTGCAAGAATTCAGGGACCTGTCCTTCCGCTTCAGCCAGAAGGTCTTCGGCTTGGCCCAGAGGACAGCCAGGTAAGTAGTGTGCGTGTGCGTGTGCGTGTGCGTGTGCGTGTGCGTGTGCGTGTGCGTGTGCACAACACTAGAGAGGATGCAACCGTGACGACAATATATAACCTATGTACATTGCGTGTTTCAGGTGGAAGGGATGTACGGGGAATGTCAACACAAACTTTGGCATGGCAGTTAGTTATTTGTACGTCCAAGAGCACTTTAATAATCACTCCAGAACCAAGGTAATTATATTTAGACCTTGTTTACGAAATGTGCTTTAAATCCAAACACGTTTTCCAAAATATACAATGCATCATACAGTAGTTATAGATCAAGATTATTAGTCATAGACTTCTAAGAAGACCAAAGATATATATATATATATATGTTCTGTTGTAGGCTTTCGTGATTCATGGTTTATGTTAAGTTATACTTTACGGAAATAATCACGCTTTATTGGATGTTTAAAACAAATATTTAATTAAAACTTCAACGTTTCAGAAGACTAGGCTTCCATTTTCAAGAAGAGTTGGTATAAAACAATAAAAACAAAACATCAGCAACACAATAAAAATATAAACAAACTTAACCGCCTTACAAAGGCAAACCAAATAGTAAGTACAAAAGCAAATCAGGTGCAGTGAAAACTTTTTTTTTTAACAAAAGTTTGTTTATATTTTTATTGTGTTGCTGATGTTTTGTTTTTATTGTTTTATACCAACTCTTCTTGAAAATGGAAGCCTAGTCTTCTGAAACGTTGAAGTTTTAATTAAATATTTGTTTTAAACATCCAATAAAGCGTGATTATTTCCGTAAAGTATAACTTAACATATATATATATATATATATTTGGGTTGGTCTTACGATGTCTGCTTTTATTAACGATTTTGATCGCCAAGTTTGAGGATAAAGTTTACCATTTGGGTGGCACTTACACTCACCATTGACAATCAATGTGGTATTTTGTAATGTGTATCTTTATAATACCTTGCATTTTACAATGTTAACTTTTTTTATTGTATTTGTTTGTTATTACTATTAATATTTATTGATTGTATTATTGTAATATTTTGAACCACCATAAGACAAAAATTGTTAAACTTAGGATACAAAACTTTACTACTCAAAACACTTGATTGCATAGTTAAAGGGAGTGTAAGCTATTATTAAAACATCATGCTAACTTAATAGTATACTTTTGTCACAAGTAAGTACTCAAAGTCGTTCATAAAGTAGCAATAGCGGAACTGCGGAAGTATGCATCAACCAAAAACATTAAACATTAATTTGGTATTTTCAAAATCTGTAAATAATGATCTTTCTCTATAACTACTGTTTATGAATATTTTGGAAAACGTTGATGGCTCAAAGCCTTAGGTTACCTACATCATGAATGCATATTATGAATAGTATTGGTTCTAGTACTGTACCTTGGGGTACACCACATAATGTAAAAGCCAGTGATGTTAATTTTTGCATTAATTTCGGTTGTTGAAATAGACTAAGTAAAGTACGAGGTGAGTTCTTACATAATAATATTATTGTTAATTTAAAAATAAAGTTGAACTGTGTCGAATGCGCAAGCTAAATACGAAATAAAGCAATCACCTTGTCACTGTTGTCGATTTATTTTTAAAATACGTAATATTCTATTCTCCCAAGATTGTATATACAACTCATGCTCACAATCTATTTCGCTTAAAATGAGCTCATTGTTTGTAGGCATTAGAGATGATATCCGACGTGACAGTGGCGTTCTCCGACCTCGTGAAGAACTTGCAGTGGATGGACGACCTAACGAAGCAGCGGACACTGGAGAAGGCGGCTGCCATGAGACCCTTCATTGGCTTCCCAGGCTGGCTGCTCACTCCGGAGAAGCTGGAGGAGTTCTACAAGGGCGTGAGTGTAACATACAGTGTAGAAACTGCACGACTAGCACCCTAGTGGCGTAGGAACCGGGGGTGGGGGCAATGCCCCCCAAGTGTGGCCCGAGGGGGTTGGGGGGGGGGGAACTAACGTGACCTAAATATTAATCCCAGAATTTCCGTAGTAAATATGCACATACACTATACAATTCGACAGTCACCTTGGTAAAACGAATGTGTTTGCATGATTCGTCTTTACATAAAAAAAATAGGCTAAAATTACTAAAACAAACTTCACTTCAAGTTAATTTTTTTAGTTTTTAGATCGCAGATAGTTGCTCTCAAACATCGTTTACAGAATCCGAGTGCAGTTAAAACATGACGGCATAGGCCCTAGGGCCACCACACTACAGTTAGCTAACTGTAGTGTGGTGAAATTTACCCCAGCTGCCGCCCACAAAAGCTGCTAATAAATTTGCTCCCCCCCCCCCCTTCCCCAACTATCAAAACGTTCCTACGTGCCTGTTACACTCTACTAGACTAGCAAACATGGGTACGAGGTTCTAAATCGAAATAGGAAGCAAAGTTTGCCGTTGTTGGATGAGCGAAGCGAAGACTTCAATTTCACCGACCCCCAAAAAATTTAGCTCGGGTGTTTTTTTTTTTCCGTCTGTTTGTTCGCTCTCTACCGGGCAAACGGCATATCCGATCTTGATGAAAATTGGAGGGGACCTTGAAATCTCTGAACTTAGACTTGCTACGTTTTTTGGGTACAATCGAAGAAATATTTCTCATGAATATCGTACTTTTACGATTTTTTTCGATTTTTAGTGCGATATTTTCGTGACATTTGGGCCGATTCTGACCAAACGGGTGGGGCTACAACGTTCATATTTCACATGGACATTAAGGTCATGGTGATGTATTGCTTTCTGAAAGAAAAAGTTGAAAAAGTTAGCCAGAATCTATAGAAATAAAGCTTTTAATATAAGTTTTTTGATTTTTTGTGCGATATTTTCGTGCCATTTGGGCCAATTCTGACCAAACGGGTGGGGTTACAACGTTCATATTATACATGGACATTAAGGTTATGGTGATGTAGTACCTTTTGAAAGAAAAAGTTGAAAAAGCTAGCCAGAATCCATAGAAATAAAGCTTTTAATATAAGTTTTTTATGGTAAATAATACCAATTGACAAGAAACAATAGAAACTTGACAACAATCACCTACAATGCGTAGGCAGCAAAACAAAGCACTTGCAAAAGTAAAGATATCCCACGCAAACTAAAAACTTTAAAAAGCTCATCCATCAACGCGGCGGGACTTTAGCGTTTTCCTAGTTATGTAATTGGATTTATCTTTGAACTTAGAGCTGTATTGTTTTTGGGTACAATCGAAGAAATATTTCTCATAAATATCGTACTTTTACAATTTTTTTCGATTTTTAGTGCGATATTTTCGTGATATTTGGCAAACGGCTACTCCGATATTGATGAAACTTTAAAGGAACGTTTAAAATCACTGAAATCATATATGTTATGATTTTAGAGACATTTGAAAAAATATTTCTTATAGAAATCGTTTTTTTTATGATTTTTTCTCCGGTTTTTAATACGATATTTTCGTGATATTTGGGCCGATTTTGACCAAACGGGTGGGGATACAACGTTCATATTTTACATTGACATAAAGATTATGGTGATGTAGTGCCTATTGAAAGAAAAAGTTGAAAAATTTTGGTAAAAATTCATATAAATAAATATTTTAATATAAGCCTTTAACAGGTGTATAATGAACAAGTAATATCAAGTAACTATAGAAAAAGTAAGGAGATTCCACATAAAAACGTAATCATGGACAGAAATATTCCAATAAAAAGCTCATCCATCAACGCGACTGGAAAAAGTGTTCGCGAGGCGGCCTAGTAGAACGTTAACATTGTATGAAGTACCCATGTTATGTGCCACCATTGAAATATTTTTGGTGGAGGACCGGGTTCAAAATATATCTCTTGATTGGATTTGTTAATTTTGAATGGATTAAGAACCAAATCATGTGTAGCCTACAGAAGGCAGCGAAGGCTGCGTGTGCATTGTAAAAATTAATTTATAGGTACGAAACTAGCTTCATGCACATCGTATTCTGAAACAAACTTAAACGAAAAGCAAGCAGTACGAAGACCACTGGGTTTTACATGAATATTGAAGGCACAACTATAAAGAGCTACTGCTATTATCAAAGATTGCAGTTATGTCCACCCGTGGACACGGAAAGTGAATTTTTGCATTGACTTTGGTGATGTCAGAATTGGCTGTGACTATTAAAAAATACTTTATGTGTTCTATGTGTGCTGGGTAAGAGCGAATGTATAGTTAGAGCGCTTGAACATAATAATCCTACAAGTCCTGATGTTAGATTTTTGATTCATTAATACAGAAAAGAGTTCTCTACACAAAGATTTATATAAATTCTTCCAGTGAGTTTTGAAAGAAACACGTTATAGACCACCAGCATAGGCCAAACTGGGCTTAATGCATCACATCAAGAAAAGGTCAAAACACTTGTAATTATTGTAAGTCGTTGACAGCAACCACAAATCGACTTGCTTTTGTTTTCAGCAAGCGGAGGTGATCGACGGACACCTGTTTGATACTTATCTCAACCTCTCAGAGGTGACAGTGAAGAAGACTCTTGAAGAACTTCGCGAGACGCCAGACTTCAATAGATGGGTGTCACCAGCGACAACCGTCAATGCTTTCTACTCGCCTATACTCAACTCTGTCAGTGACAATGTAGTCTGTAGCAAAGCTTTAGTCACCGGCGTTGTTATAAACTCCGTCCCTGGGAACCGGAGCAAAGCTTTAGTCACCGGAGACATTTCGCCGTAGGTGATATCAAACAGAGTAGGTAAAATAGTAAAAATCTGGACCGGCACCTCCACCAAAAGAGTTTGTATCTTCTGTTTCTGTTTCTGTTGTTCACCTGCCCCAATGAAGGACAGGTTTGCCAGTGTTGTCGACTTCTCGTGTCGATCGTACACGTTAGTACTAGATTGTGGTCATTATTGGTTTGCAATCTGCATGGTGGAAAATTGACTGTCGCTTCGATTGGGCCACTTGTTGCGAAAAAGGGGAAACTCCCATCTTTTTTTAAAAAAATAATGGATTTTGAGGTCACCTTATGACATTGTGACGATGTACGGTATTTTCCCATGCTTCTGAAGAAAATTATTCCGGCAGAGTTAACTTCTGTAAAATATCTCGAATACTCTTTTGGGTGTGTTGGACAATGAACGCCGAAACAGATTCGACTGCGAGACTGCTACGAATTTGCCTCCAGCAACTGAGATTATACATCACACACCTAGTCTCTTTTTATCCGAACACTGCTAGTGCTTCTCTTTCTGGCCTCGATATTTTTTAACTTCCAACTGCTGCCATTTGTAGCCACAATCTGAACTAGAGTTACCCATAATTACATTTTCAAAATAGGATTGCCCATCAATTCTAACGTGAAATGGCTTTCTGTTTGCAGCGTTCCCAGCAGGAATCCTTCAGCCGCCATTTTATGGCCTTGGTCTTGAGTAAGTATATGATATTGATGAAAGCAATTATCGCCCCCTCCCTCAACCCCCTTGAATCATATTCGCAATCTCACTCCGAGCTTTTGATTTTGTACTAATTATTGCAACAAACCCATTTTTCAAGTTATCGTCACAACATTAATCAGTAAATCGGTTATCAGTAATAATTTCATGGTAGAATATAATTTATCACCTATCATCAGTTTCTTAGCTGTTGCGCAATGCGCAGTCCGTGTTTTTTAAAGATGTTTCCTCAAAATCCGGTACTCCCGGTACTTTTATCATATTTATTAAGTTATATTAACATATTGTTACTTAAAGTCTTTTCAGTAATTGTGTGACCTTGCAACCCTTTGCTTTGCTACTGACATTCTTTAATTACTTTGGTATTGATACAAAACCAACATTATTAAATGTTTAATTAATATTAATAATAATTGCAACTCACCCGCAGATCACTTAACTATGGAGCTATTGGCGCCATCATGGGGCATGAACTTACCCATGGATTTGATGATCAAGGTACGTAATTACATTATTTAACCTGTTGGTCCAAGTGTACTGGAAACAGAACATGCAGTCTAATGGCAACGGGTGTGTTTCAGGACGGCGATATGATAAGCACGGAAACCTTCGGCAGTGGTGGAGCGAGTCAACTCTAGAGGAATACCAGAACAGAGTGCAATGCTTTATCGATCAGTACGGCAAATACAAAGTTGCAGAACTTGGAGACAACTTTACGGTAAGGTCATAGAAATACGTATGGCAAGTATATTTTATGTAAAGGTTTCATGAGAGCGTAGACAACCATGTTGTTCCTGGCGTTGTCCGAGGGTGGAATCATGTCCAGCTTGATTGATCGGTGTCTATAGTACGGTCATTGTTCACTCGTCGATGGTGTTGGCGCCTATAGGGTTGGCTTGGTCGGCTTTGGCTTGGTTGGCTCACATTCTGAATGAGCATGTCGCCGGTATAACAGGCAGGCGGTGCAGGGAGGGTGATGCAGCGGGGGGGGGGGTAAAGTTAGAAGAGTTCATGCTATAATACTTATAACATTTAATGTCAGCTAGCCACTGAAAATCAGTCCTGTGACTGAGTGGAGACAAAATACAAATTTATATATTTTATTTATAATAATATTGCTATGAAGTCACAAAATATGACGATGACTGTTAACATCTGTTTTTTACGACCAAACAACTTATTTTTAGGCAAATAGATTGATATCCAATAAGTATTGCGAAAGTTTGCTAAATGAAAGTTGAAAAGAAGAGGACTCAACACCAATCCCTGTGGCACTCCCCGACTACGACTAGATACACTAATCGTGTTGTAGAAACTGCAACTAGCAAGGGAACTTAGAATGCGCAATCTTTCAGGAACGATCAAAGAACGCGCTGCAGATCCAGAGAAAAATGTAGTTTTCCGGCTTGTTTATTATTGAGAGTCTTGGATTGCAGAATGTGACCAAAGTATTCGCAAAATTGACAAAAATAGGAACCATGCCACATTTATGATAAACCATGTTTTAATTAGATTGGACCACTGGCTTTGGACCTTACCATTCCTACAAAAGACGGATTTTTTGACAAGGTTTTTTGTGACCTATCCTATGTTTTCCATAGAATCCATGATTCTCAAAATCAATGGCATTGTGATTTATGACTCACTCGTACAATCATCCACAGTCAAGAAGCATGGGAGAAAAAGACGCATGCACCCAATTATTCCGCCTCGCTGCCCGGGGAATAGGTCAAAACCATCAAGCATAACATGAGGGACTCTGATTTGGGAGGTCACGGATTCGATCCCACCACCAGCAATCCTGACTGAATGTTCTTACAAGGTTTTCGACAGACATTAATGCAATTGCAAGGGATTGGATCCCCTTAAACAGCCCTCGGACTTTCCCTCACAATGGTTGGTCGAAACTCCTAAACACCTCGTTCGACACCTGAAGATGAGCGTTCATTGCACCCAGGACAAGATTCCCACGACAAAACAATATGGTTAAGGGTCAGTAAAATCTTTTGCGGTGCGGTCTAATAATAACATGTTTTGCTGTGCAGGTAAACGGCATCAACACCCAGGGAGAGAACATAGCTGACAACGGTGGTCTGCGGGAGGCGCTCCAGGCCTACAGGCTCTTCCAGGCGAGGCAGGACCGGGAACCAGAGCTGCTGCTACCTGGCATGTCGACCTTCACTCCCGAGCAGCTGTTCTTCCTGGGGTTTGCTCATGTAAGTCACCAGTGAAACACCAGACGAGACTAGGAAAATATGTTTGTTTCGTTTGTTACCTCTCCACCCAACTAAAAACAAGAACTACATCATGAAAAATATTGTAATACAGAAACAAAGATTACATTTCCAAATTAATGTAATATAAAAACATAATATAACAAAATTGGTTGGGAATACATATCTTGAAAAAGCATCCAACCAAAAGCTTGCGAGAGTAAATAATAATCCGTGTTCTTGCCTCTATTTCAGATGTGGTGTGGGCACCAAACACCAGGGGCGCTTAAGTCGAAAGTAACCGAGGGTGTTCATAGTCCGAACAAGTACCGGGTGATAGGCACGCTCTCAAACACACAAGAGTTTGCCGAGGCGTGGAGCTGCCAAGACCCGCCCCAGAACTGGGGCCCTGATTGAAAGCTTGATTTAACCCCTATAGTAGGCTGTCTATGTTGAAAGAGTATCACGAATCCAAACACTTTAAAAAGATTTGCGTATAGCAAAGAGCTCGAAAAGTTCTATATTTATTCTAGATGGCAGTGCCTTCATAAACGCGGCCAATCGAAAGACAAGTTGTATGAAATGATTTGATTGTTGCAATTATGTAAACAAACAGTTGAGCAAGTTCATATCAAAACAATGTTGTGCTGGCATAGGGTTGGCTAGGCTTGTCAAACATGTAATGTAAGTATGAATTTTACTAGTCCTATAGCCAAATGGAACTTTAGACCTACACTGTTGTATTATAAATAATTTTCTACATCTGGGCCTAGGCCAGGGACGGTTTTCTGATTTGTTTTATGAGAGTATAATGACACCTTTTCTCGTTCCACACAAAGAAGAAAATTTTTAAATGTCCGCCATTTGTTTACGTATCGCACTTTCCCGCCTAACTCTGCTTATACCGTCAACAAGTGTCAAGTAACTATGGTTACTTGTTGATTATATGCCAAGTGTTTAAGGCTTATTTTAAAACCTTTATTTGGAAGCCTTCCAACAAACTTTTTCAACTTTTTTTTTCAAAAGAGACTATCATTCTATAACCTTAATGTCCATGTAAAATATGAACATTGTAGCCCCACCCGTCTGGTCAGAATCGCGGGCCGACGTATTAGATGTTAGCAGTAGCTAGCAGTAGCTAACATCCTTAAAGTGATTTTGAGCATGTTTGAAGACATTTTTTCACCAAGAAGGAATGGTCGTACCCCAATAAAATTTGGCATGTGTTGTCAGGTACCTAAATCCCCTCGATTGTGATAGTTTTCAAGTTCACATCACGTTACATGACGGCTGGGTAACACCTCGAAATCACCCCAACTCTGCTTGGTGTATAAGGTGCTTGAGTGTGTAGCGCACCGCGGCTTGGCTGCGGCGCCCTAACGGGCACCTAGATTATATTAAATTAATCGGTTTTTCGGTTTCAATGCCACGTATATTTTTTATATTTTTTTTTTATTTTTTTATTTTTCAGTTTTGTTCTGTATTTATCAATAGTGATGTAGTTTTCGTTTTTAATATTTAAAGTTGTATTGGCCCTGAAGATGATGGGTGAAATCTCATCGAAACGTCGGCCCAACGAAAATATACGTGGCATTGAAACCGAAAAACCGATTACTTTAATACATATCGGCCACGAAAACCTTCAAAAACATATAATTTATACATATTATATATATATATATATATATATAAAATAATAATTTTTTAAAATAAAATTTTATAAAATAAAGAGTTGTTTTCCACTAAAGTGTTGTAAATATTTAAAACTTTATGTCAGCCACTAAAAATCAGTCCTGTGACTGAGTGGAGACTCTAAATACAAATTCATTTATTTTTTTTACAATAATATTGCTATGAAGTCACAAAGTATAACGATGACTTTTAACATCTGTTTTTTACGACCAAAAAGCTAATTTTTAGGCAAATAGATTGATATCCAATAAGTATTGTGACTTTTGTTAAATTAAAGTTGAAAAGAAGAGGACTCAACACCAATCCCTGTGGCACTCCCCGACTACGACTAGACACACTAATCGTGTTGTAGAAACTGCTACTAGCAAGGGAACTTAGAATGCGCAATCTTTCAGGAACGATAAGAATGCGCTGCCAATCCAGAGAAAATTGTATTGTAGTTTTCCAGCTTCTTATTAAGAGTCTTGGATTGCAGAATGTAACCAAAGTATTCTCAAAATTAATAAAAATAGGTACCATGCCACATTTATGATAAACCATTTTTTAATTTCATTGGACACTTAAAGTTAAAGGCTTTGGACCTTACTATTCCTACAAAGTTGAATTTTTTGACAAGTTTTTTTCTGACCTCCTATGTTTTCCATAGAATCCCTGATTACTTCACAAAATCAATGGCATTGTGATTTGTGAATCACTCGTACAATCACCCACAGTCAAGTAGCATGGGAGAAAAAGACGCATGCACCCAATTATTCCGCCTCGCTGCCCGGGGAATAGGTCAAAACCATGTGTCCTAAACTCTTCAGTTATTGTTGTCTGTTGTTATTGTTTACTGTTCTTACTAGGTTTTCTTCGCAGTCGTTACTACGAATGCAAGGGATTGGATTGGAGCCCTCGGACTTTCCCCACACAATGGTCAAAACTCCTAAACACCTCGTTCGACACCTGAAGATGAGCGTTCATTGCACCCAGGACAAGTTTCCTACGACAAAACAATATGGTTATGGGTCAGTAAAATCTTTTGCGGTGCGGTCTAATAATAACATGTTTTGCTGTGCAGGTAAACGGCATCAACACCCAGGGAGAGAACATAGCTGACAACGGTGGTCTGCGGGAGGCGCTCCAGGCCTACAGGCTCTTCCAGACGAGGCAGGACCGGGAACCCGAGCTGCTGCTACCTGGCATGTCCAGCTTCACTCCCGAGCAGCTGTTCTTCCTGGGGTTTGCTCATGTAAGTCACCAGTGAAACACCAGACGAGACTAGGAAAATATGTTTGTTTCGTTTGTTACCTCTCCACTCAACTAAAAACAAGAACTACACGATGAAAAATATAGTTACACAGAAACAAAGATTACAATTCCAAAGTGATGTAATATAACTAGGCCGCTTCGCGAACGCTGTTACCAGTCGCGTTGATGGATGACCTTTTTGGTAATATTTCTGACCAATGATTACGTTTTTTTAGTGGAATCTCATTAAGTTTTCTATTTGATATTATTTGTTAATTATACACCTGTAAAAGGCTTATATTAAAACCTTTATTTCTTTGAGTTTTGACCAACTTTGTCAACTTTTTCTTTCAAGAGGCACTACATCACCATAATCTTTATGTCATGTCAATGTCAAAAATAAACGTTGAAGCCCACCCGTTTGGTCACAATACAATAACATAATACAATATACAATACTAATTATATATATATATAATGTATATATTAGATTTATAATCAATATCGGAGTAGCCGTTTGCCAAATATCACGAAAATATCTCATTAAAAAATGAAAAAAAATCGTAAAAGTACGAAAATCATAAGAAATATTTGATCGATTATACCAAAAAACGTGGCAGGTCTAAGTTCAGAGATTTCGAAGGTCCCCTCCAATTTTCATCAAGATCGCATATGCCGTTTGGCCGGTAGAGAGCAAACAAACAGACAAAAAAATAACAAAAACAAAACACCGAGCTATTTTTCTTGAGGTAACGTAATTGGAAAAAAAAAAAAAAACACAAAGTCAAATGGAAGTCTTCGCTTCGCTCATCCAAAAACTTAATATAAAAACATGGTTGGGAACACATATCTTGAAATAGCATCCACCCAAAAGCTTGCGAGTGTAAATAATAATCCGTGTTCTTGCCTCTATTTCAGATGTGGTGTGGGCACCAAACACCAGGGGCGCTTAAGTCGAAAGTAACCGAGGGTGTTCACACTCCGAACAAGTACCGGGTGATAGGCACGCTCTCAAACACACAAGAGTTTGCCGAGGCGTGGAGCTGCCCCAAGGACAGCCCCATGAACCCCACCAAGAAGTGCGTGCTGTGGTGAGGTGCGTCACGTGCTAAAGTGCGTGCTAGGGTATTGACTAAAGTGCGTGCTACTGTATAGACTAGAGTGCGTGCTGTAACAAAGTGAGAAAGTGAGTGAGTGCTTTAGGCCTATGTCTAAACAGCGCAGTTGTTGTGAATTATTGCAGAACAGATACTTTACGCTATTCACAAACACTGAAACGTACTGAACTACTGATAGAGGTATAGAGTAGATACTACAATACGATAACATCTTTATCTGAACTTTACTGTAAAGTACGTTATCGTATTGACTATTATTATTATCAGGCATAGAAGACAATCTTCGACTTAAATTCTTTCCATTGTATCTTGTTGAAAATGTATTGACTGGATGAACGTAAATTGCGTAGCAAGAGCAGTGAACACTTTTGAAGACATCAAATTTGTCTACGTATCCAGAGGAAATATGATTGTGTGTTAATTTATTTTTATTGTTTGTGTTTGTTCTAACTGCTCTGGCCAAAAGGCTACTTCAAAGAACCTTCGAAATTTTTCAGATTTCGACCTTTCACAATTTTTAATGTTTCTCATAACAGTTACACCATTTTGATTTTAGAGAAATATAATTTGCTCTCTACCAGACAAACGGCTATACTCCAATATTAATAAAATTTCAGTTAATTTTAAGCCTTCCGCGGTCTAAGTAAAATGTAAACAACGTTTCTCATGGAAATCGTTCTAATATTCTTTTATGTATCGTTAAAACTAATTGTAAATTTCAACAATAACGTTTATTTACTAAAAATAGTTGTTGAAAAGTGAAACTATTATACAGACTTGTGCCGCTGATTGTTATAATGAAATTGAAATAGGCACAACTTGTACTACTTTAAAAGCTTAATTCTATGTAAACAATGACAATAATAAATATTTTTTAAACGCATAGGATGGTCTAAAAACTAAATGCTCATCCATCATTGCTACTGTAAATAGCAATCTGCATGGTTAAATACTATCTTGATACAATCAATGTAGCCCTACTATCATTGCTGGGGCCTCTAGACCGAAGTCGTGCAGAAGTCTATTTCCCTGCCCAATATCTTCACTTTTGATAGCATTATTTGTGATTAACAATCCACGGATCCACCCCTCTTCCATTCAACTCGTGCATCTGCCAACATCCATGTTCATTCTCACAATACATCCTCACTATCTTTGTATTACTATTCATATAAAATTCCAACTCACAAAAAAGTAATATAAATACTAAATATAAAATTTACTTGGCCATTGAATTTGGTTCATTACGAGAACTCTAAAATGTCAATGGCCAAGTAATTATTTTTATGATTTTGAGTTTAAAATTTTTACTTTTTTTTTTTTTACCACGAAAATGGTTGGCTTGGCGCACATCAACATGCAAAATAATCACTTCTTTTCAATGCGACACTAGGGAGAAAGAATGAAATGCTTGGCTCAACTTCTATATCTCACAACATTCAAAGCCGAAGACTTTTGAAGGAGAGATGGCTGTCTTTTTTTTTTTACAATTTTTTGTATTTGGGGGGGATATTACATCTTTTTGTTGTTTGTTTCATATCAAGGCGCAAAATACGTGAAAAGGTGGATACAGTGCCTTTAAAACAGATTGTTGGATGAGCGAAGCGAAGACTTCAATTTCACTGACCCCCAAAAAATTTAGCTTGGGTGTTTTGTTTTGTTGTTTTTTTGTTTGTTTTTTGTTTTGTTTTTTTGACTGTTTGTTCGCTCTCTACCGGGCAAACGGCATATCCGATCTTGATGAAAATTTGACGGGACCTTCGAAATCTCTGAACTTAGAGCTGTATTGTTTTTGGGTACAATCGGAGAAATATTTCTCATGAATATCGTACTTTTACGATTTTTTCCGTTTTTTTTGTGCGATATTTTCGTGCCATTTGGGCCATTTCTGACCATACGGGTGGGGCTACAACGTTCATATTAAATATGGACATTAAGGTTATGGTGATGTAGTACCTTTTGAAAGAAAAAGTTGAAAAAGTTAGCCAGAATCCATAGAAATAAAGCTTTTAATATAAGTTTTTAACGGTAAATAATACCAATTGACAAGTAACAATAGAAACTTACAACAATCACCTACAATGTGTAGGCAGCAAAACAAAGCACTTGCAAATTTAAAAAGCTCATCCATCAACGCGGCGGGACTTTAGCGTTTTCCTAGTCTAAACAAAAGCAACCTCTGAATGACTTGTCCCGACAAATTATAATTACAGACTAATGGGAATTTCCTCAATGAAATTGTTAACAATGAGTACTTATCAGGATTAGGACGGAGAAGCCAAGCCAAACATCACTGAGAAAACGCTGCTAATGCATCTTGAAGAGAGCGATTGCATCGCATAACTTCAACACAATTTAAAATAAATTACAATCGTCAGTGTGCAAAAGAAAATCACAAGCAATTGATTTAGTCTGTCTACAAGATCGTCCACAAACAACACGAAAAGGAGAGGGCTACACTGCCTTGAGGGACACCCGATAACACTGGTAACCAAGAGGAAGATGAACCGGCAACAATTACACATTGCTTTCGATCTGTAAGAAAATTCTCAATGAGCGTAAGGAAATTACCACTCACACCAAAACGCTCTTTTATCTTGTAATGAAGGTGTTTGTGGCTTACAGAATCAAATGTCTTTGCAATGTCAATCAATGTAGGCAACGTCCAGCTGGGATCGGTTCATTTGGTTGTCCAGAGCATTAGTGGCATGATGTTGCAGGACTGCAAGAATAGTGAGACAACAGTTAGGGAGAAACCCATGTTGTTCATGCGAAATAAGTGGACGAGTGTGGGCAAAGAGTCGATTATGCACAATTCTTTCACATATGGCAGACAAAATTGGAAGAATTGATATAGGTCTCTAGCATTTCACAGATGTTTTGTCTCCTGCTTTAAACAATGGTATGACATTAGCCTGTTTCCAGGCAGATGGAAAATTACCTGTCATAAAACTCTTATTTAAGAGACAACTATCCCCATTTGAAACTTTTTTGGGAACTTTTTCTGCTTCCAGTTGTCATCCGATCGAGATGCAATTTTGCGTAATTCTTAAGTGAAGCTCTTTTGGCTTAAATTTGCCTTTTTCTTCAATTAAAGAAATGAAGACATTATTATTATTATGATAAATCCTATTTTTGTTTTGTTTTGTTTTGTTAAGTCAACTAGGACTATGTGATATATTCGTGCAAATTGGTTAAATCATATTGTACAAAGGTTGTATTGTTGCAACATCTTAAATGTAATTGACAGCGGCAAAAATTACAATACATCAATTTTTATTTGTTGTATTAATCTAATATATATATACTGTGTTATATCGCAGACTTTCACGGATTGAATATGCAGACATTGTATTTTCGGGTAGTCCGTGTGGTTTTATTATTAGTTCCAACGTTTCGGGCAGTTCTCCCTGCCCATCTTCAAGGAAATTTAAAACATAAAACAATATCAAAACAAACAAAACCTTACTTCTTAACAAATACTGCAACTGGATACAAAGACAAAACCAAAAAGCTTAGAAAACATAGGTACTAATGACAACATATTATGAACATCCAGATATTTTTAAAACTGTGAAGACATCAACACACTATTACTTTTTAGATGACCTCAGCGTACGAGTAGATGGCTCAAGGGGTTCTTGTTGAGTTTTCTTTCTCTTCTTTCTTGGTTTTGTCTTTGTATCCAGTTGCAGTATTTGTTAAGAAGTAAGGTTTTGTTTGTTTTGATATTGTTTTATGTTTTAAATTTCCTTGAAGATGGGCAGGGAGAACTGCCCGAAACGTTGGAACTAATAATAAAACCACACGGACTACCCGAAAATACAATGTCTGCATATATATACTGTGTATATATATATATATATATATTTTGTCTTAAGCTTTCGTGATCCATGGTTAATGTAATAAGTATCTTTACGGTAAATAATCACGCACAGATTATAAAAATACTTTAATCCCAACGTTTCAGAAAACTATGTTTCCATTTCAAGGGAAGGTTAAAAACAAAAATTCAATAAAACAACAACAGCATTATAAAAAAACAAATAGAAACAAAAAAACACACTAACCTTGCAAACATAAAAATTATGTATATATATACCGTCGTGATTAAGGTACAACTTTAAATTAGCTACAGTTGTCAGTCAGCAGGTGAAATTGTTTTGTCCCCCAGCCCTTACAGGGCTGGGCTTTATGTTTCTTCTATGCTTCCCAACCATGTCAACCCTTCTCCAACTAAACTAAAATATAAAATATAGATATAATATATATTATATATATATATATATATATATATTGTAGATGGTGCAACAAGTACAACCATTGTGACAAATATGATTTAACCAATTTACAGGAATATATCACATAGTCCTAGTTGACTTAACAAAACAAAACAAAAATAGGATTTAGTCACTGTGAATGTAAAACTCTGTTCGAATCAATCATTCAATCTATCTAAATCAACTATGCCTAGGAATGTAATTTATTCCTGTAAATTGTTCAATTAATTTTTGTTGTCAATTTGCATTTGTTGTATATTGTTACCGTGAAAGTACAACTCAAACTGTTGTATCTATCTATCTACCTGATGGATAGACGTAGTGCACTGTGTGCGGCATTGTTAAGGACGTTATTGCCTGGTAATTACAATGTGCCAAAGTAAAATAAAACTTTGTTTGAAGGAGCGGAGGATATATTTTAAGTCAAGTAATAAATGTCTTATTTGGAGTAATCCCTTAAATAATCATCCAAGGCTGATCTTGGTAACTTCTAGGTAAAGCTAATATGATGAGTCAGCTGAATCTTTGCGGTTGCACCATGTTGTTATCACACCTTAACTTATAGGTAATCTATTTTTTACTTTTTTCTGTTCAAATGATTTTCAATAGAACCTATGTCGAAAATATCTTTGAGTGGGTACTCCAAGGAATTTTCACTTAGATTGTTATGACAAATGTCACGTGATATTGCTCAAAATAGTAATACTGTATATCAATGTTAACCTTCAAACTAGATAGTTTGAAACTTAACATTTGAACTTTTATGACCCAAAACTTGGTAACAAAATTGTTAATTTAAAAAATGTTACATTTTCTCATACGTTTTGCTTAGCCTACTATTCATATTCACATTCATTTTTATGAAATACATTAGCATCTCACACATGTCTTTTGTTGTGTGCTCTGATTATAAACATTGCCAGGATTATTGGGTCAGTCGTGAAAATGTCAAATATGCTTGATAAAGGTCGAAAATATCGAGTTTTTTTCAGTGATTTTCTAACATTTTTATTACACCGGTGTAGATATTATTTTGATGGATTGGGTGATCAAACTGAAATGTAATTCGATCATTGTAATGACAACGGACAGAGTAGAAGAAATCACATGATTCATTAACATTTTACGCATCAAGAAGCTGTCCCAGGGCGCACGCATAAGGCCCCTGAATAATCTTTCCAACAATGTTGAGAATGAATGAATGGTGAATGTTGATGTTGTTCTTCTACTACTTTCATGATATATATGGCGGGTGATCTTAAAATACACTCGACGTTGCTTGCTTGATCCACAAGCTTTGACGTTAATTAGGCGGATTTTTTTTTCAAGAAATGAAAAGAAAATCAAATTAGACGTTTCTAGCCCTCTGCATCAATTTGTATACACTAAGACTTAAGTGACTTTTTTACTGGGCGCACTCCTGCAGATCAGCGAACACCAGATTGCCACTTTTTGTTTTACATGTTCAGTTTTCTTATTCAATTGTTATTCAGGTGAAGGTCGACAGGAATGATAATGGTAATCGACAACACTCTGCATTTGCGGTTGCCAAGTACAAGTTAATGGTGAATGCCATTAATTAAACACTAAATAGTGAATACGACAGGAAAATTATAGAACTAAAATTGATTTTTTCATTGTACATAATATTTTCTAACAAGTTGTTTATTCATAAAATCACATAATATTCATTTATAAGAATGCATCAGACATCTGTTGATGTTATTGTTGTATTTGTCATTGATGCAAAACTGCAATGACTAAAGTAAATACGCCTAGTTGAAAATTTTATACAAACAATTGGATTTGCACAACAAATTACGACTGCTTACTCGGTTATCCATTTACCGCTTGGGGAACTAAACACCTCCGACCCACCTAAAGTCTTTTGCTTTTTGGACTTCTTGAGTCCAATTTCTTCCAAACGTCTTTTGTTTCCTTCTTGTGTAGTACATACTTCCCAAACTGCATCACCCTTTTTTACATTTTTGTTTTTGCTTATAGACTTTTTGCCTTGACCATCTTCTGAAACTTGCTTTGTCCCTTTTCTTCTTTCAACTTTATCTTTGCTAGCTGATTCATGCTGAATCTCTTTAGGTCTGGAGGTTTTCTTCTCTTTTACCCTCTTATTTAATTTAGTATTTTCAGAATGCCCTTTGCTTGTGTCACTCTCCGTTACCCCCCAGTCACGTGACCGAGTCACAACCTCAAGCTTCTTCTTCTTTTTCTTGTGCTTCTCCTTTACATTCTCTGTAAATGACGGATCTTGAGCATCACTTGTTAGTGTGCCATTTCTCTTTGAAGTTTTCTTCTTTTTGACTACTGCACTAGTGTCAACTTCAGGTTGTGGTTCGTCTACTTCCATGGTGACAACTCCCATCGGTCTGGACCGCTTCAGAGACTTGGCCACAAACTCAGAATCTAGCTCCACCTTTGGGATTAACTTACTATGCTTCAGAAATTCAATGTGAGTATCTTCTGAAGTACTTTTGATGTTGACTAAAGTCATACATGTAATCCGGCAACCCGTCGCAATTTCACACAATTCAGTCACGTTTCTTGGATTCTGGAGAGGAAAACAAAATCAGTAAGTCAATTTGAAAAAAAAAATTATATTAGGCCTACACAAATTGAAAAATCATATTGTGTGCACTGCACTGAATGATGTGTGGGGCGGACATTTGGAGGAATCTCTTGGAAAGTCGGGATTTGTTGGTTGTTAGATAGGATACAGTGTGATCACCCCACTCCCAAGTAGAGCTGTGCACGGGTTCGGGGGGGTTCCAATAATTGATTTATGTAGTAGGCCTAATATGAAAAAGGGTAGATGTTTTTTTTTTAAATAAAAAATAAATAAGGCTTCTTATGTAACATGGATTGTAGGGATGCACAAGATACAATCGATATTATCAATCAATAATCAATATGATAGAATAAAATCTCGATAATCGATAGTCAAAGGTGACCCGAAACACGTTCGTTCGTCGTCAGAGCACGACGCTTTGCCCACTTGTGCAGGCAACTTGCATTGTATGCGTGTATTTCGTTACCGGTATTCCTATTTTAAGTTAGAATACAATTTTGATGTAAATTGTAAGAAATGCAAATGATACAAACGTCATCATCACTAGTTTAGACTAAAGGCTTTCGAGCACACAAATTTGAATTCAGATCAGGTACTTGGGGGTCAAACCGTTACGAAAAAAAGATACCCGATGTGTGAGTACCAAAAAAATATTCTCCAAGAATATATTTTGTGATGGTGGAGATGCCGGTCCAGATTTAAATTTTATATACCTTATTGGTGGAGGTACTGGTCCCTAAGATGTTTAAATTATAGCTTAGGTACAAAATAGCACTCAATAAAAAACAGCAGACAGTATAATATGAATTGGGAGAAAATCACAAATGTAAGATTGTTCACAAATAAAATGCAATATCTATTTTTACATGCAACTGGTAATATAACGTTTGTCTTTTTCCTACCCGACAACCTGAAGCAGTTTAGTACCCGAACCCGCCCTGACTGTCAAACCTCAACCCACACAGTCCGTTTAGACCAATCAAAGAAACCAAGGGTGCACCTTTATTAGGTAAAAAAATTTTAGAAGTTGTTGTTTTTAACATCCTCAAAGTACTGTTACAACGAATCATGTGAGGGTACATGCAACCTACTTTTATACACCACATCTTGATTTGGCCAGAACTTGATGCGGATACTAGAATGTTGAGTTTGAAGGTCACTAAACACCGTACTCTCCCCTCGTGCGCTTGAAACTGTCCAACCAACTTCTTCTCTTCAATGTCGTAGAGAAAGACTTTGCCGTCTTCTGCAGCTACACACAGACAGTCTGAATTGATGTAGGAGATGCAACATATCTGGAATAAGCACAGGTTCATTAGATCTTAAACAAAACAACATAAATACAAAATTATTTAGGCATTATATTTAGGTTAGGCTATACAACCTATATATCGTCGTTGGAAGTGCAAAACCATCCATCAGTGTTTTCTGAAATTGTTCAGGAGACACAAAAAACAATATTTATTAAAACCTCCTATCTGCAAATATCTGCAAAAACATCACAAAATTTCAGACATTGCAAAAACACCTATCAGAATGCCAAGATAAATATGGATTTTGCTTTAAAATTTCATTGTTTATTTTACTCGTCTTCATATTAGAAAGCAACTGTGTAATTTTAGCTTTCTATAATTGGTAAACGGTAAAGCAAATAGTGGTTAGAGAAAAAGAAAAGAGTATGGAGGTGTTCGGAGAGAAATTGGAGGAAGATTTTCAAGGTTAAATAAAAAATTGTTGTACAACATTATCATTTATCAAGGAAAAAAGGGGGAGAGTTTTAGAATCACATTTTCTACGAAAAGAAGATGGAACCGTTACAACGACTCACAGGAGAAGTAAACGTTATGGAAAAACTATTTTGAGAGTTTGTTATTTATTAATTTATTTATTTAACGTCTATCCTATTCAGTTATAAAAACTGATTTACAAAGGAGGACAACTAAATAAATCTAATAACATAGATGCAGACACAACAATGAACTACATTTAAGTAAATATTTGAAATAGTAATATTACAACAATGCATTAAATATTCAACAAATTTGATAACAAATAAAAGGATATTAAATGCAATTTATGAATGAATCGAATATATAAAAAAGGGGGTGGGGAATGAAAAGAAAAGAAAAAAGAAAAGAAAAGAAAAAGAAAATAAAAGAAAAAAGAAAAAAGGAAAGGAAAAAAAAGAAAAAAAGAAAGAAAAGAAAAAAGAAGAAGAAAAAAAAAAAAAAAAAACGAAAAGAAAAAAACTGATTTATTAGACGATCCCACTCAAACGAATATGAGGTTTGCCAAAAATCAGGAACAGCAAATCAGGGAGTAATCAATCTTTCGCGGAAGAAACCACCGAACGCGAATCTTCATTCTTGTGTTCAACCATCATTCTTGTGTTCAAATCTTGATAACAATTTAGTGCAAAAGATCTTGACTCTAATATATAATTATATCAGATATATAATTATTTAAAATTGTTCAAGTCAAAAACTGATCACAGCAATGATACAGGACACCTAACTCAAGTTGCAAGTTCCACCAGTGGGCGGCAACCAGACAATCTAGGCAGAAAAATATCAATTGAAAATACATTGAATACATCAAAATCAAAGCAATAATGAACAAACAAAGAGAACAGCAAAATCATGATCATGAATAAGAACATATGAAGATAAATTAACATTACATAAACACAGAGACAATGCCCCACAAATAAATGTAGAGGATTTAAGGAAAGGAAGACTAGCGCACAAAAGTAATACCGAAGATAGCCCTAGTGAAGCGGAAGTTAAAGAAGTAGAAGATGAGGAAGAAGAAGAGCCTAGTGAAGCGGAAGTTAAATTGGCACCGAAGGAAATGAAAAACGGGAAGGCATCCGGGGTGGATGATGTAGTTGTAGATATGATTAAAGCAGCAGGAAAAGACAGGGAGTACTGGATTTTCAGAGTGTTGACAGCAGCTTGGAGAGATAAAAAGATTCCAAAGGATTGGGAAAGGGTATTATAGTACCAATATTTTAAAAAAGGTGACAACAAACAGTGTGGTAATTATAGAAGTGTCACTCTACTTTGCCATTGTGCCAAGCTGTATGAAAAAGTTCTAGAAAAGAGAATGACAGAAAAGGTGGAAAGAGGCTTGAGGGAGGAGCTACATGGTTTCAGAAGTGGACGGTCAACCGTGGACTTGATTTTCTCAATAAGACAGCTCATGGAAAGAGAAAAGGGAAAAGGGGGAGGAGGTATGGATGGTTTTTCTGGATCTTACAAAGGCCTATGACAGAATGCCCAGAGAGAGAGTTTGGGAATGCCTCCAAAAAAAGAAGATTGATATAAGATTGGTGGAAAGAGTACGGAGTATGTATGTGAAGAATGTGAGTTACGTGGAAACTAGGGAGGGCAGAACGGATTGGTTTGAACTTTGAAGTCAAGACAGGTCTCATAAAAGGGAATGTACTGTCACCGATGCTTTTCAATATAGTACTCGACAAGATATTGAGGAAAGTGGAGATAGGTGGGCCGGACTCAACACACTGCCACAAGGGGGCATGAACAAAGGACATTATAATTCGAAAGAAAAACGCCGCTATATGTCCTGATAACTTATTTTAATTGTTTTTTTTTAAAAAATGTGCATGTAAGTTTTCTATCTGGGCATGTAAAATTATCTCCAACATGCCCAGCCGGGCATGTGCTAATTAATAAATTTTTTGAGCCCTGGGAAGAGGTACAACACAAAGTGGAGAAATGGAATGAATGTACAGAAGAATTTGAACTAGAGATAAGCATTGACAAGAGTGAAGTGATGGTTATGGGGAAAAAGAAGAGGTCTGGGAATAGGAAAACCAAAAAAGATTGTACTGAGAGGAGAAGAACAAGTAGAGACACATGTTTAAATACCTGGACAGCATAATCTCCGCCGATGGAAAAATATACGCGGAGATTGCAAGGCGTACTGGTATCGCAGAGAGTTTCTTCCAGTTAGTGAGGAAACTGCTTTGGAAGAAAGAAGTGCCAAGGTAATGCAAACTTTTAATATACAAAGCATATTTTGTACCGGTACTCACATATGGTGCAGTGACATGGCCAGTTGGGGGTAAAGAAGAAAGACAAATTCAAGCTGCGGAAATGAAATTTTTAAGGAGTGTAATGGGAGTTACGAAGATTGTAAGATGAGAAGCACGAAGATAAGGAAAGAACTAGGAGTAGAGAGTTTAAACTTTAAGCTAGGGAAAGAAAGGCTGAGGTGGTTTGGACACATGAAGAGGATGCAGAAGGACAGGATTCCGAAGATACAGTATGAACAAGACGCAGGAAACAAACAGAGAAAAAGAGGGAGGCCCAGACTGAGATGGGAAGAAGTTATAGCAATGGATTTGAAAAGGAGAAATGCAGCTTGGAAAGGATTAACCAGGAAAGATGTGGGAAGAACGAAAAATATGGCAAAAACTGGTGGAAGTCCCTGAGGAAGAAGACAGCAGAGAGGAAGAAAGGGAAGTAGATGATGCAGAGGAAGAAAAAGATGATGTGGGAGAAGCGTCAGGCCAGCGTCTAGCCAGCTTTGATAACCCCGGGGAGCCAAGAATGTGGTGAGAACCTCCCACCCCCTACCCGACTTAGTTGGAAATAGGGCTCGATATTAATTAATTTGTGAAGGTCTCTAGAAACAATCCTTGGGGACATGACATCTGTACCATAAAAACAATGACAAATTGTGTGCATATTGGAACTCCCTCCTGGTTTGCCATGCATAATAATGCATTTGCTCTTAATAATAAAACGATATTAGCATCATTAGGAAAAAGTATTACAATTTAGGGCCATAATTTTTGGTTTAATTCAAGCTTCTGGGTCTGTCCAATATTCTCCATATGAGAACTGTTTTTTGAAAAGGTGCCAAGGCACAACAAACTTTTACTATAAAGTATTTTGTACGGGTTCAATTAGGTACATGACATGGCCGTTCGGGGGTAAGAGAAGAAGACAAATTCAGCTGCGAAATGAAATTTTAAAGGGGTTAATGGGAGTTACGAAGATTGATAAGATGGAGCACGAAGATAAGGAAATACTAGGAGTAGAGAGTTTAATTTAAGCTAGGACAAGAAGGCTGATGGTTGTTGGACACATGAAGTAGGATTGCAGAAGGACAGGATTCCGAAGAAATATAACATGATAAGAGATACAAATAGAAAATAGAGGGAGGCCCAGACTGAGATGGAAAAGTTATAGCAATGGATTTTGAAAAGGAGAAATGCAGCTTTGGAAAGGATTACCAGGAAGATGTAGGGAAGACAAAAAATATGGCAAAAACTGGTGAGTCCCTGAGGAAAAGATAGCAGAGGGAAGAAAGGGAATGTAATGATGTCAGAGGAAAAAAATGATGTGGGAGAAGCGTCAGGCCAGCGTCTAGCCAGCTTTGATAACCCCGGGGAGCTAAGATTGGTGGGAACCTCCCACCCCCTACCGACTAGTGGAATAGGCTCGATATTAATTAATTTGAAGGTCTCTAGAAACAATCCTTGGGTGACATCTGTACATAAAAACAATTACAAATTGTGTTCATAATTGGAATTGCCCATCTGGTTTGCCATGTTATATATGCCCTTATTTTGTACTTAATATAAAACAGTCAATTTAGGGTATAATACTTTTTAAATGAAATTGGAGAAATTGTTTATACCGAAATTGGTAAATTGATTTTATACCGAAATTAATGATTTTTAAGTGCAAAAAATACAAATATATCTGTATTATTCACTGAAAACTCTATTTATTGTCAATACAAATGGCAAAATTATGCGTAATGGCACCTTGTCCAAAGCATTTGTAATGCAACTGAAGAAATATTAATTTCATCGTATTGAATTAGAAAATTAACGTTATTAAATTTGCATTTTTAACTGACACACACTGCATCAATATTGTAAGTCCGCTCCTAACGCTGTATTAAAGTAAAGTTTTGCTTTTAACTAATATTTTACCAAAATTGGTACTTTATTTACCCAAATATGCATATTTTTGTCCATTTTTAACACGAAATTAGGAATTTAATTCAACGAAATTCATAAGTTTTATTTACCATTTAATCTTGCCCTTAGTGATGAGTAGAGATGTGCAAAAATGTTTTTTTGAAGTTTGAAAATTTGCGCTTTAAAATTTAAAAAGCGCGATTTTTCGTTATTCACCAAAAAAAAACAATTTGATAATGCACAACTTAAGGGGAAAACAACGCTTAGTTTTAAATTATCAGTACGTATCACAAATTCCAGGACAATTTATGATTATGATAAATTTAAAATAAAAACAAGCACATGAGAGTGAGAATCAGTTTTAATTTTAAGATCAGTTTCAGCCTTCAGTTTCCAAAGTTTCTGTCAGTTTGTATCAGGATTTATTTTGACTACCCGGCACCTCCACCAAATTTACGAAATTATGCATTTTTTGTGTAATGTCGATATTTTGATATAAAGAATTTTGAGCTTACTCGCATACAAACGATTATTAGGATCTCACTATCACGTTTTATGACCCGGCACCTCCACCATATGTACCAGTCAGGATTAATTTAATTTTGACTACCTACCCGACACCTCCACTAAAACTTTGAAAAAACTGTTTGAAATTTTGAAACCTAATTCGCGTTTAAAAACATAATTGCTAATTTCGCCAATATGTAGTTCGCGGTATCAACTTAAATATCGCGAAAATTTGCGAATTGGAAATTGGTACCACCCAACCACAATTCAGGTGATTCATGTGCAAACTGAATTTGAAATGATTATTGCAACTTTTAAAAAATCGCAAATTTCGTTCTCACCATTTTTGCACATCTCTACTGATGAGTTGTTAAGAGTTGAATCATAAAATTGTTTGTTATCTTTCAACTTAAGTTACACACACACATATGGCACATGGGCAATTCCACGGGTAACTGACTGACATTTAGACACACTTTGCATTAAGAATGGACATTGATATCAATAATCCATCATTATTTTTTTGGAAAATTAGGTATCAAAATTTATAGAATCAAATAAGCTTTAAAAGTAAACAAGTTAAAACTAGGTGAACAGTGAATAGAAATAAAAACGAGTGCGTACAATTCAGCAGTAACTGACCGACGTATTGGCAACCTGATGTTTCACTCGGAGCATGATATGTCTTCGAAAATGCTTTGAAAGTTAAACTGTTCGGAACATTACCTAATTTTATTTTTTAGCATTAAACATTGATGTTTTAAATACCCCCAGATGTTTCTATTTTATTTTTTTTTATTTTTTTTAAGTGTTTAACATAATAAATAGGCACTTTTGGTAACTGACTGACAAAGTAGAAACTGATTGACATTCTGTGAAATTGCTAGTCAGATGTGACATAAAACATAATTATAAGAAATAAAATAATGTTGACCATAATATCAATTGAATCGGTTCTCGATTTATGTAATAATGCAAAGATTGTTAGACCCAAGAAAATAAACCAATTGCGAATTGAAGTTCGGTATGCCTCTAGGCCTAGTTAATTGGTTAACCACGATTACTACTTCCAACAATTTGGCTATATTTGTGTTAGCTATGGAGCTTATCAGTGATCGTTGATCAACTTGGAGAGGCCCTGTTCCCTTCAGAACAAGTGACCCATAGCTATAGAATAAGAACTTTGGGTTTTCATTGTAGGCCTATGCCGGATTTTCTTAGAATTCTAGGAATGATGATGTTTTATCGTCATTGTTAAAGTTGCCCGGAGCATTTTTAACATTGTTTTATTTGAATCAACTCTGGTAGGTATTTTTATTAAGCCACTCTCTGAAGCATTTAATCACTAATTGAGTAACAATCTTCTGGTTGGAGAACTTAATATAATTAGTTTATCCGTTTACATTTTACGAATTTCGGCAGATTCACCGATTCAGCGGGAACTTGTAAGCTACTGGCTATATCCAATTACAAGGGTTGTAAATTGAAATTCCATCTTGTCTGACCATTGTCAGTGTTGCCCGGCTGTAGTTTCTTTGTGAGCCTAGCTTTAACAAACCAATAAAGCGTAATAATGGATACTGCACAGTGGCTTGGCGACGGGTTTTGCGACACATTATAAATAATAGACATGTCAATCACTGTTTACTGGTGATTTTTGCATCTATTTCCCGATGAACCAAAGAAAGATGATCTTTTCAAAAGGTGTGAACAAATCATGTCTTGTGTGCCTTTGAGGAAATAAAAATTCGTTTACAGTTAGCGGACACACCACCACCAAACGCTTAAATGAGCCTTATGAGCTTTTCTAAGGGATAAATTTGGAGGGTGCTAAGATGGTTGATTCTGTAGAGGTACAAGAAACAGGAATAATAATTGGTAATTGTAAGCTGTTCTTATATGTAGGCCCAACAGCTTTTTGACAAACCTTTAAATCTTGAAAACGGTTGAATTCTTGCCGCTCTGATTTTTCTTCAAATAATAATTCTAGTTTTCACTCTATTTTAACTTTTCCTAATAGCCCCTATATCTTATGTTTTCCTGCAGCTGTGAGAGACATTTTTAAGTAAAAAGCTCGCTTCACTACTTCTACGTACTTAGCCAAACTTGCGACTACTCACGTTTTCCTCCAATTCGGTAGGCCTACTTTGCACCAAAATATCAATTCATTTAAAACAAAAGTATTTCACAGCCTGCCACATACTATACAAATAATTGTTATAGGCCGTTCTTGTTATTATTTGCAATAATTAGTAGCACTTGACCAACATTTAAATGTCAGTCAGTTACGTCAGTCAGTTACCGTTAGTGCAAAATTTATTGATTACAAGTTAAAAATTACAAAAACAAGAATTACATTACCTATATAGATAATATAAAACTAAAAGAAAATCTGGAGTAGCAAGTTTGGGAAAATAATTTTGAGTCTCCTAGAACAAACTTTTGTAATTTTGTGGTAACTGACTGACATGCTTCGCAGCCATTTAATAACGTTGAAAGATAAGTAATGTAACATATTGTATTTTATCCTTTGAATTTATTAAAATAATTCTAGGTACATAAATGATGTATTTTATCAGTTTCAGTCAGATTTGAGCTAAACCCATTTTAATTTGGGATATTTTCTCTTAGTAACTAAGTGAAACGAAAAGTTGCGTAAAACGCGCAACATTGTTCGTAAGTGCACAAATAATCAACATATTTTTTTATCTTAAAACTCCATACAGAATTGGAATGTACAAACTCCCAGCTTTCAAATGGTACCAAATTTGACCTATTTGTGATAATTTGAAAAAATGTTATGTAGGTTGACATTTCCATGGAATTGCCCAGATAGGCCTACCGTATAGGACCGAATATAGCGCCATGTTTTCTTCCGAAAATACTATCTCTAAAACAGCACTCGCGTTATTTTCGCGCTCTTGCATTTGAAATAGCGCCTGAACATAGGCCACCCGCAATACAACTCCCGCGCATCGGCTGCTGCGCGTCGCCCCGCCCACCCACTCGACGCCAGCTGATCCCGTGAGGCGGGCAGATGACGTCATCACGGGCTCCGCGGCAAAAGGCCGCAGGAATATCGCCGGGTTCTGCGGAAAATGACCACCAAAATAACTGTGCGTAGAATTAAAAAGTTTTTTCTTGGGAATCGATCCCGAATCGATTCTAGGTCACAATGATCGATTTGTAGCCCTTAATCAGACTGGTGAAGTGTGGTTGGCCTATGTGAGTTTGTGCTTGGCCCTACCCTGTTAAAAAACATAGGCCTAGGCCCTACTTGTTCAAAATGTTTTGGTATTAGTATTAACTTTACGTCTAATTTTTTGCATTGTAAATAAAAATGTTTCCGTCGTTTTATTTTTTTTATCTTTTTTTTTAAATATAATTGAAAAATTTGGGGTTGTCGTTATATTCGAACCATGAATTCCCAATAGTAATTGACCAATATCATTACTAAGTACACCTGAAGTGTAGCTTACCTGGTATTTCAGCGTGATTGTGAACAATATGGCTTCCATGGCACACATGAAGACCATCAACATGATTGCGATAAAAAGATACTTCTCGCCAATTTGGAGACAAAGACTTGCGATAAGGTGCTCATCCGTGCAATCTGTTCGGAAGGACATGTCACTTTAATGGGATAAGTTGTGTCGAAGGTATGTTCAGGTTGTGCAAACATGTGTTCTATCTAACCAGATGTGATAATGTAATGGTAGAGTCAATGGAATGTGTTAGGAATTGTTTATTTTGAGGATGCCGTTATTGAAAAGTCTATGGTTGAAAGTCAAATTTGTTTCTTTTTATTCATAGCCCACATAAATTTAACTTACTTCAAAATTTCTTGATTTTGTTTCATCTCAAATGATACAAAACTTGCAGTGGTTTGTTAATTCAAATGCCATTGTGTCGTAATACATATTAGCACCTTTCATTCAATTTGAAGCTCTTACCGTTAGACAAGTGTATTTGTAAACATATTGCTCCTCATTAAGAAGAATCAATGTTGCCGTAACAACGGAATACTTCTCGCCAATTGGAGACCATAAGACTTGCGTGACCGAGCGCCCATCCTTCAATCTGTCAACAGTGAAAGGGACAATGTGACTTCAATGGGATTTCAATGGGTCTGTAGTATTGGAGTCAACCGTCCGAGTGTGCACGCTCGAGCTCTACTTACCACTGTTGATAGAATGCTAATTGGCTGGAGTATATTGGGTGTGGGTTAGGATTAGTGATGTAAGGTTAAAAATGTTTGATTGAAAATTTTCAATGAGGCTTGAAATTGTCAATATTTTGTTTTTGTTTTTTCATCAATAGCCCCACACTGCAATTAAACCATCACCGTCGCAAAAATCAATGATTAGTCAACCATCCTAAATGATAACAACTTGCATGAGTTTTCCACTTGAATTCTCAAATAGACCCACTTGTGTCGTTACAATATCGCCCCTTTTTTTCATTTTAACGCCCTCTGTAACAGTGTGACAGAAGAGTTTGAAAATCACTCTACAGAGTATGAAAAGTTTTTTGCAGAAAGGGAAAATCAGTTGAACTGAAAAACCAAGCAGATGAACTATCAAAATGAGCTGAAATCAAACTTTACAGAGCCAAGACTTCTAAGAAGTGCGACTTTCACAAAGACGAGCATTGTTGATGCGACAATCACAGTGGCCGGCCACTCGCTGAGGGGGGGATAATGATGCTGTGTATTGTCTGTCGGGTAAAATAGATCACAAAGCGGAAAAAAACATTTGCAGGGACCGGGAATTCCATTAGGCCTAGACTATAACAAACTTTGGAATTCGGGCGGGACCACCATAATTTTTTGGTACCGTATATATATAATGATATTTTTCTAGAAATGGTGCTCGTTGTAATGACTTTTGAGTGAATATATCGATATTATCGATAATATCATCAATTTGATAATGACTACTCCATTTAAAAATGAAAAAAGTATTGCTGTGCATCCCTAATTGCAGTCATACAAAGGCTAAAGCCACGGACTGCGTTTACAAAGGGATTAATGTGAGAAAGCAGTATGCACATTTTCATTTCAACTCCTGTATTGAAATACAGTAACTTATACTAGCCTAGATACCTATTTACCTACTGTGAGGACGAAGTCATTTCATCAGACAATAAATGGAATGTGTTAAGAAGGGTAGGCCCAATGGAGATGTAATGGCATCCCTAACTTTGGCTTAGACTATTTTTTAAGTTTACCTATTTACAAGAAGCTATGAAAGAGGCCTAGAGGCAAGTCACTGTGCAATACTGTAGTACTTTTAATTTTAATTTTTAGCCAACACTAAATATGTCTAATGAGTAAGTTGATACCTCTAAGTACCTTCTTTCATTTACTTTAGTTAGGCCTATTGTATTTGTAGGTACCTACTACTAATAATAATGAAATTGAAATCAACATATTTTTGTATCATGGCTACAGACAGACAGATAACAGTTGGCCTAGATCCAACTTACTTGCACAAGTGTGTTGTGTAAGCTGGACGTCCTTTCACAAAATTCCATGTTCTCACGGTACCATCAACCCCAACGGACAAGAACAGTTTGCCGCTGGGATGAATGCTCACAGACGTCACTGCCGAGCCCTTGTGGGCTTTACCCCAAAGCTTCTCTAGTTGCCAGTTGCCAGTGCGACAAGCTCCGATACTCCCGTCTTCACTGCCACTCAACAAGTGTGTACCATTCGGTGCAAACTCTAGGCAGGATACCGTACCTGCAACAGTAATAATAATATAGGCCTAGTTATAGTTTCATTCAGGGTGCGAATTGACGGGGGGTATGGGGGGGATTTCCCCCCCTCTGGTAATTTCATCCCTGGCTCTGATTTACTGAAAGTTATCTCTGCCGGGGATGGCTAAATCCCCACCTCTGGATATCCATCTCTTCTCATAACACATCAAGTGACTTTATCTCGTAATGTTATAAATTAGGAAAACGCTTAAGTCCCGCCGCGTTGTTGGATGAGCGTAATTGGTGCATTGAGCTCCCATGTGTTACGTGGATTTTCTGTTGTTCTGTGAAAAAATTATTACTAAGTCGAAGATTTTTTTTAATTAAATTAAATAAAATAAAAAATTAAAAAAAAAAATCGTAAATTGCAATTTTCATAAGAAATAATTATTTGATCGCGCCCAAATTTAACACGAGTATATTAATTCATGAAATTAAGGTTCTGTGAAAAAATCATTACAATAGGATAAAGCATGTAGGTGTTATAAGTCAAAGAATTGCTTTAAAAAAGAAAAAACCCCGTTAAATTTCGTTTTTCCCATGAGAAATCATTTTTCGATTGCGCTCAAATTTCACAAGAATATCTAAATTCATAAAATAAAGGTTCTGTGCAAAAATCATTAAAATCGGATAAATCATGTAGGTGTTATAAGTCGAAGAAATTTTTAAAAAATCGAAAAATATCGTAAAATTGCGTTTTTTATAAGAAAAAATTTCCCGATTGCGCTCAAAAACGTGGCAGTTCTAAGTTCAGAGATTTCGAAGGCCTCCATAAAATTTCATCACAATCGGAGTATCGGTTTAGCCGGAATCGTGTTAACAAACACACAAAAATACAAAAAAAAAAAAAAAAAAAGAAAAAAAAAAAAGAAAAAAAAAAACATTCCGGATTTTTTTCTCCAGTGTAGTGAAATGGAATCTTCGCTTCGCTCGCTACGCTCGCTACGCTCATCCAAAAATGCGTCAATTTACACATATTCCATTCAAAATAATACCTCAGATCGCTTCTAATCCCATCTTGAGGGCAATAATACCCCCAAATATTTTCCTCAGATCGCTTCTAAGGCCATCTCAAGGGCAATAATACCCCAAAAAAAATTCGCCGGGCAGGGGCTTCGCCCCAGACCCCGGTTTGCCAACGAAAATACTATTCTAAGCCATCCCCCCCTCTGCAAAGTCGTTAATTTGCACCCTGGTTTCATTTCATTTAGGGCTATTGTTTTGTTAACATAGACCTAGGTCCACATAATAATGTAGAGTTCAGTCATTACATAGGTGAAACTTATTTTCAAAAGACTATGACTTGAAACTATCAATACAAAATGCAAATCCAAAACCTACTAATACTAATAACAAAGTACTTAGGACGTGTCTGATTGCTTGAAAAAAGTGGTGTAGGGCCTACTCTTAAATATTCTCATTCTCAATTTGTGACGTCAGAATCGAGACTGAGAACGAGAACAAAACCTAGTACCTAATGAAAATACCACGCTCATTTTCATTCTTATTACTAAATAATGGTAACCTCTCTCTTCTAAATCACGCTGAGTAACCAAATAAGTTATTTAATGTAATTAATAATATACTTGTAATAAATGGTACAGAATCAAATTTGATAAGGAAACATTGTGTAAACACTTTAATTATAAAGCACTGTTAGGCTGGGGCTACACAGTGCGGATGCTCCGCAAAGGGTTCTCAAAAGAAGGTCAATACATGGTTTTAGATGAGAGCGGTTACACAGAGGTAATTAATTGCATGCGGTAATTTTGACCGCAGCATGTCGAGCTTGATGCGGACGGTCCGTCCCCGCAGACCGAGGGCAACACATTCAGTTGAATGAGAGCGACTACACAGGTGCGGTTGCGTGTCTGCGATTTTGCTCAAGGTCGATGTTGTTCGATGTTCTTTATACACTGGCCTCCCTGATTTCCACGCGGAGAGATCGCCATGTGTAGTCGTAGCCCATTCAGCAGAGCACCCGTTGCGGACCGTCCGCGTGCGGAGCATCCGCACTGTGTAGCCCAGCCTTAAGCACCATCAGTCGGCCTCCTGCATTTGTCAACTCCACAGCTGTTGATATTCCCATCAAGAAACGACCGAAAGTTACACTTCAAGTAGGCCTACCAAGTCTGAGAATGAGACTGAGAATGGGAATATAGTTCTACTACTACTATCCATGGCGCTACGGCCCTTGAAGGGCCTTAGCCTCCTCCACTACTCCTCGCCACGCGTCCCGATCCAGGGCACGTCTCCTCCATCCCAGAACGCCGAGTCTGCGGATATCGTCTTCTATGTCGTCCAGCCACCTCTTGCGTGGTCGCCCGGGAAGTTTCCGCCCTTCTGGTTTCTGCCGAAACGCTTTCCTGACTCCCCGCCCCTCTGGCATGCGCTCCAAGTGGCCGGACCAACGTAGTTGGCTTCTCCTCACTTCAATAGAGATTGTGGGATCTTTGTACAGTTCGTAGAGCTCGGCATTCATGCGTATCCTCCACTCTCCATTGTCTTGGACAGGCCCGTAAATCCTGCGAAGGATCTTGCGCTCCCAGGTGTACAGTCCATCCTCGTCTCTCGTGGTCAGCACCCATGTTTCACTCCCGTAAGTAACCACCGGCCGGATGACAACTCTGAATATAATCTTCTTTGTTTTTCTCGACAATAAGCGAGACTTCAGCAGGTGTTACATGCTGAAGTAGCATCTGTTTCCGGCGCTGATTCTTGCTAGGATTTCTAGGTGCGTCTCGTTGTTCTCCGTGACAAGGGAGCCAAGGTACTTAAAGATACTCACTCGCTCAAACTCTTGTTGACTAACTGATAGTGGTTCTCTAGGATTGTTGGTGGCATTTTGCTCCATAACCATGTACTTGGTTTTTTCTTCATTTATCACCAATCCTGCCTGCTCTGACCCCTCCTCCAGCTGGATAAAGCTTTCTTTCAGCGATCTTGCATTCCTGCTCAGAAGATCCACATCATCCACGTATGCTAAGTTTATATAGTTCAGACACGTCCTATTACTAACCCTAGCCTTAGATGCCTAATACCTACAAATGTATTTGATTAAAAAATACAGACAAGCTATAATCACACATTATTTTATTTTATGAGTAGGCCTACATTATTACTACGATAGGATACTATAGATACGATAGATACTATGATAGGCATAGGCCTACTATAATCTAGTAGGCCTACAATACTTAAATGGAGTGGGCCGAAGGGAACCCTTACCATGGTGATGCATGAGCAGTCCAGTCTCCTTCCGTGTACTCATGTCATACAGGAATATAGATTCATCTGTTCCACCAGAGGCGAGAAACTTGCCACCTGTAGCTACACTGCGTACGCTGGCACGGTGGGAATGTGTTGCAAAACTCTGGACAAGACTGTATTCCTAGAAAGAATTAGATTCATACTTGACACTTCCGATTAGGGTTGACGGGTTTAATTTAAAGCCCTTATTTATTTATTTATTTATTTATTTAATTCGAGTTTCGTTTTAACATCACAGATGTATGAAACATGTCATGAACATAATATAGGCAACTAGGCCTAAAAATTATTACAGAACTAGGCCTATTCCTAATACATACATACATACATACACAAATAATAAATACATACACAACACACATAATACATAATTTCATAGCTATACATGGAGTCTGAAATCAATTTAAAATTTAAAATACAAGCTTGGCTTACTGGTTAAAATATACATGTTTGAACTTGTGTTCCTGTACATAATCATCAACTTGATAATATGCTTTCCCAATTAGGTAATTTTTAAGTGAGCTTTTAAATTTATCTATGTCTGCAATTTCTTTTATGTTGCTTGGTAGCAGATTCATTAAAATTGTTCCAGCATATACAGGTGCTTTTTCATATCTAGCTAGATTATGCCTAGCTATATGTACATTATCCCTACTCCTGGTATTATGACTATGAATTGTCACATTTGTCCTTATACTTTTGCTAATTTTAACGTACATGATAACTTGATATATATATAAGCTTGGAAACGTAAGTATTTTAAGGTCTTTAAAATGTTCTTTACATGATTCCAGGTAATTTATGCCGACTATTATTCGGATGGCTCTTTTCTGTCGTCTTAATATTATATCCGTATTAGCCTACTTGAGTTGCCCCATACCAATGCAGCATAGCTCATGTGGAATTAAAAAGTGCATAATAACTGATTTTACCAGATCAATATTACCATAGTGTTTAAACTTTTCATTGTATGTTATAAATCAGAACTGAGTTGTTTAGAACTGCCTTGGATGTTTAATTGTTTATTAATTTGTGACAAGTTAAACGTCCGCTTTGCCACTTGCAAATAATCCACCAGGAGGAGACTGAGGAGAAACGACAGCCAATAGATCAAAATTTAAAAGTTTTTACTTTGAACAACGCAGTGAGAATAGACGATTTTTTAAATCACCAGCATATACCAGCGCACGCAAAGCATTACAGTATTTACAATTACATGCTAAATGCCATATGCTCGGATGTGTGGAGTACTGAGTTTCCAACACAGTCAGAGCAGTCCGAGCATATGACATTTAGCATGTAAATTCTCTTTTTCCCGTAATGCTTTGCAGAGTGCGCATGTGCAGTTAATTCTGAAAATGGTCTATTGGTAAAGAAGTGAGCACAGGTTAGCCTACTCGAGTAGAAAAGATCATGACTGGAATGTGAAAGGTTGGGATTAGGCCTAAGGCCCGTTTACATACTTACAATTAGCGAGCGTAAATTAAAGTATGCCCACGTTGAGCCACGAGTTGTCTCTGTACAATTCTTATGGAGTTGTTAACATTGAATGAGCGCTCGGGATGCCAAGCGAAGCAATCGCCAAAGTTCATAAATTCAATTTCAACTTTTCATTAATTTGATAAATTTGATGCATGCACAGAACACAATAAAATCATAATTTCTTTCGCTAAAATAGGCCTACTCCAAAATACACCATTTGACATGAAAAAAACAACAACAAAAAACCTCCAAAACTAACGTTTCTTTAAAGTATAGAGAACAATCAACCTAAAGAACTTACGTTTAAAATAGAAACGTTAGAGGTTTTGAAGTTTTTTGTTGTTACTAAAACAGCAAAAACATGATGATTTTATTTTGGGCCCCCCACCCTAACGGAAGAAGTTCCAACAAAAGTTGGAATGAGAAAAGAATGATTCTGCCACCGAGGATAAAACTCAAACTTGCACAAAAATAAAAACGTAAAGAAACTAAAACTGTCATTTCCCTTCCACCCTCAAGATAAAGAATATGAAATTGGACCTAGGGGCCTAGGCCTAGCCCCTATTTCCTTAGGACCTTTTGAGTAGGCCTACCTTAGGTCGGAACTTCTTCGGTTGGTATGGACCGGTTTTACAAAACTACTTGCGTTAGGTTAGCCGAACTTTCCGCTGGCTACAGTGCGCCGCGTTAGTTCTAGGATATAATCGATAAGAGCGCACCCGAAATCCTTTTCGTTACAAAACTACTTACCGGTAGTTGTTTTTCAGTGTTTTTATTGAAAAAAATAACAGTGTTAAAAAAACCGGTCGGCCTCCATACCAACCGAAGAAGGAGGGCCTACCTAGGCCCTACTCTTAGTCCTAGGGCCCGGCCTACACAAAGGTTAGGTCATAGGACTGGGTCATTGTCACACCACTAGGGCTAGCACAAGCTTACCTCATTTCCTTCGTGTAAAACTTTGTAACCTAGAAGAAATTCTTCGTAGGTACCTACAATTATTTCTAAATCTTCGAAATCCATCTCACGTGCGTCTAAAAGTGAGGTTATGATGGTGGAAGGTGGTAAACACGAGAATCGATAAAGCAGTTCTTTTTCTGACGTTTGGAAACTTCTTTTATTGGCTTTGTCACTGCAACTAGACTTTTATACAGCATGATCTTCAACACAGTGAACAAGTCAAGGTACTACTGCAGTCAAAATAATGAGTTGACGGTGAACGTTTTTACAATTTCGTTTTTTGTGTGAAATATTCTTGCGTCTCTTACAAATCTATTTCATATTATATGTAACAGAACGTCATAGATACCGGTAAATGTAATTTATACTATGATAATGCCTTTCTAAACAAACAAAATATTTGTTGTGTGTCCATGTGTATCTTGCACTGAGCTCTGTGGTCTCTTGTCTCTACGTCAAGGTCACGTGTCACGTGCTACGCCGGCACGCCGGCTAGAAATAAAAACATTCCAGAAGATCTACAAGTGGTTACCAAACTTTGTTCAGTATTATTGTAGACTACCTACAGTATATACAAACATTATCTTTCCTAAGAAATGGCTCAACATGAAAAGGGGTAAGTGAAAACGATAGGTTCAGTAAGTAGCGCTTACTGGAATCATAACACAACAACCAGGCCTGCCTACCACAACACCGGTAACTGGTCTTAGCGGGAATTATAAAATGAAAAAAAAACTTTTTGTGGAGTAGGCATATTAAAATTAGTTCAATTACTTTTCAGGCCTAGGCCCTAGGTAATTATGAACCATTCCGTATCATATTCATTCATTTATTACTACTACTACTTATTACTGTAGGGGGTCATAGATGACCTATGGGTAAACAGATGGGTCAAGGAATTTCTTAATGACAGAAGACAGAGGGTGAAGGTGGGGGTGGACTTATCAGACGAGGTGGAAGTGACATCAGGGGTGCCCCAGGGGAGTGTGCTGGGTCCTCTTCTGTTCGCAATATACATTAATGACATAGCAGACAGAATGGGAGCGAAGGTAAGGCTTTTTGCAGATGACTGCGTTATCTACAGAATAATCAAGGTAGTAGGGGACGTAGATGACCTGAAACAGGACTTGGATAGGCTTGGTGAATATGGGTAGTGGGGAATAAGATGAGCCTAAACGTAAACAAATGCAAATGGATAAGATTACAAGGAAGAGGAAGGTACAAGGGTTAGGGGATGGATACTCATTAATAGGGAATGATCTTGAGGAAGGTGGAAAAAATTTAAATACCTAGGAGTATGGCTACAGAGTAAGCTAAGCTGGGAGGTCCATGTGAATGCTACCACGAAAAAGGGTTTTAGATGTCTGAACTTTGTAATGCGAACATTGAAAGGAGCCAGTAGTGAGTTAAAGGGGCACGCTTATAAAACGTTGGTAAGACTGTTGTAGAGTACGCTGGGTCTGTATGGGATCCATATAGGAAAGGGGAAATAGAGGAAATTGAGGCAGTGCAGAAAAGAGCGGCAAAAAGGGTCCTAAGGAAGGGTAACAGGTGGAAGGAGGAGGTGATAAATGGGCAGCTTGTAAGGACATATGATAGTGTTACAACCATGGTACAGGATCTAGGATGGGAAAAGCTGGAGGATAGGAGAAGGATCGACAGATTAGGGAAAATGTATAGGGTGACCAGGGCTCATGAAGGTTGGGGGGAAATAAATAGCCAACTAAGGAGGGCAAACTATGTTGCCAGAGGGGATCACAAGTGGAAGTATGAGAGGGAGCATGGGCAACAGACATAGGCAGATACTCCTTCCTGGCTAGAACGGTGGTCGAATGGAATGGCTTACCAGAGGGAGTTGTGGAGGAGAAAACCGTTAAAGGCTTTAAGAAACAAATGAAGCTGCTGCCAAAGGTAAATCCTGAACAGGGTCTAGGGAACAGGCAAGACTAGATCATGCCCATGATGGGATATGAAGAGAGAGAGAAAGGGGAAGCTAAAAGGGCAAGATGAAAGAAACTGGGCATGTAAAGTGCATAAGTGCAAAGGATAAGAGAAGAGGAATAAGGCAAGCCTAGAAGAAGGGATAGGCCTACCCTATGTAGAAGGGGAATGACTAAGTATGAAGGAACAAGGAAATGGAATTACAATAAGAAGGAAGGAAGGAGATAACAAACCTACCACCGACTTTAGTCATTTGTAGGGGAAGAAACCAAATACCAAAATACCAAGGAAAACGCTAAAGTCCCGCCGCGTTGATGGATGAGCTTTTTAAAGTTTTTAGTTTGCGTGGGATATCTTTACTTTTGCAAGTGCTTTGTTTTGTAAGTGATTGTTGTCAAATTTCTTTGTTACCTGTCAATTGGTATTATTTACCGTAAAAACTTATATTAAAAGCTTTATTTCTATGGATTCTGGCTAACTTTTTCAACTTTTTCTTTTAAAAGGTACTACATCACCATAACCTTAATGTCCATGTATAATATGAACGTTAAAGGCCCACCCGTTTGGTCAGAATTGGCCCAAATGGCACGAAAATATCGCACTAAAAGTCAAAAAACTTATATAAAAAGCTTTATTTCTATAGATTCTGACTAACTTTTCCCACTTTTTCTTTCAGAAAGCAATACATCACCATTACCTTAATGTCCATGTGAAATATGAACGTTGTAGCCTCACCCGTTTGGTCAGAATTGACCCAAATGGCACGAAAATATCGCACAAAAAGTCAAAAAACTTATATTAAAAGCTTTATTTCTATAGATTCTGGCTAACTTTTTCAACTTTTTCTTTCAGAAAGCAATACATCACCATTACCTTAATGTCCATGTGAAATATGAACGTTGTAGCCCTACCCGTTTGGTCAGAATCGGCCCAAATGTCTCGAAAATATCGCACTAAAAATCGAAAAAAATCGTAAAAGTGCGATATTCATGAGAAATATTTTTTCGATTGTACCCAAAAACGTGGCACGTCTAAGTTCAGAGATTTCGAAGGTCCCTTCAATTTTCATCAAGATCGCATATGCCGTTTGCCCGGAATCGTGCGAACAAACAGACAAAAAAACAAACAAAAAAAAACAAAAAAAACAAAAAAACAACCGAGCTAAATTTTTTGGGGGGTCAGTGAAATTGAAGTCTTCGCTTCGCTCATCCAATTATATTTGGCTATTGTATATTTATTGGTAGCTGTACTTCTTCGGTTGGGGTTAGTCAATAAAAACATTCCAGAAGATCTACAAGTGGTTACCAAACTTTGTTCAGTATTATTGTAGACTACCTACAGTATATACAAACATTATCTTTCCTAAGAAATGGCTCAACATGAAAAGGGGTAAGTGAAAACGATAGGTTCAGTAAGGACTATTGTTCAGTAGCGCTTACTGGAATCATAACACAACAACCAGGCCTGCCTACCACAACACCGGTAACTGGTCTTAGCGGGAATTATAAAATAAAAAAAAACTTTTTGTGGAGTAGGCATATTGAAATTAGTTCAATTACTTTTCAGGCCTAGGCCCTAGGTAATTATGAACCATTCCGTATCATATTCATTCATTTATTATCATATTTGGCTATTGTATATTTATTGGTAGGGTCAATGGGGGTAAGTGTGGCATGAAAAATAAAAGTTTGACTTTGACGGTTATTTTCCTTGGTTAATGTTGACCTAATACTTTCAAATGTGAAATCTGAGAACTTTGTAATGTTTTCAACTAAAGTGTTGAATATAACAAAGGCACTTTGTAAAACAAAGGGAAAATAAAAAAAAGTTACATAAAAAGTGCGCTGCCACACTTGCCCCGCAGTTTGGGGCAAGTGTGGCGGCTTATGAGGCAAGTGTGGCATCACTTTGTTTTATGAACTAAATCATACAGGATTTTGCTGGGGTAAATGTGGCATACAGGTTATACCTAGAGCTACTAAAAATAAAAATTAAACTAGACTTGTATGATGGTTTTACTGGTTATTATAAACAAATAGAGTCTTAATTACAACTACGCACATGTCAATTAAAGGTTTTTACTAACATAAAAAGTGTTATAATATAAGTTACACACACATGAGTATGACATAAGCTAACAAGAACAATGCATTTTTAGTTTTACTTTTTAGTATTGTAACATGAAATTATGCATTGTGTTTCTTTTTCTCTTACATTGGCTCATTTGTATCCACTGGGCCATGGAAAGAGTAGTGTACTCTTGAACCTACACAAGTGATATCTGGTGCGGGTAAAATGCCCAACATCTGGTCAAGATTAATGTATGGTAAATCCTTCTCTACTGGTGCATAAGTTATTTTGGTGTGATCTGTAGCACATAGACCCATTACTTTAAGCTCATCTTCATTATCAAGTCCCGATTGTACAATGCATACATACCGATATTTTGATTCTTTTCGCTTGCCTCCCAGGTATTCGACTAGCACAAATGCCCCATTCACTTACAAATTTGGAACTGGGGATATAAGAACAACCGGATCACCTAGCCCTTTATCTTCATTACAATCGGAACAACTGTTGTCCGATGAAATACTCATTGGAGTGTCTTCATCTTCACTTTCTGATACCTGGACTAGGCTAAACAAGTCAATGTCTTTCCTACGCTCAGTTTGTTTACCTGCGGGCTTACTTTTTATTCTTGCTTTTGGAAGCCTTAGGCTTATCTTTGCCCTTCTTCATGACAAGTTCTTTTTTTATTTTCAGATTAGCTAAATACGTAGTAATCTTTTGTAATAACTTCCGTTAAGTCAATGCGACATTTACACTTTTTATCAAATTTTTTTTTTTTTGCTTTTTTTGCTTTTTTTTGCTTGCAAGCATGGGATGAGTTGATACTCACTCTTCTTCTTCTTCTGTGGCCATCAAGTAATGTCAATACAGCCAACTAAAGTGCAGCTTTGTCCACCGCCATCTAAATACAATGTTGCCACACTTGCCCCTGTATGTAAAAATACTGAGGTAAGTGTGGCACCTAAATTTGCACCAAGCAAATTTGAAATTTGTGGATTTTTTTCCCCCCCATTCTTACAAAGGCACATTAACCAATAATCACAACATGAAGACATACATTTTTTTTTAAATTTGCCGAATATAACTAAATATTGCAAGGTCTGCGTAGAATTGCACTTCGTTAATCCAGAGAAGGTGCTTTTTATTTAAATTTAAAATTTAGAATTAATTCTTGTGGGAGGCCCCCAATTTTTTTTTTAGTATAAAATAGTCTAGTTACTACTTTAATAAAATAAAAACTTACCAAAACTGCAACCCTGAACACATATAAGCAGATGCCACACTTACCCCCAAACCACACTTACCCCCATTGACCCTAGGTACTTCTTCGGTTGGGGTTAGTCAACTTTTTAACACCCCCTCCCCCTAACCTACCTATATGCTTTTCCCACCTTGACTAACCCCAACCCATTTATTATATTGTCCTCCTTTGTAAATCAGTTTTTTAACTGAAAAGGATACCCTAGATGTTTAATAAATAAGAGTCATTCCGTCAAAAACAGGAATTTCAGGGAAAAAATTAAACTAAGTATTTATTAGTTTTTTTAGCTTGAACTGTTTTGTCAACTCTTCTACTTTGTTAGGTACTGAAATCACTAAAACACGTTTTCTTATCATTCTTTTATAGTTTTTAGCATGTTTTCACTGTGTATTGCAACAGGGATAGGTGAAAGTAAAATATGGTTAAGTTTGTTAAATTGTAACTAGAGGGTGGATCTGCTAACAGAGTGAGTGTATGAAGAGAACTAAAGACTGGTGCTTGTTCTTTACAATTCCAAAGCTTAAATGTTGTAGGTAGCTTTAGGTTTCAATATATCACCATTTTCATTACTAGGAAAACGCTTAAGTCCCGCCGCGTTTTTGGATGAGCGTAATATTGGTGCATTGAGCTGCCATTGTGGTATGCGGATTTTCTGTTGTTCTGGGAGAAAATTATTACTAAGTAGAAGAATTTTTTTAAAATTAAATTAAATTAAATTAAAAATTTACTTTTTTTAAATTTTTTTTTTTCGTAATTTAAAAAAAAAGAAAAAAATCGTAAAATTGCTATTTTCATAAGAAATAATTATTCGATTGCGCTCAAATTTTACACAGATATATTAATTCATAAAATTAAGGTTTTGTGAAAAAATCATTACAATAGGATAAAGCATGTAGGTGTTATATAAGTCAAAGAATTGTTTTAAAAAAGAAAAAAAATGTAAAATTTCGATTTTCATGAGAAATAGCTTTTCGATTGCGCTCAAATTTCACACGAATACCTTAATTCATGAAGTTAAGGTTCTGTGAAAAAACATTAAAATCGGATTAAGCATGTAGGTGTTATAAGTCGAAGAAATTTTTTTTTAAATCGAAAAAAATCGTAAAATTGCTATTTTTATGAGAAAAAGATTTTTCGATTGCGCAAAAAAACGTGGCAGTTCTAAGTTCAAAGATTTCGAAGGCCTCCATCAAATTTCATCACAATTGGAGTATCGGTTTAGCCGGAATTCGTGTTAACAAACACACAATAATACAAACAGAAAAAAAAAGAAAGAAAAACATTCCGGATTTTTTTCTCCAGTGTAGTGAAATGGAATCTTCGCTTTGCTCGCTACGCTCATCCAAAAAACCAACCAGTTGTAACATCTGTTGTCAGACACAAGTCCTTATAAATCAGTGAAGGTTATTCTAATCAAAACCAAAACTTCCAAAAGTGAGGTAGGCCTAATGGTACTCAACTACATTTATCTTTTTTTCTACGTGACACAATAATTGATAAAATGTGTAAGGGATGTTATATGTAACGGATGTTAGCCTACATTGATTTTGTGTTAATGTTTAGTAATTAACTAGGAAAACGCTTAAGTTCCGCCGCGTTGTTTGATGAGCGTAATTGTTGAATTGAGCTGCCATGTGTTTTGCGGATTTTTCTGTTGTTCTGTGAAAAAAATCAAAACTTTGTTGAATTTTTTTTTAAATTAAATCAAATTAAATAAAAAATTAACTTATTTTTTTTTAAAGGGCCCCTATTTAACCGCTAAACTCAAAAAATATATTTCATTCAGGCTAACTAGTAATGAATTTAGCAATTAACAGAAAAATTATTGGGGCCACCATGACCTCCCAAAAAATTGTCAAACATGACATTTTTCGAGCTAGGTCCCATCGGCAAAAATCTCCCATAAGAAATAACATGGGGACGATCTTTATGCCCCGTGACCTTGGAGGATTTTGATCCAAAAAAATATTGGCGATTATTGACGTACTCTACAGCATTTTCTGTAAATTCCTTATATTTTGTTTTGTAATTTGGGCAAGTAGTTCGGTCAAAAATGTTGATTAGGTACCAAGATGGGGTGTGATTTTGGAATGCATATTTTTGCGTGTTTGAGGGTATATTTGGGCACAGTTTCAAGACACGATGTTATAAAGGGGCATTTTAGATTGGTACTATGCTCTAGTATCTATATGGACCAAAAAAGAAGCAGGTTAAAGCCGATTTAGGAAATTTTTCCAAAACACCAATTTTTGCCAATTTCTGGATCAAAAATAAATTAAAAACATTCGTGTTAAATCACAGTTACAAGATATAATTTTTTTTAAACGATCATTTAAGTGTAGTATTGTGCTATAGATCAGGTGGTAAAAAATAATTTTTGGGGTTTTTAGCCCCTTTAATTAATCGTAATTTTAAAAAAGGAAAAAATCGTAATATTGAAATTTTCATAAGAAATAATTATTCGATTACGCACAAATTTTACACGAATATATTAATTCTTAAAATTAAGGTTCTGTGAAAAAATCATTATAATCGGTTAAAGCATGTAGGTGTTATAAGTCGAAGAAATTTTTTTAAAAAATCGAAAAAAATCGTAAAATTGCGATTTTCATGAGAAATAATTTTTCGATTGCGCTCAAAAACGTGGCAGTTCTTAGTTAAGAGATTTCGAAGGCCTCCATTAAATTTCATCGCAATTGGAGTATCGGTTTAGCCGGAATCGTGTTAACAGACAGACAAAAATACAGAAAGAAAGAGAAAAAAAAAAAAAAAACATTCCGGATTTTTTTCTCCAGTGTAGTGAAATGGAATCTTCGCTTCGCTCGCTACGCTCATCCAATTAATTTTGTGAAAATGAAAAATATTTACTAAACTAACGTCATTAGCATTGTCGTTATAATATTTAAAATATTAGGCCTATATGTGTAATTTTAATTATAAAAACGATTGATTAAATACCTGCCCTAATAGCTTTTTTAATTAATTTTTAAAATTGAAATTTTTTGATATATTAACTTAATTATGACTTGAAATGTTTACCCTAGGCTTGATAATATATTAATAACATCAGTAGGCCTAGTAACAACACAAATTAATTTTTTAGTGTTGTGCAACAACCTTGTAACATCTAGCTTGAAATCTCTTTAAGGGTACTTATTTGAAATAAATGTAATGGTAGTTTTATTAATCAATAGTAAGCAATCTGATTTTTCTTTAGAAGACAAATTTTTATGAAGGAAATAATAAAATAACTGCACTTCTAGGTCACTCGTAACATCCGTTACAAAGCACGGTAACATCCGTTACAAAGCACGGTAACATCCGTTACAAGCACGGTAACATCCGTTACAAGCACGGTAACATCCGTTACAAGCACGGTAGGTATGAAATAAGTAAATTGTGTAATATAAAACATGATTATTCATGGTGTAAAGCCTGCAAGAAATGTTGAGATAAGGTACGTTAAAACAAAGTTAAATTTAAGTTGCCGCCATCTTTTCACTGCACTACACTGCACACCCACCTCTGGAGCGGGTGTTACACCGCGGTAAAGTGTAAGTTTACACTGGACAAAATAACGCTGCAATGTAGGCTGCACGGACACAGAATAACGTGTTGGTGCTCTACACCTTGCAACAGCGATGGCAGTGCAGGACAAAAAACAAACCAAATATAATTATTTTTTTAGCCGGCGCATTCATTAAAAAAAATGTATTTCACTCTTTGAAGATATCATTTCAATGTTATTTCTCCAATGTCTCACCATTTACTGCACACTAGGCATTGGAATTCTGTGATATACCCTTATTAGTGTCCTCCCTTGTCCAGTAGACCAAACTCGATCATAGAGGCGGTGCACTCCTAAAGAAAAATTTAACCACCACCCTAATCTCTAATGTAGGCTTACCTTGTAGTTAAAGGACATCACAACCCTAGGATTTCCCGGGAATGTAAACACCCTAATTTTTTTCATGAATTATGCAGAAAACTAGAAGTCGATACCTAACAGTAAGTAACGAGTAACGACACACGATTTAATAACAATAATAATAGTGGATGTGGGCGCAGTAGTGACGTAGACATTGAGCACTCGGCACGTCATTGCCGACGGCCAAATATTTGACAAGGGCGGTAAAGAACTATCTCTGTAGCCGAAGATATAGTGTTGAGACAAAAACAAAAAGTACCGTCGTGTTTTGTGGTCTTTCTTCTACAAGCATGATGTCAAAGTAAACATTCATGTTGAAAAATAAAATAAATTTTGATTAGTACCTATTTAAATGTAGGTACTGCAAACACGGATTTATAGTGTAATATTTGATGACCTCCAAAGTCCAAACCAAATAAGATTGAAAAAATATGACAATATTTTAACACCGGCTTATGGCCCTATGCATGTAGAAAAATACAAAAAATACTAGGCCTATATGGAAATCAAAGATCTTGATGCAAATTTGTATTTAATATCTTGCGTGACACCATTCTGGCGAGTCCGCACCAACCCTTGTGAAGAGCAGATCGCGTCTGGTATGCATAGGATACTAGGTACCAATCGAGAAAACATATTTTGCTCAGCCGTGTGTAGAACGTTTTAGCTCATAGCAGATCCCAAATGCGTAGCTCAAAGAGAGTTGAATGTTTTCTGAAAAGTGCATAGTGCGCGGCGTTACACATTTCTGTAGGCGGTCGCTGGATCTGTGCGGGTGAACTACAGCGCAAACACGCATCAATGTACCTCATATACTAGCACATTTCAAACAAACTACATATGAAGTTTTTTTTAATTTTTCTGCATGCATGGGGCTATATGCCGGTGTTAAAAAATCGTGACTTTTGTCAATCTTGTTTGTGTTTGAGGTCATCAAATATACACTATAAATCCGTGTTGTGCAGTAGGCCTCGCCTACATAATAATCATCATCAGAACTCAGTTCCAACTATGTCGGGTTGAGTGGAGGTTTTCCACCATTATCTAGGGCATGAAACTGTAGATACCTACTAAGCTTGCCAGACTCAGTGTTTCTTCCTCATCATTTAACTCCTTCCTCTCCACCAATTTACTCCACTCTCTTCTGTCCTCCCACAGCTTGACTCTTGTCACATGCTACCACACTTCATCCCGTTTTCCAACGTCTTCTTGAATTAATCTTTCCCATTTCTCTCTTGGCCTTCCTATTCTTCTTTTCCCCTCCTCTGCCACTTCAGATTCTTGTCTTGGAATCCTCTCCCTGCCCATCTTTTTCATATGTCCAAACCATCTTAGACGTTCTCTTCCTAGCTTCAACCTCAATCTCTCCAGTTCCAGTTCTTTTCTGATTACCCTACATTACTTCTTATCTTGTTCATCTTGGACAAGTAAATATTAATCAAAAACTAATTTGTGAGGATGTTTGAAAAGATGTGGAGGATGGTGCTGTCTCAAATGTCAACTGAAGTACACAAAACTCTGCCAGTGCATTGCTCTCTGTGAGCTTAAAACAAATTTGGTTAACTGGTTACCTGATTAATAAAGTACTATAATCAAAAGGGAAAATTATTGCTTTCCTCATAATGAATGTTCATCTAAAAAGTTCTTTACCATAGGCCCTAACGCTCTACCAGGATCTTGGTACTACTTTTAAAATGGTATCTAGGTAGGTATTCTTTGTAAATACGTTAAAAAACAACACAAAATAAAAGTATACCTAGTAAAAGAGGGTTCAATATGGTACAAAACTGATCATCCATCAAAGCGACAGTAAAAAGCGTTTGCATGGCAGTCTAATGCCATACGAATAAACCTACATGTTGAGTGAATTTAATTGATTGATTGATTGGATATATAGCTTAATGTCTCATATTAATGCACTTTGGCTATTTGAGACGATGAGTGGGGATAGAGGAGGATGAGGTATGAACAGAGGGGAGGAGGGTAAACCCGGTACCGGCATGTAGCCTACTCCTTTCATACCAAGGGGACCAACGGCTTAACGTCCCATCCAAAAGGAGGGTGTAACCTTGACAGTAATAAGGGTTCCTCCACTAACCCAGACTGTCGAGGAGAACGAAGCCGTTACACTAGCTCTTGAACCCTTCATCTGCTCTAACCAGCGATATACGGTCACCCACTCTACCCCTGACTACGCCCGAGTTTGCTTAACTTCGGTGTTCGAGTGGGAACCGGTTAAACTAACTCGTCTACACCGCTGGCTTGAGTGAATTTAATAAATCAACTTGTTAATAGAACATACACTTTGTGCTAAGTATACATTATGCAATCATGCCTGAAACAGTTATCAAGGTCAAGAAAAGAACGATAAAGGTCACAGGTCAACGTGGCATGTTAAAATTTATTTCATATTATTCTACTTCATCTAGGCTAAGCTTTAAATAGGGTGGTCACACGACTATGTCTATCAATTTTTTAAACAGCTCATTACACAGGCCATTATGTCAACATGTCATTATGACCAAATAAAGGTTGCTCGTCTTATTTTTTTAACGCCAACATTTTGTTTTAAGACTTTGGGAAGTACTTTATTGTAGAAACCCAGTGTCATCAACAAATATTTAATTCAAAATGTTCAATTTTTAATTTTTAATTTTTTTCAAATTAACACCCCAATCATCCCTTACTAACTATGAAGAAATCCGCAGTCCAGTATGTTACCAGCAAGTATGTTGCCAGTATGTTAACTAATGTTACCCCCATTTGGTGAAAATTTCAAGTTTCTTATCAACAAACACTGAATTGTTTTGCTAATCTGTCTGGCAAAACTGGCAGGGGTAGGCAACCTGCAATAACGGGTCCCTGCACGGGATATCACGATGACTGCACGTCATTATAAGTAGGTTATGGTCCCTAGACTACGTGTGCCAAGTGCCTTGCTTCTATCAAAAAATGCAAGGTCATGTCTCTTAACATCCGGACTATTTGCAAGTGTCTTTTAAATGTTATTAAAGCTGCTACTTTAAAATCTCATTTCTTCCAATAAAGTTCCTTCAACAAATGTCGAGATTGCATTAAATCATATTTTTGAACTTTGTCCCATGCAGTTCTATCAGTATTGATGACATAACATCATAATTAAGATAAGATTTACTGCCCTCCTTTAGTAAATCAGTGTTATAACTTAGTAGGATAGGCATGAAATAAATATAATTATCATGTTTGCATTCAAGGTTTGCATGCAAGAGCCGATGAGAACTAATACCATACCGTTTGCCTATACCCATTACCCAATGGCAATAAAATTCAAAAGTTGGTGTCTCTGTAAGTCTTTCTATAAGTCATTTGCAAATAACTTGAGTCATAGTTTAAAAAAAGGAAGTATGGTATCAAATTGTTCATTACAATACTAGAACAGTCACAACATTTAAAAAAATATTTATCTTAACTACATGTCCCCAGTTTGTCCTTGAGTATGAGCAGTGATAAGAGTACATTACACAATCTACAATGCTCTAGTCTTGACACAATGATATGCGTTCCCACTCCACTTTATGTCATACTACTGGCACCTCTAATCCTTTCTCTGCTTGCTGAAATATATAAGTCAACATAGCATCTCACCAACTCTCAGCAATGTGGTTAGTAATAAATATCAATTGTTAGTACTACTTAAGTTTCTCTCGTGAGCCGTGCCAAGTATGGTAATTAATGTTTATCACCATGTGTTTGGTGCTAATGAAAAGAACCTTGGACATGGCATATTTACAGTCAATGTATACTACTTCCACTATAAAGAAAACCTAGATCTTAATTTTTTGTTAGCTAGTCCAGTCCAGTGCTTTATAAACAGAGGTGGAGTCTAAAGAACATGAGAGTAGATGAACTATGGAGAGATGAAATCTATCTAGGCCTATATAATTGAAGGCTATTAGTTTCAACAGACAAGGCAGACGAATGGCAACCCGAGTGTCTGTGGTGAAACATTATTGTAAAATGTCTACGTCTCCTTCCAGGGAAGACACGAGTCGCCGACTGAGAATAAGAACTTTGCACGTGAGAGACATTCGATTCCCCACGTCAGTAGGACGCCATGGCTCTGATGCAATGGTATGCATTTTATCTTGCATTGTTTTATTATTTACATTGTACATAACAGTTTTCAACTATGTTTGACTAGTATTACTGGTACTTCAAAGTTCAAATGATGCAAAGTGAGGTCATTGCACTTTTACAAATATTCTCAAGGAGTTACAAGTTAAAGAATAATAAGATAGTAAACGTCAAAGGGTTATCTTGACGAAACATCTTTCAGCAGGGCCGGCTTTAGATGTACGCAACCGCTTACGGTGGTACGATGGCATAGGCGCACTTGGGCAGTTGGGGACGCTCAGTAATTGGGTCCTGTGGGGCTATGTTTGAAATACACAACATTAGTAAAATACCAGAAACACTTCGGCCTTTTCCCATAATAAATTATTAAATTCGTTTTTCTTCTACTCAGGCATACATAAATTATTTTCAACGGGGTACATTGAATTAGATTTAAAGCCGACCCAACCATGTCGGACACCAGACACCATCGACGAGCAGACAATGACCAACTAGAGACTGGTATTTTAAATAGGAAACACCAACCAAACAAGTTGGACACGATTTCACCCATGGGCAGCGCTAGAATCAACAAGGCTTAGAATTATTTAATTTAAATATGATTTACTATAGTCATCTCATTGTTAAACAGTAACTGTTGTTGATCTTGTAGTAAGAGGCTCTGCTTCCAATGCAGTAGATCCAGGGTTCGATTCCCGCTGAAGGTAGAAGTTTTTTGTAACTTGTGATAGCCTACGGATCTGAGTTCATCAGTTTTTGGCTTAGGAATGTGTAAACGGTGACTTTGAAGCCATCTTAGCAACAAAGCACATAAAAAACCTAATTAATCGAGTGCTTATTTGGCAGAAACGTGTCATTAGAATATTTGGCAAGCTTGGGCACCGGGCTAGCTGTTGCGATATGTTTAAAGAGCTCAAAATACTGACAGTTGCAGTTGTGATGTCTGCATACACAGCGCAGCTTGCTTTGTGATTGACAACCCGGAACACTTCAAAAACTTAATTCAACTTGTAAAAATACAGCCAAACCTTACACACTCAAACGTAATGAGATCTAAAAGAAGCTCCAAGCTTATGTACACTTCTACATTTGCGCATTCTCAATTCATAATCGTACACTGCCCCGTAACTTCATCCTTTTAAAAAGCTTGGCAAAAATAGAATTTGCAACTAGTATTAATTCAAACGTAATCGTTCATGCAAATTCTATTTTGCCAATTATTTTAAACGTACTTACCATTGTGGTCATGTTTTTGTGTTTCTAGCATACCGATCCTGATTATTCATGCGCCTACGTAGTGCTCTACACGGATCGAGAAGTGGAAGGTCACGGGCTGGTATTCACTCTCGGCCGAGGAACAGAGATCGGTTGGTTGAACATTATTGTACCTAAGATATCAAACATTTGGTACATTACAATTAGCAAGCCCATAAACTCAAATTAATGTACTTTTAATTGAGTTTCTTTAAAGTAATAAAAGTAACAAATACTTACTTCTGTAGGCCTACATTACAAAATAAATCATTTAGGCTTCCTGAACTGTTTTTATTGTGTTTAATTTTAATTTTAACAAAACTAGCAATTTTGTAAATATTGTAGGTATATTTGTGCATCCCAATTCACAAAAATAATAGAAATAATTAGGTATGAAACGTTATCCGTTCTTTAAGATATCTGTTTTTTTTTAGAAATTCAAACATTCTTGTGATGTGCATATGAATGAACAAAGTAGTTTTAAGGCTTATTTAAATAAATACATTTAAATAATTCATATTTGTATGCAAGTTATAAGTAGGTACTAGTACTTCTTAAATTACAACAAATATAGTTTTCTCGATTTGGTTAGTCGAGAAACACTCCCATAGGTGGAATTGTTAATATTTAATACAATTCATTCAGAAGTTAAAAAATCCATCCCGATCGGGGTTCGAACCCGAGTCTCCCACATTCCAGGTAGGCGCCTTAGCCAACTAGATCACCGAGACAGTAACTATTTAACTTCTGAATTGTAGTATTATAGATCTGAATAGATGGAACAGTACTGCAACAAATATCTGTTGCCTTTGAAGTTTGAACTGACCAAACAAACATTATTTATAGTCATTACCTTATGCAGGTATGAGCAAGGGTTTATTTCTCAATTTGGTTGGTCGGGAAACACTCACGTAGGTGGAATTGTTAGTATTAACTTCTTAATTGTATAAAATATTAACAATTCTACCTACAGGAGTGTTTCCCGACTAACCAAATCGATAAATAAACCCTCGGTCATACCTGCATAAGGTAATGACATTATAAATAATGTTTGTTTGGTCAGTTCAAAGGCACAGATATTCATTGCAGTACTGTTCCATCCATTCAGATCTATAATGCAAGTCCAACGAAGAAGTTAAATAGTTACCGTCTCGGTGATCTAGTTGGCTAAGGCGCCTACCGGATTGTGGGAGACTTAGGTTCGAACCCCGATCGGGATGGATTTTTTAACTTCTGAATTGTATTAAATATTAAAAACATAGTTTTGATGAAACTATGGTTGCACTTGCAGTTTTTTCTTGTTATTCCAATTAGTACCGTAACTAAAACATATTTTGCCCCCAACTGTACAACTTTCTAAGTCTACCTGTAATCTTTCCATTTTTCAGTAACCAAAGCAATAAACTCTATGGCACATCTTGTAGTGGGTAAGGATGCGGAGGACATTTTCAAGGACTTTGCTGGCTTTTGGAGACAGCTTACAAGCGAGTCGCAAATTCGATGGGTATGCAATCAGAAGTATTCATTTATTTAACATCGACCATATTCAGTTATAAAAATTAAAAACTGATTTACAAACGAGGACAATACGCTGAACTCCAATTACGTAATTTCCTACAAAATAATAAACAGTAATTGAAGCATTTTGTATTAATTAATAACAGCATCAATGTAGGCATCCCCTCATGCACAAAGACTTTCGTCGGTAAAGTTGCGGACGCAACTATTGGCAAAGATGGCGAAATTGTCTCTGGCAATAACGTTTGCAGATCAATGGAAACGAAAATGCAAACAAAAACCAATACCAAATGATAAGAATAAATTATTCTAGTACTAGGAAACGCTAAAGTCCCGCCGCGTTGATGGATGAGCTTTTTAAAGGTTTTAGTTTGCGTGGGATATCTTTACTTTTGCAAGTGCTTTGTTTTGCTGCCTACGCATTGTAGGTGAATGTTGTCAAGTTTCTTTTGTTTCTTGTCAATTGGTTTTATTTACCGTAAAAATCTCACATTAAAAGCTATATTTCTATGGATTCTGGCTAACTTTTTCAACATTTTCTTTCAGAAGGTACTACATCACCATAACCTTAATGTCAATGTATAATATGAACGTTGTAGCCCCACCCGTTTGGTCAGAATTGGCCCAAATGGCACGAAAATATCGCACAAAAAGTCAAAAAACGTATATTAAAAGCTTTATTTCTCTCGATTTTGGCTAACTTTTTCAACTTTTTCTTTCAGAAAGCAATACATCACCATAACCTTAATGTCCATGTGAAATATGAACGTTGTAGCCCCACCCGTTTGATCAGAATTGGCCCAAATGGCACGAAAATATCGCACTAAAAATCGAAAAAAATCGTAAAAGTACGATATTCATGAGAAATATTTCTTCGATTGTACCCAAAAACGTGGCAAGTCTAAGTTCAGAGAAAACGAAGGTCGTGTCAAATTTTCATCAAGATCGCATATGCCGTTTGCCCGGTAGAGAGCGAACAAACAGACAGAAAAACGAAAAAAAAAAAAAAAAAAAAAAAAAAAAAAAAAAAAAAAAAAAAAAAAAAAAACACCCGAGCTAAATTTTTTGGGGGGTCGGTGAAATTGAAGTCTTCGCTTCGCTCATCCAACTAAAAGAGCATTTCTAGATAGAAAACAGCAATTATTTATTAAATTTTGTGTTTTGGACAACCTGCAACATTTGTAGTGGTCAAAAGTCACATTATTTACTGTCCACTTTGGAGTACTAGTGGTTAACGAGAGGCATTTCTATGCGAATGGTCGTGGGTTCAAATTTCACTCAATAAACTTTTTTGCAATTTTTTACTCAATATTTCATGTTTCTCGCCTGCTTTACTGTATGTTGGTACAAAAATTTTAGTTGAAATATTCATTTTCTGATAAAAAAGCGAGGTTCAACATTTGCGTCACATCCAGAGTAGCCGCAACTTTACCGGTGCATCTAGCGACTTGCAGATGCAAGTCTGCTAACGCAACTATCTTTGTGATACGGTTTTTATAATCCTATGACTATGATTTAACATATGGATTTTCCCAAGTCCATCATTTTTAACGAGACGCAACTTTGCGCCAGTAAATATTTGTACATGAGGGGGTAATAAGACAAAAATCTACAATATGGCAAAACATATTTTATGTTGTAGGTACATTAAAAATGTGAATTGAATTTAAATGAATCAAATAGATACATTTTTAAAATTATTGTAAAACCTGCAATGAAAGAAAAAAATCAAAAATCAAATTGGTTTGGTAGTTCTTGATTAGGATTAATCAATTTTATTAAGTTGTGCACTAATGGGCTATTTCCATTTTTTTAAATCGAGTTGCTCTTATGATTCTACATAATTAATTGAACAGTTTGAAAACAAAATTTGGAGCCCTAAAGGTATTTTATAAAAAATAATTAAAAATCTTGTTTCAAATACGTCTTTTAAATTCTGCACAAGAAGTATTTTAGCCAAGGTATTCCTAATACTGGGCAGTATAATGCAAAAATAATATCTAAATAATACCAAGTGCTTTGGATTATCTCTCGACAACAATACAACAGGCTAGTATTGCGCAGTTTTGACACTCTGTTCTGGGCCACGCTCTAGGCAGGCCATAGACCTCGCTTTTACAGAGTCCCAGTTTTTGTGTTTTATTGCTAAAAAGAATAATTTTTATTCTTCTGATTGTGTCATTTCGAATAATATAACAGGTCCAATCCAACTTCAATCGATTTGCACAACCAAGTGCAATGCAGTTGTTCAAAATCTTGATTAAAATCGAGCCAAAAATATATCTTTGAATGGTGTCATCCCCGTGTAGGACCCGACTACGTCATAATGGAATGACCAATGACAGCGCGTTTCACAATATGTTGCCAAATAGGGTGCTTCAAGCCAAAATATCTCTTATCAAAACATTTTTTTATATAAAATCACATTATTTGGACTTGGGATGTTTTATTCTCTAAAGATAAATATGTTTCACTTAAATCTAAAATTCATGCAAATAGCCTAGGCCTACTGTAGGATATTATTAATTTGTTTAGAAATGCATTTGGTAGCTCACTACTTTCAAATAGTACTTGGTAGGCCTATGGCCCTATATAGGCTATAGTGTATAATATAAGTGAGTACCAAGCATGTTATAAAGAGCGTAAAATCAATGTAACAGTGCTCTAATTTTCTAATAGCAATGAAATATTATTGTTTTTATTGTTGGATGTTGTATAATTGTTTTCAGTATTTATTTAAACCTCATTCTATACCATATCCATATCGGAATATTGATTCAACAATGAAAATGACAGATTGGAAAATAATTGTTACCTTTTCCTTTAATTATTTCTAAATAGAAGTAGGCCTACCTAGCCATTACTCAAGTTTACTAATTGCAATTACTATATTTTATACTTTATGTGACAATGTTTGGTTTGTTAAGATAGGACCCGAGAAAGGCGTAATCCATCTTGCCGTGGCAGCCATTGTGAATGCTCTTTGGGACTTGTGGGCAGTTGTTCAACACAAACCATTATGGAAGCTACTTGTGGACATGGAGCCGGAACAGTTGGTATCCACTATAGATTTCAGATACATGTAAGTGTAACATATTTATTGAAATTTTCATTTGTAAATACAGTGAAACGTTGAATTTACGAATTTAACTAAAAAAAATCCTACACATTTGCAGCCTATTTTTCAATTTATTACTTGTAGGTTTAAATCACAACTGATTTAGCTAATTTTGCTAGCGTCTAACTTCACATAACAAACATTTATCAGACTGTGTAATTTTAAAATTTGACATTCCTATTCGTAGTTTATGTATTCCAGCAAAAATCCTAATGCATGTTTTGCCATTGTTTTAGGTTTTATTTTTACCGTCTCATAATGTTACCCGTAACCAAACAACGTCTTATCAAATGACTTACTAGGTAACCTATTTTTAAACAGGTATAACTCAAGTCCTGCAGACTCTTCAAATGTTGTATGTATATATTTGGGTGAAAATTTTGTTGTTAGTTTGATTTAAAAAAGAGTCCAAGTCTCCTGGAATGCAGGTGATTCAGCGAGATAAGAGAAGAGGTGGGTGGCGGTGAGTTAATATCAATCCCCGACTGTAAGCCGTAAGCTTATTAGACCTCGTTTTCATTACTGGAGTTAAAGCAACTTGGGTTGAACGCAAGTTACCAACCTGCATTTTAATTGAACTTATAATACCGTCGTAAGTTTAGTAGTTTGCAACCTTTACACATGGAGCGCTGTAGAAGGCAGGCTTTTAAATTTATTTTGTATTTCAGGCTGGCCAAGTATTTTAATAAGGAGTGACGTTTCCTCGTCGGAAAATGCAGCTATTATTAACTTACTTAAAACAAACTGCAAACAGACGTAGGCCTAGCGTCGGACAACATCAAATTTACGACAAAGTTTTGAGGTTATGTTGACTTACCAGGGTTGGCGACCAAAAGCGCTGTTCACACTGACTAGCGTAGCAAAGTAACGCGAGTAACTCGGAGTTCGGACGCGGGTTGAAAATGCAACCTTCGTAGCAACCTGCGATCGTTCACACGGGGAAATTAACCCACGTAACCCACCAACCCGCGTTAAACGCTAGTAATGAGAACGAGGTCTTAGGGAGATGTGTTCCTCACGGCTGCCGGCAAGAACTGAGCCATACAGCGCACATATCTACGACACACACATAAAATAGATGATGAACTTGGCCCGGAGGTGCGCGCACATAATGGCGCAAGCCACAGTGGTCTTGGTACATTTATCTTGTATTGTATCAAAAATAAAAATGAAGCTATAATACAAATCACATAAAAGTGCATAGAAATAAGCAGACTAATAACTACTACATACAACTTAGCTTCTGATACTGCATTTTGTTCCTTTTTATGTTTAATATATTACCAACATGTACTAAAGCTTATTAAATAATTAATTTCTTGTTTGCAGTACCGATGTTATAACAAAGGAAGAAGCTGTAGATTTGCTCAATGCATGCAAGAAGGGTAAGGAAATCCGCGAGGAACGTTTGCGAGTGACGGGATATCCAGCGTACACAACACAAGTGGGTGAGTGCGTATAGCATCTACGTGTGTATGGCTGCACATCCTACCATGCGAGACTTATTGTATTTACTCGATTATAGGCTACCATTAAGTAAAGGCTGCACCCTTATTTTGACCACTTAAATTTCAAAGAGTAGGTAGGATATAAATACTATTGACCAATGGCTTCACATAATGGCTTAAAAATGATCCTACTTTTTGAACTTGGTAATTTAAAATATTCCCGGGGCCTATACTCGCATAAACACAGTAGGCCTAATCTTGAGGCATCATTGGATTTAGTGGCCCTCCCATACTGTAATAGAACCTTAAGTTTCATACACTCAGTGAAAGTATCAAAACTAGGAAACATAATCTTTAAGCATAAAGTTGAGGTTTTTACTTTTTTGTTATTATTTGGATGAGCGAAGCAAAGACTTCAATTTCACTTACTTTTTTTTCACTTACGTTACCCTCAGAAAAATAGCTCGGGTGTTTTGTTTTAGTTTGTTAGTTTTTGTCTGTTTGTTCGCGCTCTAACAGGCTCGTTGGTCTTGTTGTTAGCGTATCTGCTTCCAATGCAGAAGGTCCAGGGTTCAATTCCCGTCAAAGTCAGAAGTTTTTTAACTTCTGATTTGGACTTCAGTCCATCAGTTTGTGTCTTTGGAGTTTGTAAACGGTGACTTTGGAGCCGTCCTAGCAACGAAGCTCAAAATAAATTCAGAGTTGTTCTAAATCGGCCTTGTTGATTCTGGCGTTGATTCGCGGGTGTTCGCACTGTCCACACCACTGATTGCTATATTTCCTATTAAAAATATCGATCTTTGGTTGGTTATCGCTCACTCGTCGATTGCGTCGGGGCCTACAGGGTAGGCTTAGTCGCTTTGATTTACTGTCCCCCACTGAAAATCAGTTATATAACTGAGTGGGTAGACTCTAAATCCAATTTATTTATTTATTTAAACGGCATATACGATCTTGATGAAAACTGGAGAGGACATTCGAAATCTCTGAATTCAGACCTGCCACGTTTTTGGGTATGATCGAAGAAATATTTCTCATAGAAATCGTACTTTTACGATTTTTTTTACCATTTTTAATGCAATATTTTTGTGATATTTGGGCCGATTCTGACCAAACGGGTGGGGCTACAACGTTCATATTTTACAATTTTACATGGACATTAAGATAATGGTGATGAAGTACCTTTTGAAGAAAAAGTTGAAAAAGTTAGCCAGAATTCATAGAATAAAAGGTTTTAATATGAGTTTTTTGAGGTGTATAATAATTAATCCCCCAAAAATACAAAAAATTGTAAAAAAAAAACGGCAGCCAAGCTCTCCTTAAGTCTTCGGCTGTGAATGCTGTGAGATATAGAAGTTAACCTTAACTTAAAATCACTATTTGCAAAACCTTACAATAAACCTTATTAATTGTAATTTATAGCTCAACATTGCCTAACCTAACTGACCTTGTATATTCTGTGACCATGTGCTGATCATGAAATGTTTGGCGTACAGGTTGGCTGGGATATTCGTCTGAGCAAGTGGGTAATTTGTGCAAAGATTATCTTGCGCGAGGCTTCACGGCATTCAAGCTGAAAGTTGGCCAGAATCTAGAAGATGACCGGAGAAGGTGTCGTTTGGTCAGAGACGTTATTGGCTGGGATAAAAAATTGGTAATGTTTCTTAATATTTGTTTCTTATTGTGTCTACTTTTTACAACTAGGAAAATAATGCATTGTAAATATGTAATGCATGTTTTACTCAAACCAAAAGTTTGAATTGTGAACAATCAAATTAGGTATTTGTCTAGCAAATACGTACTGACAACAGTAAATAAATAAAATAAATCCTTATTTAGATTCATCCACTCAGTCACATGACTGATTTTCAGTGGGGGATAGTAAACCAAAGCGACCAAGCCAACCCTGTAGCCCCCGACGCAATCGACGAATGAGCGATAACCAACCAAAGATCAATATTTTTAATAGGAAATATAGCAATCAGTGGTATGAACAGTGCGAACACCCGCGGATCAATGCCAGAATTAGGGATGACGAAACCCGACTTTTTTACGACCGGGTACCCAATTCCCGGGTTCCCGGGTAGTAACACAAAAAAAATCGTGTGGGGTGTCTAATGAACTGTGAAGAAACGCGCTCATCAATTATCGTAATATCTCGGACGTAATGCTGTTCTTTATAAATAAACAATGACGTGCCGATGAAGTAGTATTTCATTATCACGAAAGAGGAACAGCAGCGGGCCATTAAGATAACACTCACTGTTTGTTGCATCTGCTTTATATCTTGTCACAGTCAAGTCAAGGTCACGACTCACCAAGCGTTGGCGCGGAAGATTCAGATTCAGATTCAGATTTTATTCACCAACTAGACAGGTACATGGCACACTGTATGGGCATCGTCAATGTGTGTATGTTACATTAATACAAAATTACACAACAATATATTTAAACAATGTAGGTACAATATAAAGCTTAGTATTTAAAACAGTAATATTTAAAACAATAAAATACTTCTAATACCAGGTGTGAGGCTAGGTTCAGCCTCCATTCACACTTATCCCACATCCAACCATTTCCCTGTACTTCCTCCGCTTGGTATCATAATAATGAGTCACCAGGTCAACGACACATCCTCCTTTGGCCTTAAGATTGAAAAAATTCTTGAAGAGAATAGTAACCTTTGCTACACAAATGTGATTTTAGTTCTTGTTTGAATATTGTGGCTTGTTTGATGCTCTTAATTTGTGTAGGAAGTTTATTGTATATTGCGATACACAGATAGTGTGGCCCTTTGGCATACATTGTTGTCTTATGATGGGGTACATGGAGACTATTCTGGGAGCGAGTAGGATAGCTATGTACAGAAGAGTTTGTTAAAAAAAGTTTCTGATTGGTATGCACAAAGAGTGCTGCAGTTAGTATGAGTGAGCATGTGACTGTTAAAATGTTGAGCTTGGGAAACAGTTTGCGGCATGATTGCCAAATTGATGCCCCCGATAGTATACGAATGGCTCGTTTTTGTAGAATGAAAACACGATGTGCACTAGAGGACCCCCCCAAAATAAGATTGCATATGCTATATGTGAATGTAAATGAGCATGGTATACTAGTTTTAATACAGACAGGTCAACGAGTGGTTTCAGCCTACGAAGCAGATAACAGCTACTTCTGATTTTGGCGCATAGTTGATCCACATGTGGCGACCAATTAAGAGTGTCTGTTAGGACTAACCCAAGGAACTTCGCCATTGTGTTTCGGCTAATAGATTTCCCCATTGCTTCGAATGAGTGGACTCGAGATTTGGGATGTGTATGAAGAATGAAGGAAAGGTATACACTTTTTGCTGGTTGTAGGGCAAGGAGGTTTGTCTGGCAATAAGATTCCATTGCATTGGCTTGTGAATTTGCCACCGCTATAAGCGATTCCGTGAATTTCTTGTCTGCTGTTAAGAGATGACTGAAGTCATCTACATATTGCGTTACTTTCCCTCTTTTAAGTAATTCGATGCATCATTCACATATAATAGGAATGCAAGAGGTCCAAGGATTTGTTCCTTGTGGAACACCGCTTTTTACCATGAGGGGAGAAGAGAAGTGATGGCTTGTAGTGCCGTTGATGGTATTGTTAATTACTGCAATCTGTGAACGTTCTGATAAAAAAGATGATATCCAATCCTTAGCTTTCCCTCTAATTCCCAGAATATCAAGTTTATTAAGAAGACGAGCGTGGTCAATAGTGTCAAACGCTTTACTTAAATCATAAAATATCCCTAAAGCTACCTCACTGTGATCTAGGGCTACATACAGAGAGTTTAAGAACATGAAAATTGCAGTGATGGTCGATTTGTTTTTTTGGAAACCGTGTTGGTTAGGTGTTATTATCTCATATTTGCTTAAAAATTCTGATATACGATTATACATGGCTTTTTTCAAAAATCTTTGAAAATGATGAGATTAATGATATTGGCCGGTAATTGCTAGGGTCCTGTTTATTCCCTTTAAGTTCGTATAGTGGTATAACTTTCGACAATTTTAGTTTGGATGGGAATATGCCCGATACAAACGATTCATTTATGAGAAATGATAGTGGTTCTGCAATAAGGTTGTGACATTTGCTAGAATTGAGCCGGGTATGCCATCTAGTCCCGAAGAATGTTTCTTACCAAAGCTCTTAATAATATTAGAAACTTCCTTAGGGAAGTGGGGTAGAGGAAGATTGAATGGGGTTGGTGATATTCATCGAGAGCTGGTGTTGATAACCCCGCTTTTTGTGTTGGTCGTGAATTAACTCCTAGCTCTATGAAAAACTCATTAAATTGTTCCGCAACGATTTTAGGATCCGATATAACATTGCCGTTTATATTCAAGGTTAGGTTACTTTTCTGCTGGGGTGCTATTGATTGTGATTTGACTACTTGCCAAATAGCCTTACTCTTATTGTCAGACCTTAATATTTCCTGTTTGTAATAAAAACGTTTGGCTTCTTTAATGCTGTGCACATGAGCTTTTTTTAGTTGTAAATAAATTTGTTTTTGGTAAAGTATCTGTTGGAGCTTGTTTGCACCGATAATGTAAGTTGCGGAGCTGACACGCGTCTGATCGGTGTATAGCTGTTATCCATGGGCTCGACTTTAAGGTTTTGTTTGCTTTGTTTGTCCTCCAAGGGAATGCTACATTAAATAAATATGTAAATTTTGATACAAAAGCTCAAACATATGATTTGAATCAGAAGCAGCTAGCAAGAGGTTCCAGTCAATTGGGATTAACAAATCATAAAAGTGGCCTATGTTTTCGTCACTGAACTTTCTTGTTCGAGTTGTTTTACTCTGATCCATGTCCAGACTTAAGGTGGATAGTTGTAATATGATAGCACAGTGGTCAGAGAATTGTGGGTCAATTGAGTGTGCTGTGATGACCTGGTTATCAAAAGATGTAAGTATGTTATCTATCAGAGATCTTGCGTTACCATGAATCCGGGTTGGCGCGTCGATAGTAGTATGAATGTTATAGGACTGAATCAAGTCTTTAAGAGTTGTGTTTGATTATTGTGAGATAGTAGATTGATATTAAAATCTCCACATATAATTAATTCTGTTTTTGGGAAAATTTTTTTAGTTAATTTAATCAAACATTCCTCAAATTTATCTAAAAAATTGTTTATAATACCTTGTGGGGGTCTGTAAATATTAAGAACTAGTATTTGATTCTTGTTTAACTCTCATATACAACCTGTGATTTCAAATACATTTTCAATTGGGCAAAGTTCGAGATCAGGAATTGGGCTCATAGTTTATATTAGGTTTTGCCCAAGGATGGCCACTCCCCCATATGCTTGAGTTTCCCTGCAGTAAAAGTTAGAATTGCAATAACCTGGCAGACAGAAGTTGCTCAGGCTTTCCCTCAAGAGCCAGTGTTCTTGCAGGCATATTATATCTGCAGATATATCCCCTGCAAGGAGTTCCAATTCCGTTATTTTATTGCTTACTGATCTAAATTTTAGTGAGAGGATAGTACTATTCACAAATGATTTTGATTTAGTTTTAGTTGTTACTCTCTGTTTTTTGATCGCTTCTGCTCTAACCCCCATATCTCTCTTCAGGTTTTTGGGCAGGAATGTTCTATTTGATAAAAATTTGGCACTTCCCTGTCAAAATGGTTGATTTCATCATTTACTAGTCCAGCAATCTGTTTAAACATAGAACCAATCTTCTGAGTGTTTGCCTGGTCTGTGTTGTGGCACTGGATTTTTTCAGTGTTGGTGTCTGACTTTGGTGTCTTTGGTGAGTTGGGCTCGGCGACATCCTTGGTTATCAAGGTGGGCTCGGCATCATCCTTGGTCGTCCGAGTGGGCTCAGGGGCAGTCTCGGTTGTCGAGGTGGGCTCTGCATCGTCCTTGATTGTCGGGGTGAGCTCTGCGTCAGTCTCGGTTATCGAGGTGGGCTCGGCGTCATCCTCATTCCCTACGGGAGGCTCGACGGGTAGCGTAGCTGGGGCCGGAACCTCCTCCACCATGGGAGAATCCCCGAGCGGTGTAACTGGGGGCGGAGCCACATCCACCACGGGAGAATCCACGAGCAGCGTAACGGGGGCCGGAAGCACTTCCATCCCGGGAGACTCAGCAAGCGGCGTAGTTGAGGCCGGAACCTCTTCCACCCCGGGAGACTCAGCAAGCAGCGTAGCTGGGGCCGGAACACTTCCATCCCGGGAGACTCAGCAAGCGGCGTAGTTGGGGCCGGAACCTCTTCCACCCCGGGAGACTCAGCAAGCGGCGTAGTTGGGGCCGGAACCACTTCCACCCCGGGAGACTCGGCATGAGCAGCGTAACTGGGGCCAGAGCCTCATCCACCCCGTAAGATTCAGCAAGCGGCCTAGCCGGGGCTTCGATGGTGTTGTTGTTTGTGGGTTAGGCCTATATTAGTTGGAGTAGGCCTAGTGTCTAGACATGGCCGCCAGTCAAGGGTATCAAAAATTTCAAGAAGCATATGATGTAATTTTGTAGCACCAAGACGACTGAGGTGCAGGCCACCCTTAGAGAGATCTTGCTTCGTAACCCATTTGTTAGAGTTGACAACCACAACTCCTAGGGGTTTATCCTATTGTTTATTGCCTCATTAGCCAGGTCTACTTTCCCATCTGCCACATCTTTGCGGTAGATTAGGCTGGTGAATGCTATATGGGCGTTAGGATATGCTTTGCTTCCAGTTTTTTTACTAATTTTCAATGTTGTCCGCTAGGCTTTTAGGGGAGTACGTCTTGGTTACGAGTGAGTTTGTCCCACAGTGCAGAATGAGGGATTTTACCTCATGGTCTGGGCTAAGTTTTTCCATCTTTAGTTGGATATCCTGCGGCTGGAAGCCTGGGTAGGTAGTTAGATTGTAGGGTAGGCTTTCATTGCTAATGTAATAGCATCCATTAAACATTGAGTCGCTAGTAACTTTGTAGGGGCTACTCATTCTGGGGCAAGGCTTGGGGCTAGAGGGCCTTGGTAGGCCTGCTGGCTGAGATATAGGCCTAGGTGAGAGACTAGCAATGCTTGGGCCTTTGTCAGGTATGTTTCCTTGGGGTATGTAGGGTTTGTTCTTCCCCTTGTAATTAGATAACGTGGGTAGGCTTGAGTGTTCTCTTCTTTGGGGCCTCCGGTAGCGGGCTTAGAGCAGTGGTTTTGGTTACGGTAAAGTTTAGACCTCCGTTTACGTACCTCAGTCCACTCGGTTGCTGTTGTCGATGTTGTGACTGCGGTAGGCCTGACTTGCAAGATCGTTAAGGGTTCGATGAGGGGTTTAGGCCTAGGCCAAGGCTCAGTTTTCCTGGATGACTTGTTTGTGGTATTGTCGTATCTCACTGCCTCTGATGATGTGGTGGGGTTGGCCCTGAAGTATGGTGTAGGCCTAGTCCAAGGCTAGGGTTGGGTTGTGTTTGGTTCCCGAGTGATGGCCTATGACTAGATTTAGATGAGTAGGTTTTCTTGTGGGCGTCGCTTGGGATCTGTTATTGTTGTCAGGATACTGGTGCCGGTCTTGGCCTAGCTGATGACTAGTGTAGCCGTAGGCGTAGGCTTTGGCATGACTTGTTTTAGGCCTAAGCATTCTTGCCGACCTACGCTTTCTTGATTGGCTGCTCTGGGCTTGTTTGCACAGTATCCCCTGAACTAGGCCTAGGCCTAGGCCTACTGTTTGATGATATAGTGGTAGGGGGCTTAGGCCTAGTCCCACAGTTCATGTGTTTTGGTTATGGAGCCTACTTGCTGTTTCTTTGTTGCTACTTGCTGTGTCTAGGCCTAGTTTATTTAGATCTTGAGGGCTTTGGGTGAAGCCTAGGCCTAGACTGTCTTGTTTCTGTTGAATTTCACTTACTGTTTGTTTCACTGATTGGTTGTTTGGTGGTCTTATGGTGCCGGTAGGTAGGCCGGTAGGTAGGAATACCTGGCTAGGCCTAGGCCTAGAGGCAATTAGTGCTTGGAGTTGGATTATTTGTTCCGCCATGCTATTTGATACAAATCGGAGGGGGGGGGGGACTGGAGCCTGAATTAGAGTAAACAAGATAAGGAAATAATTATCACCATGGGTGATAGCTTTTAAGTTTTGACTTCTAGCAGATTGAAAACATAGGCCTAAGTGATGTTGTGGTAATTACTAATTATTTATGCGGTATAATCTCTGGAAGATTGCACAAGTGGTTACCCAGGAGGGGGATGGGGGTGGGGGGGCATACTCAGCACACTGCCACAAGTCGGCGGCATGAACAAAGGACATTATAATTCAAAAGAAAAACGCCGCCAAGCACAAAAGATATGAGAAAGCGCATGTTTACATTAGCCTTCCGCCTACAATGTGACACCTCAATTCAGGAACCGGGTTTTACGGGTAAACGGGTAGTGGAAACACGTACCCGTCTCTTCCCTAGCCAGAATCAACAAGGCCGATTAAGAACAACTTTAAATTTACTATGTGTCTCGTTGCTAGGACGGCTCAAAAGTCACCGTTTACAAATTCCTAAGACAAGAACTGATGGACTTAAGTCCAAATCAGAAGTTAAAAAACTTCTGACTTTAGCGGGAATCGCACCCTGAACCTTCTGCATTGGAAGCAGGTAGGCTAACCACAAGACCAAAGAGCCACACAAAACCAACGAGCCATTAATATTTAAATTAATTAGTATTCTATTATGTGAGAGTTATAAGAAGTTAATTGAGATAAGAACAGATGACTTTGGTATAGACAGCAGGGAAGAGTTTTGACTTCTTGCATTCTATATTAGGCCTATAAAAGTTTATGAATACTGTGCTGGAGAAACGTCATTTTTTGGGGAGCAGACTAGCTAGCGTATTAAAAATAAACAAGGTTGCCAGCGGAACTCTACTAGTTTGACGAAATTGCCATTTTTTTGGTTTTTTTACTGTATTTTCTTTGCCAAATCACTGATATTTCAAAGTAAATTAAAAATAAATGCGCGGAAACAAAAAAAAAAAAAATTCCGATTCTGTTTTATAAACAAAAGTAAGTTATAAGTAGCGAGGAGCGACGCGGCCTAGTTCCTACCGTGCTGAGATGTTGTACTCACTGCAAGTAACCTTACAAGAACATAATAAAAAAGATCCTAAATAGAATCATCACATTTTTACTGTTATAGTAACAAAAAAAACTTCAAAACCTTTAACTTCGCTATTTTAAACGAAAATCCTATTGTAATAAAAGTCTTTTATATTTAAAATAACGACGTTAAAGGTTTTGTACGTGGAGTATTTTAGCGAAAAAGGTTGGTAGGCCGAGTAAGTAAAATCAAGACGTAAATACCAAACATGGCGAATCAATGACAGTGAAATGATCGAGTGTTTGTATTCAATCTGTGTTATTCTATATAATTGGTATATTTTCAGAGTGATCAGTAAAAATAAATCGTTAATAATGAGTTCTCCTTAATTTGTTTCTTTTTTAAGTTGTTTTTTATTCTTTTTCTTCGAAAAAAAAACTGTGTTGAAAAGTTGGACCGCACCAATTGAACTAGGCCTACCTAGTACCAAAACGACCGATTCCAGCAACTATGTGACGTCGCAGTCCCCAGCCCTAGAGAATTTTTATTTTTATTCTGAAAATCTTATTAATTTGCATAAATGTCTCTTCAAGAACCAACTGTTAATTTTTTGATCTGTGATCAATCAACCTATAAATATTATGTGTGGTAATTTGCATAAAGCTATGCAAATCACAGGCAGCTAGCATGCCATATCAACCCAGGGTTGATCCTAGTGAGACATTCCGAAGTGGAGCAGAGGCTCATGTTTTTGGTTTGGTGTGTGCAAGTGTGGCCTAAACGTGACGTCACGCCAATGATAAGTTGAAGCAGGGCTGGTTAGTGACGAAAGGCTTCACAGTTTCACCCTGTGCTGAGGAATTTGGAAGCCGGCGAACTCCGAGGAAAACGCAACTCAGGAATGCCAGCGAGCATCGCGAATCTCGGGTGGCGAGAGCCAGCCAATGGCAGACCAGAGTGGGCTCGAGCGGTAGCAAATTTCAAACCTAAACCAATGAGAAGTAGTAGCGGAAGTACCCCCAAGTTCCGGGGTAACTGGACGCTGCAAGTGTGCGCGATCGAGACGATCCGCACTAGGAGGCAAACCAGTGTGAGAGCAGGTTGATATTTGCACGAGCTCCAGGGTTTTGCCGGGACACCGAAGCGTCGCGCCGAGAGCCATGGCTAACTCAAGAGCCCCATGTCTAACGGGGACAGCCGAGTGGCAAGGGAGAGAGGTTCGCTTTCTATAATCATTTATTCAATTTGTAACCTATTTTAACCCCACGGTCTACGACTTTTTGGTGATCCATTATTTTGTGGTGATCCCCTAAGAAAAGCGTCGTCCGTCGACGACCTTTGCAGTCACATGGATAACTCTAGTAACTAAAGTTTCGGGGAGCAAGGCTCACTTCAAGTATTCTTTATGATCTTTTGATCGCTTTTGCGGTGCCGTGAATAGGGTGCACGTGTTTGTGCCGATAATATCGAACCACGTGGTCGTACCAATACCACTGTGTAGGCGTGTAGCCACACATCTCTCCCTTCTACGAGATATTCGAGATTCAGCTTTAACCGGCATCTGCCTTCGTGTGCCGTAGCGCCCGAAGAGAGAGAGAGCCGTCGGGACGCCAGGTCGCCGTCCACACGGGACGCCCACGCGACGCGTCCACTCTGCACCTGAATTGTCGAATCATCGTCATCGTCACCATCAGCAATCCACAAGCGTCAAGCAAGAAGACGACGGAATAGGATGGACAATGACGCATCGAAGTGATGAGTAATCAGCTATGCTGAATGGTTTATTTATGTTCATATTATCCTGTAACACTGTTCACTACCACTTTAGTATCTGATTTCATTTGATTGGGCCCAACTAAACTCATTTGTTCTAATTTAACTTCAATTTGTGTAACTTAGCTTCATTGATTTTCAATTATACATCCACTCAACTCAACCCTTGATTTTGCTTGAGTTAGTGCATGAGTCACCTTGCTTCCTTAAGTCATTTAAATTTTAATTAGTAGACACTCAGTCTACCACGCGGCACTAGAACGCCTAGGCTAAGCACGAGCGGAGCAGCGGACCGAGGACCTGTCGCAGCGATCTCCGGCGGCGCGGCTCATCGCCAGCACGCGCGGTAAGACTGGTGACCACCCCCATTGGGTCGGCCACCAGGCGGTGCTGAGCCTGTGTTGCTATTGCTATCTACATGTACCACTGTTTTGCTAGGGCTGTTTCTTTCATTAAGGGTCTCGTAACTGAGCTAGTTGGAGGGCAACAAGTGTATTTCGCTACTCGCCGGCCCAAAGTAATTAACATTTTTAATTACGAGTGGATCGCACTCTGGCGCAGGTCAGTTCTCCGGGCACGTAGTAGCAAGGTAACTTCATCCGATAGGTGGCTAGGCAGCCAGTTCAGGGATCGGGGGAGTGTGAAGTTACAACTAAAAGTGATAAAAAAAAAGTGAGTCCAGAAACTATTGTCCCCGGCCAAAAACCAAGTAAATACATAATAAAATTCAGTTAGGAAAAGGAAAATCATAAATTCAATGCAAAATAACACTTCCGTCAAATTAAGATTATACCGTTGCCAGCTATTGAAAAAAACATGTTTTCAAATAGTTTCAAATATTAGCAAATTTAAGTAGCCTATAATTTTTAATATTATTTTTAAAAGCCTCTTATGAATGCAAAAATAATGCGCTAAAGCTTAACAAAAAAATTTTGCTTCATGCCACCATCTTTGTTTGCGCAGATGGTGGATGCCAATCAGATTTGGGACGTGCCACAAGCCATCGAGTGGATGAAACAGCTGGCAGAGTTCAAACCGTTGTGGATCGAAGAGCCTACTTCTCCGGACGATGTGCTAGGCCACGCAACCATATCGAAAGTAAGCATACTAGTGTCAGTGTTTGTGTTCTTTGCTATTATCAGTATTTACTTTTTTTTAAACGATGGAGCGGAGCGACCGAGTGTCTCCATTCAACTCAAACGGCTCTCATTCTGTGATTCTGTGTGTCTGTCTGTCTGTACGTCGAAAATCAGCCAAACCGCTGAACAGATTTTGCTGAAATTTTAAACAGACATCCGGTACGAGTTTACTGAGAACTGTTAACAAAATCAGCTAGATCCATTGCAATTTAATCCTACAATAAATAAAAATGTGATTTTTTAAAATATCGATAGCATTTGTTTAGTAGAAGCTAGCGGGACGAGATCTGCATGGCTGGCATGGCATAGTGGTTAGCATTTAGCCTACCGCACGGAGGGTTGGGGTTCGATGCCCGTTGGTTAGAACTTTTTTTATATTTTTACACACATATTATATTTGAGGGGTGTTAAATGGGAAATAAAAATTAGGTGATTTTGTCATATTGTGGAAATTTGTTAATGTTTAATGCTAATACGTTTTGAACACGATTTGCATTTTGAATGTTAAATTTAAATAATTATTGTTGCAGAGGGAGTTCAAGTTTAAATAAGGTGACCAGACGGACTGGTTTTAGAAGTCGGAACACTTGTACCGGTGTCCCGAGTGACTCAACTAGGGAAACGCCATAGTCGTTGTTAAACGAGTGAGTGAGCCATGTGTTGAGTTCCTGGTATCATTCCCCATACTGGGCTAGATCCAGCCTTAGGTGTAGGGGAGGAAAGGGGATGTTCCCGGGTACTCAACACTTGGCTCACTCACTCGTTTAACAACGACTTGGTGTTTCCCTAGTATATATACATGGGCCTATTTCCCAATAGGCCTATATTATCTTAAACGTAAAATTCAGTTATTGTTGCTTTTCTTTTCCTTATTTCAAATACTAAAGTTTGCAATTGTACTGATAAACAGATTATGAATTTGAACTAGAAATTTTTAGATTGTTGACATTAATTTTTATTTTTTCTGGATACAGATTCTCTGTAAAACTGTAAAAACTAAAAAGTAAATAAATAGTGCTAGTTTGTTAGTTGATTTTATTTTATTGTGTCATTTAAATTTGTTTTAACAGAGATGATCAGGTAGGACCTACCCCTATATATAGTTTTCGGCATTATCCGATGAGAATAGATGTGGATAATATAATCTAGTCTCTTGACAAATGTCATGTCAAACAGGCGCTGAAGGAGTACGGCATCGGCGTTGCAACGGGGGAAATGTGCAGCAACCGAGTGATGTTCAAGCAGTTCATGCAGGCGGGTGGTATGCAGTTCTGTCAGATCGACTCTTGCCGCATCGGAGGGGTCAACGAGATCCTGGCCGTCTACCTGATGGCTAAGAAACTGGGAGGTGAGGAGAACTCAGATGTTGTCAAATGTCACAGTCTTAAAAATGTCATAGGCCTATTTATTGTTCAAGATCCATAAAAAAGTATCAACCCGTATAGCTAAACCATGGTTAGATAGTGAGTGTTACCTGCGTAGGAGAAAAGTACTAAGAGCCCTCCATGATTTTAATAGAACCAGGAAAAAAGACTATATTAAATGAGTATTGTATGTAGCCCTAAGGAAGGAATACAATGAGCTCCTCCACGATAAACGATTGGAATTTCATATCGCCGAAGACGGACTACTCGAAGCCGCAGAAAGCTTCCTTACACCTTCCTTAACAAAGACTAGCCTCAACCAATTGCACCTCCAATAGCCATCAGCAAATGGACAACCCTATTTTACCAACCTTTTAAACCAGTCTTCCATATCCTCATCGGATTCTTTACAATAGTAAATAACCTAAATTACTATGTCAGCCCTACCGAATTTGACCCAAACCAAACAAGAAGTTCAAATGCGCAATTAACTCATTGAAAAATAAAAAAGCCACAAGCCACGACCACATTACTAACAAACATCAAATCCACGGCCAACACCAACTGCATCCTTTTAACTAACTTAATTAATATCTGTATCCAACAGGGAAAGATTCCTCACGAATGACGAACGTCTCATTAAACAGTCCTATACAAGGGAAAGGCGACATTCTTATCACCAAAATCTTATAGGGGATCGCATTAAGCTCCCTC